>JAPQRN010000002.1:7739944-7752418 GCA_037367275.1 Coranthus polyacanthus
GAGAGCGATCAGAGTCAGAATATAACGTACATGTTAACAGTATGGTTTTAAAACCCGTTATATAGAAAATAAAAGTCTTAACCATTTGTACTCAGATGTCACAAAAGATGTATCATTGTGATTATGTAAATATTGGAACATTAGACACTTTTACATAATTATTTGTTACTTTAGCTTCTCTGATTAGTGATCTTTGATGATCCACCAGACAAAAACTAACTGCCACAAGGTAATTACAGTATATTGATACAATTGAGATCTATATAATCAGTATATTGATAAAGAGAGCCATGGAAACACCATTGTATAGAATTGGTACAAAGGTTTAATTGATGAAATGATTTGTGTTATAGTGGTCCCAAATGTGAAGTCCAACTCTGCTAGAATTTAATTATAAAGTGGACAAGTCATCTGTTTCAGTGCTGTTAATTCCTGTGTTTATAGACTGGGTGTAAGTCTGTATAAATGTCCTGTTCACACATCCTTCGAAATGCCAGCACTGCCTTTTTCCTCTTCCTCGTCCTGTTATTTGAAGACAATAGATGAGCTAACCGCTCCTGTCCTTTTAATGACAGTGCTGCCTCCTAGAGGCCGTCTGGCAACATGCAGATGAAAAAATCCCAGACGGTGCAGCTTAGCATCCTCGGCCCCCCGGGGGAATGGCAGTGTTCCTCATGCTAATTCGGCTCGTCTTCTTGCAAATGTCCACAGGCACCAGTTCCCCCCAGTCTCTGAAGAAGATTCTGTCTCTGTCAGAGGAGGGGAGCGATAGGCACCGGAGGCAGCCAGAGGACACCGTGTCCAACGCCTCCTCCCAGCTCTCCTCTCCTCCCACCTCCCCCCAGAGCTCGCCCAAGAAGGGTAAGCCAATAATCTTCCCTCCTACATGCTCTCCACGCTGCTTCCCTCTGTCAGGATGTGCCACGAATGCCACCTGCTGGTTGACAAATGCACTGCAGTGTTTTCACCAATGCTGCTTTTAGTTCATTACAATCCTTTTTTTTTTTTATAAAGACTCACCTTATTTACTTATTTTATGTCGTTTCATTTGATTTTGTTTATATTTACTCTTTCAGTTTGGCTTTAGTTACTTTCAAAAGTGCAATAGTAGTTCTTTTATTTTTATGTTGAAGAATTGATTGATTTGTGGAAGATGAATGATTTATAGAAGCTTGAAAAGGTTTGAATGAAAGATTTACAAAGCCATTGTTTATTAAAGGTCCCATCTTGTGCACTGCAAAGCTATTTTATTCTCTTCGTATTTGCACCACAGTGCGCAGTGATGGGGAAAAATGAAAGTGAAGCTAATTTTACCTGCAATTCTATTTCATTTTAGTTTGTGCTGCACTGTTCATTGTAATGAGTTGTAGTTATTTTTTCACTGCTAGTGTTAGTTTTAGTCTTGGTTGACTATAATAACCCTGCCTTGACCACAGGGCTGCTGACATTAGCAGGCCACAGAGCCAGGATTATGTGTTCCCCTCTTAAACCACTGCAGCCACAGGTAAAGCGGTACCGGTCTGGTGGTGAGTCTCGTAGGTCTGGAAACCCTGGCACTAATGAGTCTGGAGGCAGTTGCATGAATAGCTTTTAATTGTGATATACATGACTGTTGCTTTGGAGATTTCAGCATCTTCGCTTAAGACAAACAGTTTTCTCTGAACCACACCCCATTTTGTTTTACTTGTGTTTTTGTTGTTCAGCCATGGTGACTCTCAGTAGTCACAACATCTTTTTTTTTTTTACAACATTATAGTATTAAGTGCAAACACAGACCTACCAAAATGACTCATCATGAAGTAGGCTGTCACCAGAATTTGATTATTAAAACAGTCAAAGAGGCTTAATTGTCTTAATGCAACTGGCTCTGGTTTTACAGTAGATGCTTCTTAACTGGATGGTTTAGCTGTAGACCACAGGACTCTGCGTCTAGATCGTCTGGCTGTGTAAAAGACCACTGCTGTGTATTTTTAGTTCTTTAAAGGAGCTACAGTTTCATTTGAGGCTGTTTGTCATTGCTGGAACCCTCAAAGCTCCTGTGAGTCCTTGATAATCCTGATCAGTCAGCACTTTGTGTTTGTTCCACTCGTTGCTTTATGCTATAGTTTAGTCTTGTAATCATTTCCTACTTTGTTGAGCCTCACAATATGAACATTTGAGGTTACTGGGGCTATCAGTGCTGATAGTAGCAGGGGAATACGACCAGTAGGCCACTAAATTTAGTTGAGCTACAGCTAAATGCCACAGTGACAGTCGCCTATAACTATAAAATATGTAGTTACATGTGTCAGCAGTCAGCACCAGTAATTTCTCTGTGCTTTCCCCACACTTTGTCGTTCACTTCCCAGTCCCTTTGCTCTTATTATCTAGACTTTTCCACACTCTTCAGCGCTGTGTTGAAACCCAGAGTGTTGTAGTAAAATGCTGTTTTGGTAAGAATCTTGTGCACTCATCCCAAAAGAGCTGTTTGGTTTCCTTGGACATTGCCCTCTACAATTATCCCTGCATTATATATGTGATGCCTCGTTGAAATGAAGAAGACGGACTGGGATGAAATATGTGACATGATTTATGATGGAAGTTGAAGAAAAAAATTCGAACTGCCAAAAGCTATTTTGACGTTTTACTCTCGGGACAGAATCTGTATGACACTCTCATCATGTAGGGGAGCAGGGTAGGATTTACTCATTAATATAATTTAGTGCAGCAACGTATACTTCCACATGGGGCTGTGTGATATGACACTTGATGTAATGTGACTTTTTCCTTTTTTTCTTTTACAACGATGCAGGCGTGTTTTATTTCCTTGTTCTCTTTTCTACATTTATATTGTGAGCCTTGCATTTGTCGAGTATATAATCTGCTATATCATGATATATAACGTTATCTGGATATGAAACTATTGAGATGTGAGATTTTGGTCGTATTGCACAGTCCTACTTCTACGCAGTGACCGAGGGTTTTAATTTAACGTCTTGGGGTTTATTTTGTGCTAAATAGAACATGGCACCCTCTATCAGATATATATATTAGGTAGATAATACAAGTAATTTCCCAAACATCAGAAATAATGCCAAGCCTTTCTCTTTCCTCTTCCTCCAGGTTACAGTAGAATGGGAGATGCCTACTCAGACTCCGGTCACAGTGAGATCTCCTCTCGCTCCAGTCTTGTCAGTAACTCTTCGTTCGACATGGCCCAAGAAGAAAGGCGACTTCGTCACTCTGGAGGAGTCGGGGAATCCCACCTTGGGGGGCCGCGGCTGGAACGTCGAGCCACCACTGACCCCGACCAGTACAGCATCGGGTAGGAACTCTCACAACTCAAACACAAGGTCATGAGTGCATTCATTTGAGGTTAAACTTCAGAGATTTTTCAGGAATCTGTGCCTTAATTGAGCATTGCATTGCATGACCCTAAATTTCAACACAAATATTTGTACTTTCCACTCCTCACATTTTCAAATCACACTTAATACTTTCATTTCAACGCACTGAAGGGAATTATTTATTCCAATTATTTTGCATTATTTTGCACTTTCCCAAGATCAGTTTCAATCTAAATGGATGGAACTATAACACATAAAAAAGACGATCCCTTGTTGTTTCTATCAATCCATGTCACTCACAACAAATGCAAGGTTTCACAACAACAAGACAAGTATCCGTACTTCTACTTGAGTAAAGAATGTGTGTACTTTTTCCACCTCCGTTAAACTTAAGTCATTCGTCTTGCTTTTTGTCATATCGTAGGTCGTATTCATCGATGCAGGACTGCCGGGGCATTTACGCTGGCTGCCCTACCGTGCTCTCATCGCCGAGTTCAGAAGAGTTGACTCAAGATCAAGGCGACCGTGTTTCCCTCGATGCTGCAGACAGCGGCCGCGGCTCCTGGACGTCCTGCTCCTCTGGTTCCCACGACAACATCCAGACCATGCAGCAGGGACGCAGCTGGGAGACGCTGGCCTTTGGAGGAGGCGGAGGCGGTGGCAGCATCCCTCCTGGCGGACCAGAGGCCTTACTAGGCGGGCCTGCAGCTCTCTGGGCAGCCCAGGCCAGGGGCAGCTGGGCGTCTGCCAGCTCCTCATCGTCCTCAGCTGCATACTGGGGAGAGGACTCCGAGGGAGACACTGGCACCATTAAGAGGAGAGGAGGCAAGGATGTAAATGCCGACCCAGAGACAAGTAGCATCACATCCACCGGGTCGGAGGAGGCCAAGCAGCTCGGCAGACCTTCCCCGTCGCCCATCACCGCTGGGGGTAAAGGCCTCATCTGTGAGTGACTGCTGTGCACAGACCTATCGCTTTAATTTCTGATTGGTCAAGTGCCACAGAAAACATACAGCACTCACTCTTTTCCTTTTTTTTTCAAACCTTTATTTAAGCCTAGTAAATAATTGAAGTCCCTCTCATTTAGAATGAAGTTGAGGTACGCAGAAATACACAGAAGTAAAACAAGAGGACAATACTCCATGAGTAATGAGAGTTGTAGATAATTCCATGTGTTTGGTGCAAAAACCTGAAGGCGGGATTTCCAAGTTCAGAATAAAACCTTGGGACTTGAAGCATAAGACAGTTTAATAGAGTGAGTTTGGTCGAGGCTTGTTGTCCAGCCCATCATTGCTGTTATGTAGGACGGTGAAGGCATTTATACACGGGAAGTGTGTGCATGCAATCATGAGTATCGTAGGAATCTCCAGTAACGAATCTGAGGGCAGTATGATAAACTGAGTGTAGGAGTTGAAGCAGCAGAGTGTCTGTAGATTAAATCACCATGATCTAAGAGCGATAGAAAGACTGCCTCAAATACTGTGAACTTCTTCTATAATAATTCTCAGGGAAGCTTCCTGTATAAAAAGCAGAGTTTTTGCCATAGATTGGAGGTTAGATTTCCATTATGAAACTCTGTGACTCTCAATGTGCTACTAATCATTGTGTGTAGGTATAGACTTAAAATCAGTATCTCTTCAGCTTTATTTGGTTTGCTTTGACCACTAATTTAAAGTTCACAATAGCATCTTGAGCAGCGATAAGATAAGGTGTCGGTTCTCAATCACAAGTTGTACAGATGTTACAGGCAAGAGACATTATTATTATTATCATATCATATTAAGCTCAGGTTGAGCAGTTTTATCGCAAGAACAGACTGGACACTGGTGACCAGAGAGATTTCAAATATTCTCCAAAAAGATAGGTTTCAAAAAGAATATAAGGTTTCAGTTACATTTTCACAACTCATTATGGGATTTTATGTCAAACACTGGCCTGAAAAAACTCTTTCATGCTTGTATTTCTCGCAGGGTTGACTTTTGTCTTTGACACAGCCCAGTACGAAGACCATTAAAAACCTCCATCTTATTTCAAATGCAGCTGCTGCAGTATTTTAACCACCGCGATATGTGATAAGTTATTATAAATTGTTGTGGAATTTATTACATATTGCATTCAGAAGGTTTATTATTATAAAATGTGGGTCTTATTAAGTAATGAAGTGAAAATTCCTGACATTTTTTCATACTTCTTTGTTGCATGCCTTTTTAATCTCCATCTAATATTTCTTGTATTTTGTTTTCCTTTAGCTCGGAAAGAGAGCCGTTACCGCGAGCCTCCTCCGACTCCCCCCGGCTACACGGCCCTGACCATCTCCGACCTCGCTGAAGGACAGCACCCCAGCCCATCTGTTCCCACATCCACGGCCAGCCACTCAGGCCGCCGGCCACCGGACTACACCACAGCTCTGCAGCGCTCACGCATGGTCACTCAGTCGCCCGACTCGCACCAGGCCCACCAGGGGGCTAAACAACGGGCGGGCGGCCTCCACCGCACCCGCTCACCGGCCGAGGAGCAAGAGCCCGAGGAGGAAGAGGAGGGTGAGTCCTTGTCTTCCAAACTAGTCGCTCTGAGGAAGCCAAAGCCAGTGGCACAGCATACACCTGAGACTCCCAGACCATGAGAGTGTGTGTACGGGGGTTAACAGGCAGGGCCCCTCTCCCCAAGGCAGGTAAAAACTAATTTATCAGGTTGCCCCCTCCCTCCACTTCAATGAACCTGCATGTGAACGGGAACACACACACTTGGACTGAGACTGACCATTCCTTCACACAACTTTCCACAGCACCCAGGATCGCTCCCATTCCAACTCACAATTCTCTGCCGATTTTTAAAAATTATTTATTATTTTTTTTAAAAACCTTAAAGCTTCAAATTCAGCCACAAACTGAGAATTGTTCATTTGGAGTGGGACCCTCTCCTTTAACCCACAAAATGTCATCATGCATGAGTCATTCTGATTGGAACAGACACTCACCACTTCTCTGCCACCATACATCCTGCTCCTCTCTCACTGCTGTCTCACACTGTGCACAGTTAGCATCCATCAGTAGGCACAGTGCTGGTAGGATCCTCTGTCACCCATGCACTCAGACTCGATGCCTGAAAACATGCACCTCCATCCTCCTGCACTGGCACACACCTCACTCACCCACAGGGACTGTGTCGATGTAGCAGCACAGAAAGAACGAACAGAAAGACAGAAATGTGTACATGGTATGTAACAGGTTTATGTTTTACTAAAGGCTCCAATTAAGGCTGATACACTTACATTTGTTTTTAGTTCATTTCCCCACTAATTGGACATTGGTTTCTATTTTAGTCAGGGTTTCTGTGGTTTCTTAAAAAGTCTAAAATACAAAGATCTGAATGTTAGGCCTTAAAATGTCTTCAAATGATTTTGATCAAACAATGATAATGTAGGGGAAAAAAATCCAAAACCTTAACTTTCCAAGGAACGTATATGGTCAGAAGTCTTTTTTGTTCCACTTTCTTGCAGGTCTACTCCATGTTTATTCCTTTTTGAACATGGGCTCTTGACGTAGACAGTCATTTCATAGTCATTTCGCTTTATAAGACAAGACACTTCTAACTGCACTAAAATAATTATTTACAGACTGAATTATGAAGTTAATGTTACTTAATGAAGTTGCATTAACTCTAGTCTCACTTTAAATGTATTTTGGGGGAAGAAATTGTATTGATCAAACTGTAACAAAACTACAAAATGAAACGAACCTGGAACCGACAACCACTAGTGCATATTAGAAGTAATAAGTAAAACTGTGTCTGTTGAAGCCCCCTTTCTGCAGGTTTCAACAAGTTAAATTTAATACTTCATGAGGCCATTATGAATGCAATTGAAGACCTATTTCACATCCTGTCCCTCCGAGGATGAAGTTTGTTGATGCGCCTCATGTGAGGCCAGGTTTTTGCTTTTACTGCTGCTTTATGTTTTTCTGACTTACTATAGGACTCTGATGCCTTTCATGTGTCTGATGCCAATGTTCCTAATTTGAGTGTTTTCTTGCACAAGGTGCAGGGGGCTTCAGAGTCCATATTTTCAAGAGGCTTCAACCAAACACTGAATACAAGCAATGTTTAAAGCTGCAGGAGCCGAAATCAAGAGGAAAAAAGACTTAATACTGAAAATACACACCTTCCTTCTTCAGCTCTCTTCTCTCTGTCCAAATCAAAAGACTGAGTGTCTGAGGGAATCTCAACAGTGATCTGTAGTTACAGCTGGCAATCACGTATTTTAACCCTCCCTTGTATGAAAACACGTTTGAGCGGCCGAAACCTCCTGCCACGGGGGAAATATTTCTACAGCCTGCAGCAGTCTAGATTCCTCTCGGACCACTTGAATTACAATATGCTGGAAGGTAATTAAGGACGTTTTGTCGTGCACTAGGGCCTGTTGAAGCCTGTTGGAAAAATGACAGATTTGAAGCCCACTTCACCTTGTGCAAGAAAATGCTCACCTTTGGATATAAAGGCCTTAGGGTCACAAAAGAAGTCTGAATAAAACAAATGCATGCCATTAAGCAATATTGTTCTGTACATGAAATCGGTCTTAAATTGCATTCACGTGGTCTACAAAAAGTCTTACATTTCGCTTGTTGAAACCTGCTGAAATCCTGTAAGTAAATATTCCCAGAAAGGTGCCACAGTCAGTCAAAATGCAGGGTTTTTTTTTTTACATCCGTAGTTACAGTGACAGATAACTGCAGAGCATCACGCAATTTTCTTTGTGAACTGACAGTTTTCAAATTGACTCCCACTCGCAGTTGTCAAATTCCCAGTGAATTAAGAGAGGAGCTTCTCTCTTAACTCTGCAGCCTCACCGTTACTTCGACATAAAACTTGCTGTATTGACTGTAACCTCTGCGTTCTGTTTTTCCACAGAGGATGAACAGGTGTCAGCAGTCTGAGGGACACCAGTGGACGTCCTTTTTGCAGTAACTTGAAGTCCCCCTCCTTCAGGGTGGGCAGGATTAAAGAGACTGACTGACAGACAGACAGACCAATAGATCATCATCAGTTACATACGTGCCTGCCTCCTCCACTTGGCTCTCCCTCCTGTTCAGTGGATTACTCTGCTCATCTCCCTCCCCTGCCTTAAAGCATCATGGGGGGTTGAATGACCCTGCATGCAAAAAAAAAAAAATACTGTGAAGAAGAAGAGACGGAGAGAAGGTCAAAGACGATGACAAAATACCTGGCACTTTGGAAAAAAAAACAAAAGACTACAGAAACCTAACCTGCGTCATGGGCTCAGTCAGGCCAGTGGCGTGCAACACAGAAAACACACAAAACCACACAGATGTTGCTGTTAGAAAACGGGAACGGCTCCTCGGCCTCACTCACAGCGACAAAACCCACCTTTTAACACAGCAGCGTCATGACGTGTTGAGCTTCATCTGCACTTTCTCATTTTTCTAAAAAAAACTGAACAAAATAAAAACAGACTTTTGTTTGAAGACGGAGAGAAACCGCGGTTGACTTGACTCTTCCCACTAGATTTCTTTTTGTTGGTTCTTTCTTTTTTTTTTTTCTTTCTTTTTTTTTTTTTTTTTTTCTCTCTCCTTCGACTGATTGCACTCTGGGGGCCGAAAAGAGAAACCCAAGTCAGCCCATTTCTCTGCCTGGACTGAAACAAACAGTGGTTGAACTCTAAATCCAGTATTATCTCATGTTTCACATGTGAAAACTTATCAAGAGTTGGTTTAAGTCAAAGCTGAGGTGGGAGTTCAGTGGTTGGAACCAACATGCACAATGTACTGACACACACACACACAGTACATATTATGTACTAGTTCATACACAAATCATTTCTAAAAAAAAAAAAAATAAAAAATAGCACTTTCAGCACAATCCTAGATGTTGCCAGACATTTGAATAGCAGGGTATGAGTTAACCATATCTTACCGTCATCCCACCTCACATCAGAGCCTGTCTGGTTATATCAAAGTCATCATAACTGTTGTTTTTTTGCTGTTACATTGAGAGCATACGGTTTTGTTACTGGCCTTTAGGTGATTATCAAAAAGCACAGAGGTGATGGAGCGCCCGCTGGAAACCTGAGCGAACAGAATCAGAGGTACGCGAAGTCCCAAAATGCAGCTGCGGGAGACACGGTTAAATTCTCGAGCCCTAAGCTTCAAATCGGATGTTAGGTATGGAATCTAATCAAATCAGACAAGCTCTTGGTTTTCTAATCAGCAGCGTTAGGAGGAACCTGCGCTCGCTGACTTTAGAAATGTCCGTGCCTCTCGTCCCGTTGTTTGGTATAAAGGGACCGCAGACTGAGCAGGGCGCTAAACATCAGCAGATATCTCATCACGTTTCACTTTTCTTTCCGCTGCCAATGTGTAAATTGTGAGTGTACTGTTGACTATCTACCTTTACCAGTGTTCTTGTACAGAGTCTTAAAATCCACATTTTCCCTCAAAACGAAAAAAAACAACAACAACAAAATGTCCAGATGTAGATTTGGCTTCTTTCCCAACCTGAACCACATTTTGTGAATGTCCAAAGCGCCTTACGATGCCACGATTGCGTACACGTTTTTGTATGGTCAGTCCCCCCTACGAATCACCTTGTTTCAAGAGCACTCTTGAATCAAGCAATAGAAGAATGAAATGCCTTATTATCAAGATACTTCCCCTGGTTTTCTAACATGTTAAGACTCCGTACAAGATGATTTCCTTTCTCTGTGTGTGTTTTTAAATTAACGTGGCTTCAGACTGCAGTGTAGTAGATCATCTGTTGATACGCGAAGCACCTCTTCTTCTGCTTTTGTGCGAATAGATTCATCCTCGACATTTTAAAGGACAGAAATGTTTCTCACCTGTTACAGACATGAGCTCCGTGGATGCCGTTTGTATATTACTGCTACCGCCTGCATCCACTTTCCCACCATATCATGCCATCAGTGGAAGTGACTGAGGACCATGCGTTCATTGTTTGTTTTTTTTTTTCTTTGACTCCGGTGGGAAAGTTGACATATGAAGAAAAGTTAAAAAATGTTTTTTTTTTTTTTTTCAAGGCTGCCAATCAGAATGAAATCAATTGTGAAAAATGAACTTTTTTTTCCTTCGATCACTGAGTCACACTGATCACATTGATCAGTCTTGGAAACTAAAGACTGAGAAAAAGAGGAATGAGTGCAGTGTTTTCCACTGTGTTCTGTGACTACACACTAATAATTTCCTGTTTTTTCTTTTTTTTTTTTCTTTGTTTTTGTTTTTTTTTATTGTAATTTTTTGTAATGGCTGCAGATAGATTGTTAATAATTTGTTTGTAATACAGTGGTGACATGCATCATTCACTTTCATTCAACTCTGAAGATAATGTGCATATTAGCGGGCCGAGTCGTCTTTTCGAAAAACAAAACGTTGCACAAAAATGTACAAGCGTAAAGATAAGTGTAGTAGGTAGAACTGCTACTCCGTTTGATGTGTGATGTCAGTGAGAAATGTACATTTAGCTGGTGATGACCTTCTTTTCTTCTTCATTCTTTCTTGTACTACTTTGACCTGTATGTCTTTTAAAAAGACAATTGGTGGAGTATGTATCAGTTGTTTTTGTATTTTTAATACAATAATTGTAAATATTGGTTATATTTTTGTTCAAATGTACTATGTTTATGCCTCAACATCCAGTTTATATGAAGCTGGGAATCAATAAATACTGCATAAAGAATCAACACCTAGGTTTAAATGCACTTCTTCATGTCTTCTGCATTTTGATGTCTTTCTTTTCAGTTTGGTTTTTTTCCCAGATGCCGTCTAGTGTTTGCACAAGTCATGGAAGCAACTTGAAAAGTGTAACTCTCATACTTTTCTATCTGACCGCGGGGTGTCAGAGTTAATAAAAAAGAGAGATTATTGAAGTCTCCACTTGCTTTAGTTTTGTATTGTCTTGTCATCCAGTGCAATGAGAACAAGAAAAGTCCCAACGTTCACTTCATATTTTAGAGTTTCTTTAATTTCATTGTGTTTCTTACATGGACTCTTTTTAAGACACTACATTAAAATCTATTTTCCATTCACTTTCTTATTAAGAAAAAATACATTTATTTTCTCTTTCTAGAGTTTTGGGTATATATAAATACAGTACACTTGGCATATAGTATAATAATTTCTCCTTCAAGTAAAATGCTGCATTTATCTTATTTTACACGTCATGTTTTTAACAACTTCAAATAGATTAATATGGTGTGAACAAAACATGACATGTTTTAAAAAATGGTTTCAATTCAAGATGAGAGAAATGCCAGAAAAAGTCCCAGCGTTCATTTAATATTTTGATTCGTTGTATTTCCTTTTGTTTCTTACATTAACTCTTTTTAATGTACTCCATGAAACATGAAATACCAAACTTATTTTCCCTTTTTCCCCTTGGTTTTGTAGTATTTTTCCTCCCCAGTAATATGTTGCATTTGTCTTATTTGACATGTTTTGCTTTTAATAATTAATATATTATGAACAAAACACGATTGAAAACACAAAAATTGCTGCAATTGAAGATGATAGATATGTCATTTTCAAGTGCAGCTCAAAATGATGACAATAATCTCCATAAAAGCACCTTTATGTGGCGATTCGAACTGTTGCCTTACCACCAGATGGCGCTGTTTCTCTGTATATTATGGCCAACGTCTGAACTATTAGTAAGTTTCATGCTGTCTGTCATGTTGTAAATATATTTTCAGAATAATATATGGCATTCATCTTTTTACGGGCCTAAAAATAAACAAAGGATGACTTGTATCCTTGTTAAAAAGTTAACACACTAAGAAAACTAATGTGTGCCATCTACACACTGAATGATACTCAGTCTTGTAGTGTTTTAGCTTCTGGTTTATCAGTGCTAGGGTTCAAATACCTGAGATGGTACAGATTGAAACTCTGCCTGTAGCTTGTTACGGCAGCAGACGCCATATCGCAGCTCCACATTCCCACTCCTCATGAATAATGCAGGAGAGATGGTCCTGGGTTTCTCTATCACAGAGCCGAGGGCCTCAATTTGTCACGCTCTCCCAAAAAAGATACAGAGTTAGAGTCCTACCACAAGAAACGAGGAGCCTCCGCGACACGCACACACGCAAACACACACACGACACACGCAAACACACACGACACAC
>JAPQRN010000002.1:7770961-7781452 GCA_037367275.1 Coranthus polyacanthus
TTTACTTGTATATATGATGTTTTCTTACACATTCTCACACCCAACTCGTCATATGCTGATGCTTGGTGAGAGCATCACATTTTGACGCACAGGGAACAACCTACAGCATCCTTATTCAACATGCACGGGAGGCGTCATGTTTTGACATGTATGGTAGTCCGACAGAGGTTTTAGACAATGCCATGGGTACAGTTTGGTGAGGTTTAGGCATAAAGACAGTTTAGGGAAAATTGGTTAGGTTAAGAGAGAAAAGGCACAAACAAACACAGCATGAAATGGGACACAAATCCTTGGTCTAAGTCCACAAACTCTACAAACTGTTCCTCCATAACCACCCGAGCCACCTCCTACTAGGGTCTTGACATGACCTGGCCCATGTTGTCAATTTATGATGTCTAAGGACCTAAGGATTTACACTGACTTCTGCCTGGTACCCTGTACATTGACAGTTGACACTATACGTGGAGGTACCGGGCGTTGACGCCAAGGGGTCATGACCGCATGACTGCATTAATGTGTACGTTGCATTTTACTGCCGTACATGTTTAAGGGTGAGCTCATTTGAACTACTTTATAAACTGTTGGCAGTTTAATCTACAGCAATGCATCATATTCTACACGATGATCATATTGTTGGAGCGTTGCTGTCCTGTGAGAACCATGCATTTCTAAAAAGTCGACTTTTCATGAGCTCAGAAAAACAGGTCTGTTTCCAGCATGTTCCTGCAAATCCAAGAGGGTTTTTAAAGAGTTTAGTTTACTTAAGAAGGAAGGAGAATTTTCTCAACCCATAAATAAACACTTAGGGTATACATACACTAGGAGCAGAATTTTCTCAAAAGGAACATTTAATCTTTCTGTTTTTCACGAACATTCCAAATCAACACATTTGCAGACAGGAAGCGACAAATGCAGCGAAAAGTGCAATGTATTAGCCTCTGAGATGTAGTGGAGTAGAAGTGCAAAGCTGCATAAAATGGAAGTACTCAAGCAATGTACGAGTACCTCAAGTTTGAACTCAAGTACAGTACTTTCTACACATTCCACCACTGGAATTTTTGACAGTTTTTTATAGATTTGTTAAATAAAGGGCGCATCTGAAAGTACAGTCGTAAGTGTTGCTCCATCAATTCATTACATTTGCAAATTATTTATCACCCTCACAAGGTTACTGCAATCAGGCTGATCTGTCTGTCTGCTCCTGCAACTCAAAATCTACAGCACATTTCAACTTCTATTTACTACAATCTCTGGTTATCTTGTTGACAATGCATTTTTTTCATTACAATAAACATTATGTCAAAGTAACTTTAAACTCAATGCTTACAGTCTACTGTTTTAATGTAGCCGGCGTGCGTTAAACTGAAGTTAGAGAAGTTAAGTACAACCCCAAATAAGAAAAAGTTGAGACAGTAATGAAAATGCAATTTAAAATATGATATTAAATGTGATATTAAAATTGACTTACATATCTCATGTTTGATGTATATTTATGCAACAAAAACACAGTAAATTAAACTGCTATTAAAAGCAGTATGAAAATTAAAAGTAAGCAATAAATATGTAAAAAGCATCTACTCTCTTATCTAGCTGCTGTCAAATTAAATTTACTTTAACTATTTTCTACTCAGTGCTTCACAGAACAAAGGTTACCGATATAGATCAAAACAGGAGAAAATCAAACAAGAGAGGGATGGTGATGGAGGTACAGTGCAGTAATTTTTCATGGTCAGATTCACTGAAAGCCCACGTGGACGCTGCACACGAGCACAGAGTTCAGTATGAACAAAAGGTAAACTCACAGGTCAGAACATCACACGCTTCTTTCATGTCCATCAGTGCTCAAAGTGTTTGGTCCAGAACGAGGGACCGCTCCAAGGCCCTGCTGTCACCGCTTCTTATACAACCAGCCGAACGAATCCAGGGCTCTTTTCTGTATGAAATAAAACTGACATTAGTTCTGCTACTATTTCTGTGTCTCTCCGTGGACACTAAAAAACCCACTGCAGCCAGGTTTAATTACAGGCTTATTATCTCAGTGGTCCTTTGAGGTGGAAAAGGAGCGAGCTGGAGACAACTAGATGTACCAGCTAATGAGTAAAATGATAAATCGCATCATGTGAAATATTCATAGATGATAGATAGACCATAGATGGTTTAATAATTTAACGTGTACAATCCACTTCTGAAGGGATTTTCACTGAATGCTCACATATAAATCTGCTGAGGTAACTTTCAACAGAGTTAAAGGTAAAACACAAACGCAATACTGTGGCAGCGTATTACTACCAGAGAAGAAAGAAGAAAAATGGATCAGTATCGTGGTATAATGTTAAAGGGTTACTGTTCTAACAAGATATTTTCATGCTATGACAACATACAAACATATCATGTTATAACAATTTACTATTTTAATGTGAAATATTTCATGTCACGATGCAATAACTTATTGTGAACATGATAGGTCTGGACGAAATAAAACATGAAAATATTGTTAGAACGTGAAAATATCCTGATAGAACATGAAAGAAGCTTGTTATAATGTGAAGCTATCTTGTTATAATGTAAAAACACCTTGTTATAAAGTGAAAATATCTCGTAACATGAAAATATCTCGTTATGAAGTGAAAGTAATATGCTTGCTATACTATGAAAATATCTTGTGAATAAACTAAAGGTATCTTATTGTAGCATGGAAATATCTTGTTTAACATGAAAAACGTTGTTAAAACCATAAACATTTCACGTTATAATATGATACTAATTTGTTTTTCTTCTTCTGGCACCAATACACTTCCACACAACACGCTGGTTTTATCCTCAGGACTCCCCATTAGCTGAAACTCATGGATGCACAGTATATTCAGCAGATCATTGTGTGTCAATGACCAGAATGAAAAAAGTCTGAGTTAAGCTTGACTCCTGCAGAGCTGATTAAATCTCTAATGTCATTTAAAAGGCTTTGCATAATCAATATTCAACATGTAATCATCTAAGGCTGAGGTGGAGCTGAAACTGCCTCCAAACCAAATTCTCATTATGCACCAATTTTATACTTCAAAAGCTTCTGGTACAGATGGTCAATAATTCATCATTAACAGCGAGCAGTGACAGAGCACATCTGAATTTTCATAAACTTATCAAATTTACATAATGCACATTAATTTTAAAAAGTGCCGACTCATTGCACAATAGACAGACTCAAAGTTTGCTTTAAAGGTCAGAGAGCTGCAGTTGGTTTGATATGCACAGTGAGTCAAAAGCTTAAAAAATAATTTGGAGCAATACATATACTGTGGAGAGCAGCCTGTACAGTCTGCGAACACAGCCCGCTGCCAATTTAAGCACCTGCACAAAACCTTTCATATATTATTTCTGCTTCTGCGATACAGATTCCTTTAAATCAGCCCTTCAGATAGAACAATTAAATGTCCGTGATGTGATATTAGGTTAAGAGAACCACGCTGCATGTCCATCTTTAATTTGACTGACATTATCAGTCCTCTCTTTGCAGTGCGAACCAGCCACTGTTTTGTACAGTGTTGTGCTGGGGAAGCAGCACCACAGCGGGGGAGGAAAGCAGGATAAACAAACTGGTGTAAAAAGGCTCTGGACAGCCTGGAGGCAGCAGCAGAAGGGAGGATGAAGTCTAAACTAAACTCCATCTTAAGCAACATCTCCCACCCCCTCTGTGGTGGGCTGAGAGATACAGACTGTCTTCAGCCTCTGCTTTAGCATCACAAGGTGCAAGAAAGAGTGCCATAACTGGTCTTGTGTAACAGCAGTAAAGTTACAGCCCAGCGGGTCCTGTACAAAAAGCATCACGCAGCCTGGACGTTAAGGGAGGGGGCTAAATCACAGGTTTTGCTGACAAGTAGTTATTCTAGTAATAGTGTTTTTTTTTTGTGTACAAAAAAAAACACTCTGGTGAATGTAGAAGTACTGATTGTTAACTCAAGTAGCAGTATGAAAGTACAAGCTCTGACATGTACCAAAAGAGAAAAAGTAAGTAAAAAGTATTTCTAACCCTAACCTCACATCATCTATTAGTTCTCCGGGTCTCGGAAATGTGATTAAATACACTTTTCTCCGTGGTCAAGTTTTACCCTGTCTTTTACGTCGTTATGTCCGTCATGTGCGATGAACTCTGCTCTATCCACCAAGGCGGTTGTCTTTTGTATGTGTTATTGTTCCGTCCGTGTAGGTTGAAATTGGCCTTGATGTTGGGAAGGCGTGCTATGATGTAAAATAAAAAATTAACCATAGTCGAAAAAAAAAAAAATAGCCTGTTTCGAAAATGTAAGGAGTAGAAAGTACAGATGTCTGTGATAAAATGTAGGGAATAAAAATCAAAAGTGGTCAGAAATATAAATGCTCAAGTAAAGTCCAGATACTTTAATAATCTATGTAAGTACAGTAACAAAGTATATGTCTTTTGTCACTTCCCACTTCTGGTAATAAAACAAAGTTAAGGGCATTTGTCAGGAATCGGTTATGAGTCTTCAGATCACCAAGTCCTAGGATTCCTCCTCTTGGCATGATGGATGCTTGTCTAAATTTCAAGTCAATCATCCCTCCTCGAGTTACTTATTCCATTTATTTCTAATTACAAAAAATTGTTTTAAATACATTGTGCCTGTGACTGTCATGACCTATAAACCCTACTATCTATACTACTGTCTATCGATAAAGTTAACTTCAATACACACATACTCACGCAGATGTTTAAAACTGAGCAGATTTAACACAATTATCAATTCACACAGAGACGTTAGTCTTTAGCCTGTAGCATTTAACCACAAAAACAGCCAAAAGCAAAGATAACACCACATGCAGGCTTTAGTGGACTACAAAATAAAATAAACCACCATAAAAAAAAAAAAAAAAAATCAACAAATCTTCACACGGTAGTTCCACTGATGAACCAATCTACGCTCCAAACTACAAAGTCGTGCTTTACATGAACATCGTCCTCAGTGCCACGTCTTGGAAGATGGTAATGACCTCCTCGCCTGAAAGCCTTGCTCTAAAATGTAAAATTAGAAACAGAAATAGAAAATGTGTCTTGTGAAAAGAGCACTTATCTCGTCAAGGGCAGGTACCACTGGAGGTCTGACTGTATCCCTCGCTATACAGATACACTGTAGTAGCGGTAGCAGGAGTTTCTGAAATACAACAAAAAGGGAACATGAGTATTTGTATTCTATCAGAGATGACATATGTAGGTGAATATAACTGAGGAAGTAGTGCCAGATAATGATAATGTCATGATGTCTCCATAAGTTAGCTTTAGCCAAAGAATAGATAAACTGCATACAGCAATTAAAACATATAAAGAAAAAAAAAACAGTTTTATATTGTCTTTGACTTCTGTAACAGAGATATGGATGAATAGCAGACACAGCACAGGACACAGAGCTACAGGATTAACTTGTGTATCTTGTGCACAATGACTACTTTTAGTTTCCATACTTACAGTGCTTTTTGCTGATAATACTTGCAGAAAGGTTAACTAACTTTTACTACTTTGAACTAAGTACAGGATCTGAATTCGTCTTCCCCGACTATATGCACACAAATATAAAGAAGAAAAACCTCCTTCACCCATTTACATGTCACTTGGTTGAAGGGTAGGGAATGGGACAAGGAAGAACTCATAAGGAATCAGATTCAGATTCAGCAAAAGGGATGGAGCCTCCATTTGTTTTCACTATTGTTAACATTACCAGGTCTACCAGAGCCTTGACGTGGCCTTCATTTACCTTCTGCACAAGATGATAAAGGGTCTCCATAAAATGACATCTGAAGTCAGGAAACCCTTATTTTGCTTCTTCCAATAGCTCCTTTTTTGTAAATTGGACGGCCTCATCGGAAAAAGTGTGCTTGTTAAACTAAGGGTTAATTAGCTACACCTGTTAGCACTGGACCTGCGCACTGACTAACGTAGCTACTGAACATGCAACTGCTAAATGTAGCTAAATGCTACTTCAATAAAAAAAAAACAATGACATCTCTTTGAAACGTAACTAACTTCAACCGATAATGAAGCGGATGCGAGGTAATGGTTCAGGTAAATAGCCAAACTTGTCAGCTAAATATTAAATTAACGAGCTAATGAGCTAAATGGGCTAGCTAAATACCAAATGACGTAGCATTACTAGCTAGCTAAATGAACAAGACTAGCTAGCTCGTTACTTCAAAAACACCAGTTGCCTGCCTGTCTTCGAAATGTAACTTTAACTATTAATAAGTAAGGCAGTTTTTTTTTTCAATTATTTCACACTTTTTGAAACAACTGTTGTATCATTTCGTAAGCTATCTAACTCACCCCTAAGCCTATTTACAGGGACTTACCCTTTCGTGAAAACGCCATCCTCCCGGTGGCATTTTCGCGGTTCCTCTGCCGGGGACGGACCGGTGTTAACATCAGCTCTGACCCCTGAAGACCACCTCAACCCTACATGTCCAATCTCCTGTCCTGCCCTTCCCTGCTGAGACAACACTACATCTTCACATCGACAAGCTAAGTCACTGCTGCTTTTTGTTTTGTTCTGTTTTGCTCTTTATTGTTTGTTAATGTCTTGGCTGTGTTTAGTTTTCTTATGGGGTTTCCTGCTACTTCTATTTGAATACTGCTGCTTTTGCTATTTGTACGTGTTTGCCTTGGTATTAATTTTTGTTTCATCATTCCTTGTTGTGCCTAAGCTCACTCAGCTCGGTTGTTTTGCCAGGTGCATTCTGGTGCTTTCATGATGCTTGTTTACATAGTGGTCAAACATGAATACTCATATTTGTGTGTAAAGGACGCAACCGACTTTGCATGTTTTAACCTAAGTTGTTAACAGTGTGGGTTTCTTGGAAAGGCTGATGTTTGGATGTTCACATCATGATAATACCCACAGTTAGTTGACTCTTATACTCACGTCTCAATTTACATTTAGCTAAACAGGTTAAAGGGCTTTTTTTTTTTTAAATCTTGCTTTACAATTCTGCCTATTTGCATATTAATATCTACTCGGTAATCATTTTTTAATCAAATAATTTTATAACGTTTTAAAAAAAGAATGGTTATTGCTAGGTTTTTTTTGTTTACCTTGGATTTACCAAAAAAAAAATCCTGCTACAATACACTGTTGCTTCTGCTCCTCCTTTCTATAATGTGTTTATTTAAACACTGCTAAATTAAGTTAAACCTTTACTTAAGAAGTGAGTGACATTTGAAAAGAATTTAACCAAATATTGAGCATATTCAATGAAATCAACAAGCTTTTACTGCATAATCTCTAGTTATTAGGGCATGTACTCTTATTTTGAAGGACAGAAGTTCTCAACTCTCCTACTGACAGCATTTATGTCTGCTTGGTTGACTTAGAAATGAGCTAAAACAAGCTAAAAACTCTAAACATTTTACAGAGAAAAGCGTAAAACAAACTTCAGACTCCCCAGAGTTTACAGAGGGAGGCTGAAAACAAGCTAAAAACTCAGACGCGCAGACAAGTTTGAGGAGGACAGAAGGTCACGCGCGACTAAAACATCGGCAATAGCACACTTTTCTGACCCTGATATTATTTTATCGGTAGTTAATGGATGCAGTGATGTTAGTTAAATCTCTCTCCCTTACTCTCCTCAGCCAGATATCACCACAGCTCTCCACTTCACTGCCAAATTAAAAGCTCTTTGCAAAGTCGTGTAATGACCTCTTGATACAGTAGCCTATTTCATACAATTCTGAAGTAGTGGCAGCAGTAATCTTGCAGTGGCAGGCCGCTGCTGCTAAATGTATATAAAGGAAACCCTCACTGTGCTCCTGTGTTTAGTTTTCTTATGGGGTTTCCTGCTACTTCTATTTGAATACTGCTGCTTTTGCTATTTGTACGTGTTTGCCTTGGTATTAATTTTTGTTTCATCATTCCTTGTTGTGCCTAAGCTCACTCAGCTCGGTTGTTTTGCCAGGTGCATTCTGGTGCTTTCATGATGCTTGTTTACATAGTGGTCAAACATGAATACTCATATTTGTGTGTAAAGGACGCAACCGACTTTGCATGTTTTAACCTAAGTTGTTAACAGTGTGGGTTTCTTGGAAAGGCTGATGTTTGGATGTTCACATCATGATAATACCCACAGTTAGTTGACTCTTATACTCACGTCTCAATTTACATTTAGCTAAACAGGTTAAAGGGCTTTTTTTTTTTTAAATCTTGCTTTACAATTCTGCCTATTTGCATATTAATATCTACTCGGTAATCATTTTTTAATCAAATAATTTTATAACGTTTTAAAAAAAGAATGGTTATTGCTAGGTTTTTTTTGTTTACCTTGGATTTACCAAAAAAAAAATCCTGCTACAATACACTGTTGCTTCTGCTCCTCCTTTCTATAATGTGTTTATTTAAACACACTTGCAGTGGCAGGCCGCTGCTGCTAAATGTATATAAAGGAAACCCTCACTGTGCTCCTGTTGGTTTCTTACCGCTGCTGTCAATACCATAATATGATGCTGATGCCTGCTTATCATATATTTGTGGTGTTTAATATGCATAAGTTTATAATCTGCATTGTGTTGTGTTTTATATTGTCATGCATCACTGGGCTTAGACCGATCTGTCTTCATATAATATTTGATATATTCAATGTGAAGTAGGACTGGATCACACAGATTGTGTCATTAAAAAAATTAATAACAGTGCTGCTAAAACTTTCCTACTCAGCTAACATTCGTTTTAAATGGCCCAGTTACCTGTGTAATTATGCATTAGAAAACTCCGGCAGGACAAATTATGCCACCACAGTCTAGGTCATTCATGGAAACTGCGGCTGTCACAGGTGTATAATGTATACAGGAAAATGTGGACTCATGTTTAATTAACCTATATTGTCAAAATGTTGCAATGATGCTGGTTCAAAATGATTCAAAAAGTGTTTGTAGTCAGATAACATTTTATAAGAGGTGAGAAAATTGTGATTCAGATCGTAGATCGTGATTGTACCTCAAAAGATCATATGATCTTTTGGCCAGATCGCGCAGCCTTAATGAGCTCTGTTGCTAGTGCTAGTGCTAGTGCATTCCACATAATGGCTATCCACAGACCCTGTGGATGTTGATTATTGTTGCTGCCTCTGCTTTGCTGACCTGGAGCTGTACAAGGTCAGAGCATAGATCTGTACATGTCTGTACTCACATGACATGAGTAGGATATACTGTCATATCTTCAGTTGTTTGCTTCTGAAAAAAAGTACAGTTGGTTGTAAAAGTTATAAAGTCTCCTAAGTCCCAAAAGATTTAATCTCACATTCACAATAACAAAAAAAAAAAAACCTTTGTAATTACGTAGGAGGTTATGTTATTTAAATAATAGGGCTGTCAAAATGAATATGTTAATTGTTTAAATATTTAATGAATTAAAATAAATTTAAAAATGTTGACTTCCTGTGGTGTCTGACCTATGACCTATGGTCTATGACCTACTGCCAGACTTTCCGCCAAGAGCTTTTGGTGGGAAGTTTAACTTTAAAAAGTTGGCTGATGGAACTTTGGAGAAAGCAAAAGCAGTCTGCACAGTTTGCAAAGCTGAATTTAATTACCACAGAAGTAATTTGTCTTTGAGGTATCACTTCATGGCTAAACACCCCACCGAAACTGTCCCTCTGGAGCCTCGCCAGTCTACATTAACGGAGTGCGCTGCTCGTGGGCGAATAACAAAACCTGTAAGTGACAAGCTAACTAATGCTGTAGCTAATTGGATAGCTTAAAGCTGCCACCCAATTAGCATAGTAGAAGACGACGGACTGAGAGAAATAATCCGAACTGCATCGGGAGACAGCTCCTATGATCTAAAGTCTAGAGGGACCATCTGTATGAAGACGAGAGGGTTTGGAGGATGAACATACCTGGCTCTCATGAGGGACCACTGGACTTCTGTTAGCAACGACAACTACTTGGGCGTCACAGCGAACTTCATTGATAAAGAATGGATTTTGCAATCATTTGCACTAACTGTGAGTAAAACGGAAGGGTGACAATATGTGGAGGCATGTGCCGATCATTTTCTGAATGTTGCCAAAGAATGGAAAATAAAAGAAATGTTAACCACACTTAGCACTGACAGTGCTCGTAACATGGTTGCAGCCACAAGGCTACTTCCATTTGAACACCTGCCCTGCACGGCCCACAGTCTGCAAAGAACAGTCATGGTATCCCTTCATGACAGTGGATTTGACAGTATTCTGGGTAACTGTTGCAAGATTGTTGGGCACTTTAAACACAGTCCATCACACATTCAGAAATTAAGACAACAGCAAGTTGCGCTTGGACATAAGCAAGATTCTCTCGTCCAGGACATTCCAACAAGGTGGAATTCTACCCTAGAAATGGTGAAGAGAATCCAGTGAAACAGTGCTCCACTGACTGCATGCAGCAAAACACCAGTGTTGCTATGTTGACTGCACAGGAGCTGGCCAAACTGCAAAGGCTGAAGGAACTACTTGAACCTT
>JAPQRN010000002.1:7781552-7796965 GCA_037367275.1 Coranthus polyacanthus
GTGTGTGTGTGTGTGTCTCTTTCTCCCCATGTCAATTCAAGAAGTTGTATTAGCTTGCCATATCCTTTTATACTATTGCCAATGCATTACAGGAATGATAACAACAAATTACATGCTTGTATAGGCACACCTAGTGTCTCTACAAACAAGTGACATAGCCTTCACACAGTAACATATAAACTGTCTTCCTCTCTCTCCCTGTACCTTGTGTGTGTTGTGTGCTTTTTCTTTCTCTCTCTTGTGTGTAGCATACAGGCAGGAAGGTAGTGAATGTATTTCTCTGAATGTATGTAATTAATAACAGTTTAATTCTTTGAAAGATCTTGTGCTTTCTATTGCAGATACGTATGTGACTGAACTGCTGGGGGGAGAGCAGTATGTGTCCTGTTCAGTGGTGTTACCAGCCACTTATTCAGAGCTATGGAGCCCTCAGACGATGATCCAGTTTATGCATTAAAGACGACCTATTATATTTTCGGGTTCATAATTTTGTTTTGGAGGTCTACTAGAATAGATTTACATGGTGCAATGTTAAAAAAAACCCCCATTACTTTTACGCTTCGTTTTAGCTCCTGTCTTCTTGAATCAATTCGAGCCTGAATCTGACTTAGAAAATCAAGAGGAACAAGACGATAGAGGTTAAACACCTTCCGCAATCAAGCTACATGCTAAGACTTGGGAAGAGCCCGTAGACCCGTCACGGAGTAAAGACTCAAAATCAAACGAGGCTTTGCACAGACTTCAATGGGCTCTTCCCAAGTCTTAGTTTGTAGCTCCTCGGGTCCTCGCCTCGACTCCACGTATGATTAACTATTAATTCAATTGAAAACGTGGCATAATGTATCCGTGGGCGATATATTATAATGTATATTGCTGCATATTGCTAATGTATGACATGGTCTACTATAAAAACAATTCTATCAATTGAAAGAGCATGTCTGCATTAATATATGCGCAAAATATGAAGTTGGTATCTTTAACCAAACTTAATTAGTTTAGTTAAAACAATGGAGTATGAAGCAAATTGGAGAAGGTCAGTTGTGACTATCTCCATCTCCAATCCTCTGGTGACTTCACATGGACTGACCATTATAATTATTGTTGGGGAGCGACTAGTAGCTTAAAACTGTAAAACTACAACAGCTTCTAATCAAAATGTTGGCGTTTACAAAGCTGTTGCATCCAAATACATTCCTTTTGGTAAAAAGTGCCAAAATTAATCTAAAACGTGTTATTTGTTTTTTGGTTAGAGTTAAAATCAAAGCATTCTGAACTTCATTCAAGTTATATTGAAGACATTTTAATAAATGTTAGACAGTAATCATTGTTGAGTACTACTGTGAGGTTTATGGTTTTAGGACTTTTACGCTTTATTGCCCAGTTTGAAACATTTGTTAGAAAATTCATTAAAAGCTAATCAAAACTAATAAGTTACATTAGTTTGAAGTAATTAAAAAAGCCACATTTCGTACATATTTACAGGTTAACCAATCTGTAACTTATTACATTTAAAAAGTAACCTTCACAACATTGTGTACTATTACTTATGATGGACAGTCAGTGGTGTGCATATCCAAAATAATAATTTTGTGTATTTTGCTGGCTTTTCATAGGTTTCATAGATAGATAGGAGCTTTATTTATCCCCTCAGGGAAATTTGTAGCTCACAGTACACATCACGTGCATGCTGTCTGAAGTGATTTTTAACACATACTTGAATCCATATTTTCCCACTAATGGTAGCCTTCAGAAATGATTGGCTGAGCATGATTCCCTCACCACATACTCCCTTGTATACTTTCTTGCTTCTTCCTTAAACCTTCCTGACATCTCCCTCAGTGTTCCAGCAGGACTCCTCAAGGTTTTAGCTCATATGTAGAGCGTTATCACATCAGCAGACCACATTTTATTTTGTCAAGATGATTATTGCACAGATGAGCACACAGGGTTTTCTGAAAGGCATTTTAGCCGAAGGAAGCTTCAAGTGGAAACTGGTCACACCGCTGTAGGCTATAATATACCTAGTTAAGGTTGTACACGGTTATGGATACGGTCAGGGTTATCTTAACTCATGTTTCCGTTTGTATGTTTAACTAATCGGTACACAGATGTCATGTGATTTCTCATACAGCAGGGGGAACTGGAAGGCTGATGACAGCATCCAGAATACAAGCCGCTCATTTCCCCTGCACTGTCTCTGGAGAGCAACCAATCAGCTCCCTGATATTAGTATTCCTGTATCCTGCCTTGTGTTATTTTCGCCAGCTGCCCACCAACTATCTGAGTCGACGTGTGCATTTAAATGGTGTCCACTTGAGTTATCTTGAGCCATTAGAAACTAGACGGCAGCTTTCACACAACATTAAGCCAAATTCAGAAAATATCACATTCACAGCATGATCATCAGAATTAGTTATGTCTGATTTTCTGATGTGAGGTTCTGAAATATTGAAGAGGAGCGGAAAGTTGGCCTCTAGTGATATACTGCTACAGAGTTACTACTAAACTAAACATTATAGTAGAAAGAAATGGGATAAAAAAGGAGGAAGATGGAAATGAAATAAAGATGAAATGTGTATATCCTATACGTCCCCTAGCCACATAGTTCCTACATACCTACTCTACCCATTCATTTCCACATGGGAATATAATAAAGGCCTGAGGAAACTCTAAGTCTGACAAATGGATCATAACGAAAGCATTTTACATGAAAAGCACTGTCGTCAAGTCTTTGAAGGGAGTCACCATATAGCTGTGATTTTCAATAATTGGTGGCATTTACTCAGCGATGCTGTATTCACTTACAGTAACAAAAAGGCATCAGGCTACGTTCAGTGCATAACATGCTGTGGGGTATATTGACTGTGGGAGGTGGTTATTGTTTTGTTTTTCAACATTGTTATAGAAAAATACAGGCTATGAAGCACCCCACAATGTTGTGTTGCGATTGGAACAAATAATAGGTAAAACTGCAGTGGCTCTTTAAGCAATCCGCCCGCTGAGTACTCTCAAAATTCAAAAAAAACAAAAAAACAACCCAAAAACATTTGGAAGTTAAAATGGCATTATATTAGCTTCTTCAGGAGTGAACACCCTGCAGCTCTTAGAATAATGAGGCAAACATTATTACACATGGCTGCGACTGTTTACGAAACTGCAGTGTCTTTCAACACTTGAAATTAATACATTCATGATCACACAAAATTACACAAAATAAGGCATCCTCGGGACAAATTATGAAGATGCAACCAGTACCTAATTGCAGAGTTGATTGTTAGTTCCCTTTTGTGTGTTGATTCAGTTTTGTTATGTGTATTTGGTTAGAGTAGCAAAAACAGTCGTCACATAATTGTGTTTGGATGTGGCATTTCTCTTGTTCTGGATGTCTGATGCGTGACATTAACAGAAAACCAGTTCAGTAACGTCGGCCACTTTTCTCTCTAAACCTTCACTGTACTAAGTTTACATTTGTGAAGTAGTGGCGAGTTATGTATTTGGTTTTGATCTTGACATCAAGGTTTGTATCCTGTTTGTTTGTTGTAGTTGTGTATTTATTGTAGGAATAAGACATTAACATGAAAGACTTTTTTAATTGCCTGTTTTGTTGGCTTGATTGTGACACGACATGTTGTGTTATGTTGTTGTATGTTGTTATTGTTTTGTATATCCACATGCAGGCCGAAGGAAAATTTCAGCTTTTTGTACACAAAAAGTAGACAAAGTATTTCTATTCTATTCTATTTACATACAATATATTTTCAGACTAATATTCATTATCAGAAGTTACTTTATATTTATTGACACAAAAAGGAGATGATACTCTGAAATATATTGCTATCTTGTTATTTGCTTGTCACTAAGAAATTGTTACGGTTATACAAAACTAATGGCATTAAAAAAAAGCTAAAAATGGCTTGGAGGCCAAATACAGAGTTAACATTTTGAAGATTCAAGTTTGGCGGCCAAAGTTAGGATCAAGTTACCAAAACACATTACATAAAAGCTTACAAACGTCATTGATTAAAGTTGATTAACCGAGTACTTTTAGTGCTGAAGAATTATTATAAATGTTATAAATAGATGTTCCTAAACTCGCTCACCGAGCTACATTTTTGGTACAATCCACATACATACGTACCCGACCATTAGTGTGTGTCTGTGAGAAGGAGAGCTGTAGGAGAGAGAAAAGGAAAACTGATGACGGCGGCTTAAAGTTAGCTCTCTGACCTGTTTGTACTAAATGTTGGAGATATTTTCATTTAATACATCCCACATGGAACAAGCTGTGATACATCGAATATATACGTGACATCACCTAGCCCTGGGTGTGTATATATAGATATTTAGGCCCACTGTATACTGCAAAAAAAGCAAATAATAACTTTTCTTAAATTGTTCTCATAAGCTGCTTTACTGCATCAATAAATTCTCTGAAGCAAGGAGCATGTTTATCCTTCAGCCTCCCTTATTAACAGTGACTGGGATGCAGCTGTTTAAATAGACTGTATTGACAGAAGTGATATGATTCTCCATTTCTCCATCAAACAATATAATGGATAAAAAAAACAAAGCGATGACAGTAATGAAACATGACTGAAGCCTCACAGTCTGTTGTCAAAACCATTTTATTCAAACTGTTGCTTTTTCAAATCGAAGATATTAAACTGAATAACATTTGGGAACTGAGTTTTGTCTTTTTCTTCTGACTGTTTTCTAACATTTTATGGACCAAATGGTAATAACAAGAGAGTGTGGTCCTGTTTGTCTGAGGCAGTGGCTTGTAGAAGCCAGCATGTAATCCTGCCACCACCCTTGGAAAGACAGACAATCCTGAATATGATTTGGTGCCTTTCCAGGATCCGTCACACCCCTACTGAGCCTAACAATGTACAGAAAACAATAGAAAAACACACCACATTCTGGCTGTGTGGGTGCAAGCATGTGGAAAAAAGCATATCCAATCTTTACCGTTGCTGTCAGCTGTGACCATTATAAGAGAGGTAAATTACACAGGAAGGGAGAGTGTGTAAAAGAGCCCATTAGTTCTTATTAAGTGATTTCTTTGCATTTACCTCAGTCTGACCAGCTGACAGCTCCCTGTGGCTATAGCTTGCATGTTTTCCCCCCGTTTGTTTGTTTGTTTTTCTAGATAAAGGAGAACACTCGTGCTTCATTAGTAGAAAGTCGAGAAAACTCCCATGGCAGGTTGCTTTCCTACTTTTTCATAGTCCAATCAAAGTGCTGCAGGTAGAGAAAGTAAACGTCTGAGAAAGTAAACGGCGTAAAAACCATCATTTTATCCCAAGTTTAAAATGTTTGGAAAAAGAGACTAAGTTTTTACCTTGGTTGCACTGGTGCACCAGACTTCGATTTAGAGGCATCACCACTTAGTTTAGTTTGGTAGTTACATGTAAAACACACACTACTATTAATTGGCTGCCTTCTTTTCCAAACTCCCTTCAAAATGATCAGAATTTAGTGAACATGTTCATGAACAGACACTACATGTGCACTCTGTGTTTATATTTCTTCCCACTCCCTTTCGGACATGCACCTTTCTGGACATGGGTATTTATTTATTTATATCTTATAGGGCTGGGTTTAAAAAATCTATTTTCCGATTTCTGGTTGACCTTCATTTGAATCCTGCAATATTGTTCACTTCAAGATTGACCTTTTAATTCATGCCTTTTCCTGCGGATGAGTCAAAACTCTGTTAGTCCCGTGTGAACGCACGTGAGTTTCATTCTTCACACGAGATCTTGTCAGTCGAATTGACGTGGCGGGCCAATCAAAACTGAAAGTACCCCTGCATCTAATGGCTGGTTTCGCTGCACTTTGGTTTTACAAACCACAAAGACGAATCGGACAAAACAAAAGCTGTATGTAAGCTATGCAAAACTGAACTGAAACACTGGTAATACCACCGGTCTGTGGAACCATTTAACAAGACGTCACGCAGACACAATCAACAAAACAAACGACTCGAACGAAACTGTGCTGGAGAAAGCTGTCGAGGTACAACTACTTATGTATTTTTTAATTAAAAGTGTGGTTTAAAGTTGTTGTTTATAACACATATATTGGATTTGTTTACCTATCGGGGTTGCCGACTTGACTTGTGACTTGCAACTCTGCACTAATTGCCGCTTGTTGAAGTTAAATAAAAAGTCCATTAACGTAACTGCTTTGGGGTCAGTTCTTAATCCAAACATTCCAGTGTTTAATAGTGCCACAAGTTAAAGGCTTCACTGTACAATTTACAGAATTATTTCTTTGAGAACCTTCCATATCCAAGCAGTGCTGGTATTGTAACTGCCAAATCCTTAACTGAAGTGATATCGAATCGAATCGAATCAAATCAAATTGGAAATCGAATCAATTTAGGATCTGGTGAATCGGAATTGAATTGATTCAGGGAATCAGTCACAATGCCCAGCCCTAATGTCATGAGAATATATTCCAGCTAAGAGTTGTTTTTTGTTTTGATTATCTGTTCGAAATAAGCAATCTAAACTAAACTAGATAAATCTGCATGGAAACATACAACAGTACCACTGTCTGGCTCTGAAATGCCGAGGTGGTGGTGGTGGTGGGGGGGTGGATGCTGTGCCAACCACGCACCTGTCACGGTACAAGATTTGTTTCTTGGAGACATTGTGCTTTTTTAAATTTCAATACTGAATGTCAACACTGTGACTGCAAAAGCACTCTTCCCAGCTTTGGCTGCCCTCTTTGCAATAAATGCATTGCATAATCTTAGCCATTTTATCATATCTGAGCCATGGGAATTGAACAAGCCATCCTTTGTGAAAAGCAGATATTTTAGAGTTTTTGTGTGTGGGGTTTCACCCACAGTCAGCTGGGATAGGTTCCAGCCCCCTGTGACCCCGCAAAGGATTCAGCACTTACAGAAAATGAATGAATGTATGTGGTTGGCTAAGTAGATTTTGATCTTTTTGTTAGCTGTAGGCTCTGTATATTTTGATATTTTTGTTAGTGGTAGACTGTGTATATTTTAGTCTTTCGGTATGCGGTAGGCTCAGGTTCTGGATCGGAGACAGGTGAGGCTATCTCCACTGAACATAAAGGCTCAGGGTTACGTGTCAGTTCTCTTTGTTTTGGTTGTGTGTTTTAATGTTAATATCACTCAAGGTGGAGTGAAGTGCGTGTACTAGGGATGCATGATTTGTGATCATTGTAGGCATTATTACGATTTTTTTTTACATTTACAACTGGCTTAGTTAAGGGAAATGCATGGATTACTCATTTTGAAATTTGCACTTTTATTCAACTTGAAACATACAAACTTACCATATCATTAAAAAACACAAAACTTAAAAAAAAAAAAACATAAAAATGTAGCAACTTTAATTTTGCATCATTTGCACAGTACCTCTCTCTGCTCATTGTCACTGAATTGCAATTATCACCATACAACAAAGGTTGTGTTGTTTTTTTTGGCTCATTTCTGCAGTTAGATCACCCTAAATCCTCCTATATCTGGACCTTAAATTGCAGCCTTTTGCGACATATGATTGCACTGGCTGATGTTGTGATTACAATTCAATTCATTTTTTTATTAGTGCTGCCAGATTCTCCATGGTGATACTACATGCAAACACACATTTTACTTACTTCATGCCTCAAGGTAAACTGTGTAACATTTTTTGCTTGTGTTTATATATACGAAATAAAATGTTATTTATTTATGTATTTTTTTCTTTTCACAGAGATCATGCTCCAAAACACACATACAACCGCCCACACCATTGTAGAACTGTAGGGATGTTCTAAAAGAAATCCAACCGCTTCCTTCTCCTCTCTGCTGTCTGTACCCGACCGGCAGGTCTGGTAGGCAGACGACAGAGGTGTCTGTGCTTTGAACAGAACTGCTCCACACTGAGAGTAATGCAGTAAGAGAAAAGCTGTGTTGTTGCGTTGTTATATTGTTGCGCCCATGCACAACACCGCCGGTGTTTAGACTGTCAGATACACAACAAAATACACAATGAGCCAGACACTGAACCACCAGCCTCTGAAACCACAAGCTTACTTCAGCTTAGTTTGATTCTGCTTAGTTTCTCACTATAACGATGTAAAGCAGAGATGACCACTCTCACACCACATGTCTATTTTCTCACAGGGTGAAAAATAACTTCACAATTGATAACTGCAGCTGACAAATAGATGACATTGACAGAATATAATACGTCCATGAAGTGAAGCAGAACAGCACATGCTGAAGTGAAGGTTAATTACCATGGTAACGGGGACACTGTGCCTGTCTGTTAAAAATCAGGAATACCTCAATAGTAAAATGCACTAATTTTACGAATGTCACACTTTGGGCCCCTTAGTACCAACTGAGCATCGTTTTAGCGTCACAGTCTGCCTGAGTATTGTCGCTGAACGTGTCCATCTGTTTATGACCACAGTGTACCCACCTTCTGATGGATAACGCGCCATGTCACAAAGCTCACATCGTCTCATCTGGGATGTGGTGGAACGGGAGATTCGCATCATGGATGTGCAGCCGACAAATCTGGAGCAACTGAGTGATGCTATCGTGTCAATATGAACAAATCCCTCTGAGGAATGTTTGCAGCACCTTGTTGAATCTATGTCATGAAGAGTTAAGGCAGTTCTGAAGGTAAAAGGGGGTCCAACCCGGTACTAGCAAGGTGTACATAATAAAGTGGCCGGTGAGTGTATTTAGCCTTTAAACACACATTTATGCCAACATATTAGCATCCTTTGAAATTCATGGAATAACATTTGTAGATGTAGCTACATCCAACACTTCACAATATTTAACAATCATGTTATCATAATATAATATATATTTACAGCTCTGTATTTTAATAACTTGATGCTGCTTTATTGAACTTGTCTCAGTTGGTACCTCCACGGAATTTTACAGAAATATTATTATATAAAAATGTGAAAGTGAATTAATCCCTAATAATGGATACTGCATTGTGTATTTGATACATGACAGTTAAAATGATATTATAATTATTTCTCTGTTTTGATTTCAATTGGAATTATTCACATACTATTAATGTATCACAGGCATATGGTAATGGTTTGTGCCGGATCCTGTTTTCTAATCATAGTTAAAATAAGTTTCTGCTGTTTACTGCTTTAAATACTCAATGAAAGTTTATAGCTACATCAGTTCTAGAGCAAACTAATTTGTGTCACTCACCGTGTTGATTAAAATGCAATGGATCCAGGCGTTTTTTTTCTGTTTCAAAGCTGCTTCAAAGACCACAAAGACAACTTTAGAAATGCTGTGAGACACATGCATTGATCTTTATCGGTTTTTGATTGATGGACTTTCAAGCTGTGAACAGACCTGAATTGATGACCACCAACTTAAAACTTTGGTATTTTATATGGTTCAGTATGATGTTGCAGTTTACTGAGCTCAATTTCAGTGTTGTTTATTCAAATTAGGCATAGATAGATTTAAGCTTTTGAGTCCTAATTATGAAGTTTTGTGTGCTTGTGTAGTGAATTTCAAGAGGCAAGAGGAACTTGCCTACAATGTTTTAAGGGAACATTTAACTTCCTTTGGAAAAAAACAGAGGAATTACAACACTAACAACTTGTCAAACATGTTGTTCCACTGCATAACTATATGCTGTAACTGACACAAATTGCATATTTTCAGTTTAAGTATTCTTGTGAATTCAGTGTGCATCAGACCTGATGAAGTGAGAGTTGTTTGTATTGACCAGGAATCCCTCCAGGTGTATTCACACTCAATTTGTTCTATAGTGCTGAAAATGGTTATAGTTAATAGTTTTTGGCCCTTGAATGAGTAGAATCTAACTTAATCCTTGGCTTCATTCACAAAAGTGTCCTTAAAAGCCTTTGGGCAGAACAGTAAGGTTAAAATAACGAGGTAATGTCATTTAATTAAGGACAACTATTATTTGTGCTTTTTATGTTTTATTCTACTCCATCTAGTGCTTAAAATTATGTGGTATGTTTTTCCACTTTATTCTCTGATTTATCTTTTAAACATTCAACACTCCATTTGTAGATTGATTGTGAAAGTTCTGATTGAGTCCAATGATTTGTATGTTTCTGATCTGATTCTGAAGTTTTTATAGTTAAACCAAAATACAAAATAAGAAAAAAGTGTGTGGGCTTTTTGGTCAGAGGTCTAAACGTTGTCATTAGTGATGTCCAACAATGAAAGCTTCCCAGAAACTCGGAATTAGCTCCTTCATGCAAAATGCCCATAGCTTATGGGTTTGTTTTGCATTGTGGTGTGCAGGGGTCCGGATGAGGAGTATGGGTAATTAGCCACCGGGGCACCAGCTGAAAGTCACGGTCTCCCTCAAAGCTGTCATCTGTTGCATGCTGATAACATTGACATGTCCTCCTCTTGCACCACATACTGCTACATGTCAGACAATGGGAGAGAAGAAGAGCCGGATAGAAAACTGTGAGGGAGAGAGGATGCTCAGGTTGACAGTGATGGATGAAGAGAGGGTCTGACCTTCGCTCATTAGAGAGGCGACCTTCTATAATCGATGAGTGCTGCCATTGATGGCTCGGACCCCCAGCTGACCACACTCTGGCTGTGCTCCGATGCAGTCTGAAGTGGACAGCTTGGAGGAAGACATTTTGTGTCTTTTTCACCACATTTAACATGATGAGACATTTTTAACTGTGTCAAGAGCTGCAACTATGAATCACTTTGAATGGACTGATGCAAGTTGCACTGAATAGAGTAAAACCTTCAATTAGGAGTGGGCGATCTGTTTTAAATCGCGTTCATAGTCCCCTGGTTTGAATTGCGATCTTTCTTCTCGAGTTTGAAATGTAGTGTACAGAGACGACAAACAGCAGACTTATTTAAAAAATGTTGGTATTTTCTTTGAAGTCTTAATTCTTGGTTGTTGTGATTTAGTAAAGGTAGTTCATTAACTGCTCTTGGGAAAAGTTTGCTTAAGTAAGGTTTTGCCAACAGTAGTCATATGCAATTTGTTGTCAGTGACATCTTTATTATTGGAATGTGTCATCTCTTGGTTAAATGGTGCATGAAAATGAGTATCAATATTCATCTCATCTCATCGTTATCATTTGTTCATTGTGTTCTTTGTTCTGGACTCTCTGTGAGGACAGACTGGAGCCAGACGACAGTGTTGTGTGACCTTGGCACAGTGCTGTGGGCATGATTCAACATCATAGTTTGCGGATGTAGCGAGACCTCCTGTCAGGCAGAACTGAAAGAAGTACTTTGATCTAAAAGCAAAAATGAAAAGTACTGTTATCGGCAAAATGTACTTTAAAGTACCCAATGTAAACATAGTGTGCCGAATTGCTCCTTTTTAAAGTGTTATGTTATTGTAGAAAATTCTTATTACTAATCAGTTTTACTTAACCTCATTTCCAGAAAAGTTAGGACATTTTCCAAAATACAACAAAAATGTAAAATCTGTCATTTGATAATTTGTTTGAACCACAGATCAACTTAATTGCATTTTGTAAATATAAACAAATGTTGGGACAGAGGCATGTTTACCACGGTTACATCGCCCTTCCTTTGTTATTAAACACTGTAGTCATTTGGGAATTAAGGACACTAATTATTACACTTTTGCAAGTGGAATGTTTGCCCATTCTTGCTGTTTATAAGACTTCAGCTGCTCAAAAGTTCGGTGGCCCTTATCTGAGTCTCCTCATGATGCTTCATACATTTAGGAGGCAGAATGTGTATGTGCTTGACTTGGCTGTCTGCAGTCCACCTCTGTGACTGTGAAGCCACCCTGTTGCAACGTGAGCAGAATGAGGCCTGACATTGTCCTGCTGAAATAACCATGGACTAAGCGGGTAAAGATAGACTTGATGGCATGTGTATTTCTAAAATTCCATACCATCATAGATGCTGCTTTTGCTGATTAACAGTCTGGATAGTCTTTTTGATTTTTGGCACATACAGTAGAATCCAATGTCAGTTTTTCCCAAAAAGGAACTGAAATATGGACTCAGAGAACTTCATGGCGTTTCTGTACAGAACTGATATAAAGCTTCTTCCTTTCATAATACAGTTTCAGGTTGTGTTTCTGGATGCAGTGGCAGACAGTTTTCCAAAGTACTCCTGAGCCCATGGGGCTATATTCATTATGGTAGTTTCTCATGCAATGCCTGTCAAACCGTTCCTGAGATATTGTGTTTTAAACATGATGGAGACCACCTGACAGACAAACCTTCTTGGAGCGATACATCTAAAAAGTACAATGTTTCTGAGAGATGTTTCTGAGATGTGGTGGAGTAGTATAAAGTATAAAGTAGCATGAAGTGGAAATGCTTGAAGTGCAACTATCAGGTTAACAACCACCGAGCTTTAATGTGTAGGAAAATTATCTAGGAACTGGATTTTAAAATATATATGTATGTCCATAAACACTTTAGTGACATTTGGAGGCACTTTTGTTGAAGTTTTCAGTTTGCAGCGAAAAAAGGGGCAAATTAGCATGACATAAGAAAAGTCCAGTGCACATAAGAAGTAAAAGGATAGCATGCTAATATTGACAACAGTAGGGTTGAAAATGACAGATCACAGCCTTTTTTTTGAGCCCGATGCATCGAAGGGACCCGGAGCAAACGAGGATAAAGAGAAATAACCGGAATAAGGAGAAAAATGAGAAAAATGAGTTTTGACGTGATGAGAAGAGCAGAGCTGAACAGCTGAGCGGCTTCAACTAATGCTGGTTACACTGTGTTAACACGTTTTTGTCTCATATTACACAGAACCAAAACCAGGAGGGATTGTCTGTTACTGATAAACCTGTTTATACTCACCAACAGAAAGTAATGTGTAACTCCCGTGTTAATTTCACAGTGTTACAACGCTGCAGGAGGTTTAGACGAAGGTTTAGCGGATCCGCTAATAGTTTGTGAACTAAACGAGAACTATAGGTTCAATGATGCGTCACTATCCTTGCAAAAAATCTGTTCAATTATAACAACCACAGCTGCATGGCATTTATTGAACTTACAATAAACTGCAGAGCAATTTTCAGTTCTTGGGTTATCCACAAATATAAAGTATTTGTAGGACAAACAATTAGCATTACAATAATCATTGCTATCTGATAGCTGATGACTCTTCACAGATCTAACACAGGAGAATGTTTTTCATGTATTTACCATGCAGTGTGGTTAATCCAACTGCAAAGCATTTGTAAACCCAAATAACAATCAAGTATGATGCTGTGGAGATGTTTGGATCCAGCTGAAGACCATCTTCACTCACTACAGTCACTACATCAAGTGTGACGGATCCTAGGGTCTCATCTCTCACTTTATCCTGCAAAGAAAAGACACATGTTCTTTAGAATCACAAGTTTTGTTTACAACCTATTGCAGGGGTCATCGTCTACATTTGTCCAAGGGTCAGAATGTTTCCACGGTGTGTGCAAATACTTGCGAAACATGTCCTGTAGAATTCACTGGAGTCGTCACCAACTATAGGCATGCCTTTAAGGGTCAACAGTGCGGTCACATCTGCCGTGTAATGTTACATAGAAAATATCAATTAAGTGACAAATGTACAATACACAAGCACAAATCTGAAAGGGAGTGACACTTTTTCAGGCCTCTGAAGTAGCACCTTTGTGTCATCAATGTACAGTAGGCAACAATATGGATTTCAAAAGGTATAAAATTAAATTACACCCCATTGATGTCCTGCGTTAACTTTGTCAGTTTCTGTCCAACAGTTAATTTTTTTTTTTGACTTAAAGAGTTGGATGAAACGTGGGATGTGCTGGTCCAGAGCCTCAAAGAACTTGACCTCATGATCCATACTGGCAATTCTGTTAAACTCTGCAAATACATGAAAGAGAAAAGCGGCATCATTTTGATTCATCATTTTGATGTGTATAGTGCATTAAAAGATTTGCACATACACAATCGTTCTTTATGAAGGCATGGAAGAGGTGATATCGGTGTGTGGCATGCAGCAAGCCGTAACGCCAAAGTGTAGCCTCTCTCATCGACACAACATGTGCAGTACATACAGGGCCACTGCATCGAGGTTTTTGATCTGCTTGGTAACCCAAACAAAAGAATCACAACATTCGTTTTTTTTAAATACAAAATTGCGATTTCAACATTTGTGTTTTGAAATATGTTAAGGTGAATTACATGTGAAAACATCTGCCTATTTCAATGAGAAGATGACTCAACTGAAATATGCACTGATTGCAGTAATCTCAAACAGGACCAAACCTCACTACACCTGACATGTAGAATATGACGCCTGCTTATAAACCACAAAGAGCGTACCCAGTGTTGAAATCCTGGACACGACCATACTGTCAAATATTTCAAAATTACCTGAACTTTAAATGCAGAGTGAGAATTAACATCTTATGCCAGCCAATATCTTAATTATTATGAGCAGATATGTTAAAACTGAGTGATATCACTAGTACTAAATTACAACAGATGTAGCTCCTGATGGGATAAGGGTTTAAATTTGTATAGTCTCAAGATTTAATGTTACAGTATTTATACCTGGACAAAGAGCTAGACGGCGGTGGCCCTGTCAACCTCAGGATTAAACATTAAAAATATGACGATGATTGGAAAAGTTTTAATACTAGCATCTGGTCAAAAAAAAGTAAATGAAAAAGTAGAAAGGACTTATTATTTCTAAATCAATCAAACTCAAGTACAAGTACCTCTTATGACTCCAAATTACTAGTAACTTATTTAAAATTAGTGTTAATAACAAGTTAATAAAAAATGAGTAAGGTCATTAATGTTTTTTTAAGTAAATCCAGTGTTAATGTTTACAGTGTAGTTGAGTAAATGCACTTTGGTTGACACCGTCAATAATATGAGTTCAAAACAGCCCGCGAAATTTAAGTAATTTGTTTCACACCCTGTCTTCATTTTCTGACACTAAAGTCAGAACCAATGGTAAAAGAGACTCACGCTAACACTTTTTGGAAGTCCTTATAAGAGATCTGGTTTTTCTACACAAGGTTAAGTAAGATGACCCTCTTCCTCTTCATATTTGTTGACTAAATCTGCCTCATTTCAGAAGAAATGAACTGGACTGCTATGTCTTGGCTTGACTTCAAAGGGGGAACTGCTGACCCAGGTCTATTAATGCTATTGATCAGTGTCTCCATTGAAAGTTTGACTCTGGATGTTTTCAAGGTGTAGTTTTAAATACCTTTAATTCAACACACTATGTATTCCAGCAATACTATTATCTGCAACTCTGAAACGTCTGCACGCGCTCATATTTCGATCTAATAAAACAAACTAAAGGATGACTTTGAACTTGCAGCCTAAGCATGGACAAGTCCCATGATTCATGAGTAAACATGTGTTTTTTAACATGAACAAAATCATGAATGTCAATTCCACACCCA
>JAPQRN010000002.1:7804154-7823422 GCA_037367275.1 Coranthus polyacanthus
CAAGATCTGGCAACACAAATCTCATCTAAAGGAGGTAATAGTAAAGCAGAAAAATAAAATAATATGAGTTTTTTTGTGTATTATTTTATTTAAATCTTACTAATTTTCTTTCATTCATCCACATGACATTCTCAAGCTTTCTGACTGAACTCACTTAGGAGACAGGCAGTGTACTACTTCATACCATTGATACGGTATAGTGCACTGTCTTTGGTATACAAGGTATGTTCCCTGTACAAATGGCATCTTGGGAGGCTGCCCCCTCCCAAAAATCCCAGTCTGCTATGATTGTTCAGGTACACCTGTGAAGCAACCCATAACTGGGTGTTCAGCTCATACGTCCCCTACATCAACACTTTTTCAATCAGGTTCCAGGAAATTCCAAATTAAAATACTATTAAGCATACCTAGAAAGCATAGGCCAGATATGACATGTAGCACAAGACATATATAAAACACTTCAACACATCAAAATTTGATTTCATGGGGACTTCAGGAGGTGAAATGTTTTACCTTATGAAATAAAATAGCCTCTCCACATGAATAGTTGCAGCTCCAATGCCTCACTGGGGGCAACGGGGCCTAATGATGATGATGATGATGACATGAATAATCATGCTGTTTATCCCCCCGGCATATAATGTGAAGGGATATAGCGATCACCGTGTCTATTCATCTGCCATCGTTTTGTTTCTGGAGCATAACTGGTCACCATTCCATGGTTTTTCCCCAAACCTGCTACAACTTGTCTGCTATGTGTTGGAGTGGTGCCTTTTGCTATTTGGTCAGTCGTCCGTCGGTGTCGTCTATCATGCCGTTTGTCATCATTTTGTTCCCGGAGCAGAACTACAAAGCTATTTCATATTTTTTCCAGTAAACTGCTTGAGAAACTATTCATCTCCTTTACTGCCGATGGACAAACTCAATGATACTAAGCTAAAAGTACAAATAAGTACCACTTTTTTGATTTTGTGGAGGCTGGGGGATATGTCATCCCCCGGTGGCTCTTGTATTATTTTTCACAAGCAGTTACACATTGTTGGTTACAACAACATAATGTCTAGTAGAATTTGGAATCTACCAGCAGTGGGAAAAACACATTTTCAGAATACCTATACTGAAGGCTCCCACTACAAGAGTCCAATGTCAAAATGCTTCCTCAGGCAATTATTTCTCTCTATGTTTCCACACCACATCAGCATACTTGCTATATGAACCAACCGCTCTTTGTAGGTTTTATTCACACTGTGTAAAGTTTAGAAGCTTCTATGCAGATTAGATATGCTTACTGTAGCTATTCTATTCAGATTTAGCCTCTTCACTCTACACACTGAGGCTTTTGGGTTGGCCTTTTGCTTGCAGAAAAGTTTGTACAAACCTTTGCTGCTGTGTCTTTTTCCAGCTGCCTTGTCTTTTTTTCTGTGCCATCCTCTTCAAATACTGCCTACTTTTAATTAAATTTGTTTAGAATGCTGCACACAGATTAAATTGGAAACATGCCCTTGGGGGTTTAAGTGGATAAAGAATGTCTAAAATATTCAGTTAATGGACTAAAGACGTGTACGTTGAATTGCAATTCAATACAATAATCCTGGAAGAAATACTTTGTTTCATTATTCACCTAACACCACTTTTGAGGTCATGGTGTCAAATTGTTATAATAAGCATGTGAGGTAACCTGTAAATTCATAGAAAAACTCTGTGCTTTGTAGTATAGAGTTTGTATAGAGTTGATGGTTGCTTTTCTGCTCTTTTTTATAAGACACTGCTTTAATAATAAAACTGACACACTACAAAAAATACATTTTCTGTGTAAGATGGGTTTCTAAACTCCAATCCATCCAGGTTTCTAAGGACATAATTTCACATGGATTTGTATGTTAATGCCAACTGGACAGTTCCATTTAAACTTTTGTGGAATGTATTATTTCCTGTAAATCTTTTCTTGCGTGTTCAGCATCATGCCTACAGTCAATGACACCAGTAATGAATGTTTGGAGAGCAAACCAGATATAAAAATACTTTTGATGTACAAACAGAGCTGCAGTTGACAAAAAACAGACATGGCACAGTTATTGGTAAACAACAAAACCCTCCCAGTTCCCGCTTCATCTTTGATATCGGAGTTCATATCAGAGTTACCTCATTAGGTTGTACTATTTTTAAATGTATGTAGTTTTTTTATTTTGAGGAAGTGACTAGTTTTAATTAGTTTTAAATGAAAGCTAGGTGTTGACTTAGGCTTCTTGCCATGTTATCTGCATCAAAACACGCATTTGGCTTGCATCTACAGACTGACAAACTACTTGACGTGTATGTTTCAGTTTCCTCTTTTTGTGCCTCATTTTGCTTTGATACATGTGTACTTTTGACTACCTGGGAAACAGTGTCATTAGAGTCACTTATCCTGAGGAAAACCAAACAAAATGAAATGAAAAAATGAGTTATTTCAGACTGTAGACACAGCATTGGATGTATTGGATGTCTGTTAAAACTGAGCACATTTAGATGATTTCTTGGCAACCTCCATGCACCGAGCCGCTTTGATAATTCGTTAAAAATTCATCTCATGTGTGTGAGGCGAAGTGTAGAGTATGAGAGGTAGGTAAAAATGAGTAGATGAGAAGTGATTGATTTGCCAAATGGCATGCAGTAATGGATGTAATTCAAGAAAGAAGTGTATGAAAAAGGTTGTTGGTCTGTGGCAGAAATGAGGTTCCATTTTCGATTTTCTTCTTTTCATAAAAAGGAAGTGCAGGGTCACGGTGTTTTAGTTGGTTATATTTTGTCAGTATTGTTCAAACTATAATAGCTCCAGTTCATCTCCTTGAGTTACTCACACTTGTGACTGTTTTTCACTAAAATGAACTAAAGTAAAGCTTTCTTAAAAACACTATGCATCACTTTGTGCAGCACATTGTTTGAAAATAATTCTCCCTTCACTTCACAAAATTAAAGCCTGGCTGTCTCATTTTCAAGCAACTCAGTAAGTGAAGCCTGTGTGATTCATCACACCAGCCATTAGAGGCTAGAGCCTATTTTTCAGCTGCATATTCTGAGTGTTGTTTTTGGCAAAGTAGCAACTAGACCTCAGGCAGGATTGGAGAGTAAATAATTAAAAGCACTCTCAAATGATATGCTGAAATTCAGGGTATTGGGGTCAAACAGCATTACAACCAGTATGGGCCTTCTGCACCTAATACATTTTATTTTTTACAGGCAGATGATCAAAATAGAACAGTTTCAATTATTTTAATTATTATTTCTGACTCGCGGGTCAATATCAATTCATACATATCAACCATTAAGAAATCATAATGCCTGAAACAAAAAAGAGGTTTCTAGCCTTGTCAGTGACAAAAATATGTTCACCCTCTAAGCTTTGCGAAAAACATGTGTTACACTGATCCAAAAATCTCATCATTCAAAACAAAGGCAACATGAAAACATTTTTTTTTCAGGGAAGCAGGATTAGAAAGTGAATCATTAGCCAACTAAAAGACAAGGCTGATCTTATCAGTGTTCACAGCCTTAGAGGAAAATGTCACTCACTGATTAACACACACGATACGATCAGTGTATCATGTTCTGTGCTTTACAGGAATTATTCTATGATAACTTGCTTTACCTCAACCTACTTTGCTGCTTCACCTTCATTTATTGACTTCCTATATATCAGGGATTAGGGATAGAAAATCATTGAGTTGTTGTCTTAAATATTTCCCTTGGTTTTATCGGCGCCTGGCAGCAGGGACCATTAGTCATACTGGAACAAACCCAGGTGGCTCTGCACGTCTGTCTTTGCACATGAAAACATGCTGCACACGTGATCCAGCAGTGAGTTCACTGGCTGAACGTAACTAATTTAGTTAATGCTTATTAATGTTATAGTCTGATACAAAAATAGCACACAGCAAATTTTTGCTGGGTTTCCGGTTAGTTTTTTTATCGAGAGACAGCCGTTTTCAGGACCGGAGTTACTGTAAAGCAGAAGATGAACCTGCACATGTCATAGGTAACAAAGTTCAGTCTTGTTTACCTCTTCCACTGTCTCACAGACAGCATTCATTGTCCACTGTCAGCCTGTTGCACCTCCGTTTAATCCCCTCCTGGTGTCGCATGTTTGAATTCCGATGAATTCACTATCATGCTGTCCTGCTTTATTTTTCTATTTCTGTCAGACTGCTGAACAAATATGAAATAGTCATTTACTTGCAACGTATAAAGACAACATGTTAACCAGCAGCCACTTCGAAACCATGATAAAAACCTTTATTTTATAGTCACAAAGTCTGCTGATAAAATAGCGATGACCACACCATAACACAGAAAACAGCTGCATCAGTCACAATGGCTCAGATATCGAGTTAACTATAACATGACACCAAAAAAAACAACAGGAAGCTATAAGAGAAACTCAGTCAACCACGTATCATAGTTTTATTGTCTATATCTGACTTAATAGATTATTAGACTATCTGTTTTAGCTCTACCCAAACTGTGGTGAGTAACAAAAGAAATGCATGTGTTAAATAGGGTTGGGTGTCATTCAGATACGGATGCCTTGGCTTCAAAATATACATAATACGTTTTTGGTATTAGTTTTATTTTTTAGCTCATCTGCATTTTTACACAAACAAAGCAGTTCCGTAACATAAAAAATATTAACCTTTTCACCACAATGTCTTTAAATTTTCTGTTTCAACTCTTTAGTTTCATGTTTCAGCACCCTGTAAGTAATTTTACAGCATAAAAAATAAACCTATTACCATATCGTGAAATTGTTTATCATACTATTAATAATGATACATGCCCTGATGCTGATCAGATTTTCAGATGTTTTTTGATTCTCGATAGTATCTAAGCAATTAAGTTGGTGCTGTAAAAGTATCAAAGAGATGGAAACCAGTGGTTCTCGACTATTGAGTCATGACCTCCCAGAATAATCAGGTTGCTCCTTAGTTCTCCCTCCTTAAATCTTCTGAGAGTTGTGTTTTGTTTTCCAGATGTTTCTTAAGTTTGACTGGTTTTCAACTTTAATGTGTGAACAAACTGTGGATGTTCCATGTTGTTTGTGGCATGTAAATCCATATCGCAGAGAGTGATATTGCAGAAACTTGTCAGGAGTTCGGGCTCTGCTGGAACCGGTGCCGCTGAATTTCTCAGCTGATGGTGCTACTGTAAAACATGCTGTTTTGACCCACGTTGAGACAGCTTCTGTTTGCCTGGTCTTGAGCTGGATTACTTTTTCTGGGGCATCAGAATGAAAGAGTTTATTGTAAAGTCATGTGCACTCACAATTTGACTCTTGCTAACTTTAAATAAAATCTATTCTGATGCAGACTGTATCACTGGTATAGGCAGTGTCATATAAAAACAATTCCCTGGTCTTTAATATGTTATTTTACTTTTACTTTTACACAACCAGGGTTCCAGGTGGACTCTGGAAATTATCTAACACCCTGAATCATCATATAACATAACAAAACAAAACAAAACAGAACAGTAACAAGACAGAATTCGTGATATCCTGTGGCCAGGAATGTATTTTGTATTCAGCTACCGCTGATATCCAAGTCATTGCCACCCTGTCACAGACAAAAAACAACAGGCTTGAGAGGCTGCCAGCTGCTCATGCTTCCTCGTAGGTAATAAGATTCGGGACCCTGTGTCCTGCCGTCTAAACAGCCAAAGGCTAGATGGCATGTGGGCAAAGTGTGTAGGTGTGTGTTGGTGCGTGCATGCGTGCGTATGATCATGGGTTTGAGTGGTTGTATTAAAAAAAAGAGACAGTCCAGCTCTAGTTGTGGTAATTTTGCCTTTGCCTCTGGTCAGGGGAAGCTGTAACTCATTCCACTGTCTAACTGAAGCAATCAGTGGCTGCACACTTTCCAAAGCTCCTGGGGACCCACTTACAGTAGCACAGACCTAATCCTCACAGGATATGCCTGCTGTACATGCTGCCATATAGATGTGCACAGGCAGAAAAAGTTAGTGTCCAGAGGGATTTGTATGCAGAGGAGACCACCCCAGCTGTCATCTGTGTAGTTACTGATGAAGATTTTCTTTTCCTTTTTCCTATATATATGTGTGTGTGTGTGTGTGCGTATGTATGTACTGTGTGTATGTATGTACTGTATGTATGTATGTGTATATTTTTTGATGGGTTTTTTTTCTGCGTCAGTGCCAAGTTTCATGCTCAGAGGCATAAATCCTCTGTTCTATCCCTTGCCCAGTATGACTTATGGATTTGCTTTTTCTCTTTTATACTGGACACAGCTGTGCACACCCACACGCCATATCTGAAACCTCACACAGCTAACACACAAGAGAACACATACTGTTTCCTGCACTAACATCATTTAACATAACTGCCCGTTGATTCATTATCACTATCGGTGCCGACAAATAAATCACAGTTTTATCATCACCGAAATATGAACATGCTTGATAAACGTACCCCAAAAGATGTGCAGTTAAATGCAGTTAGTAACAAGATAAATTTATTTACACACACCTTGGTCTGTCACAATTATTGCATACTGGCTGCATTGCATTTATTTGAGCTAACTGCAATTATTTTGCACAGTTGTGAGAATTGTCACCTGTATAAAAACAGCTACATGAAATTCAGACACATGCCATATTTCATATGTCATAATATCTACATTGTTTTCCATCTTTTTTTCAAATTTGATTGGTACTCTTTTAATGTTGCTGTTCTTGTTCCTCCTTTATCTCAAAAAGCTAACTTTCTGTCTGTGATTATCACTAATTTCTTTGTATATTTCAGTAATATGCTTTGTATATGAACTCGTTCATGTCGAATCTGTGCAACTGTTGTTTACAAAGCCTAAATCAATTACAATGGAAACAGCTTATAGTGATCACATTCACAGTGATCATCCACTTACTGTATATTGATCAAAAACTCTCAGATAGAATCGTTCCTATACAAATGCTGCATAAATAAGTCAATTATAGAAATCAAGCAGTCTGCTTACAGTGTTCATTTTGGGACTCAAGGTTCGTACTGCGTGCACTTTGAAATAATTTTCTCTTAATGAAAAATGTCAAAAAATGAATATTCACCTATGGTTGAAGCCACTGCTGTTAAGTGTATTGATAATGTGCGGTCACATGATGCATCCATGCTCTTGGCAGCAAGCCTGAGAGAGGACAGTTTCCATAGAATTTATGAGAGATCGAGTATTTCTCAGTTATAATAACATACATGTGTAACAAGTGCTAAAAAATCTGTATTTGTCTGTATTTATTGCCACTAACAGCATAAGGTAAATAAACCCTAATACAGCTTGTAGATGGCTGATAAATTAAAGGCTTGCTTACAATAATCATCCATTAATAGTGATCACTTTGACCTGGATAGACCCTGCATGTGCCATGTGTCAGCACCCTCATTAATTGTTGCCAATTTGATGGCAACTGCGAGGTTAGTCTGTTTAAGTCGTATTAAGTCATTGCAATAGTAAACAATTTTATTGTACATCGCAGGTTTTTCTCATATCATGCAAACCTAATCACTATTATTATGTTGTCATTTCACCCATGCTCTCAAAGAAAAATATATCCTGCATAGTGATCAAATCATACTTACTAGATGAGTAAACTGACCATGTTTATTTTTAGTCTATGCGATTATTTTTATCGTGTCTTTTGTAATGAATTGATTTTTGCACATGACAATTAACAGTGATATCAAACAAAGAAAAGAAGCAAATCATCTGTACAGAAGAGTTTATGTTTATGTTTGTCCCGCAGTTCTATATGTTTTGACATGATGCAGACTCAGCTATGTAGTGCGATAAACAATCTGTTTGGACTACATTAGTCTTATATTCATGCATTTGCACAACTCTTTTCCCATACTGCTTTGTAAGAGCCATTTATGTAAGCTATTGTGTTTCCGAAAGCAGCACTTACAAACTCCCACACATCAGAACATTCTCAAAAAATGAAAACTGACCCTTCAATAATTAAGTGAAAGTTTTAGCTCATCAGTTTTCTTCTTTTTCAGAAAAAAAAGGTTATTCTGGAAAGATTCATTATCCCATTTGCTTGTTTGAAGTTTGACAAATGACCCACACTATGGAGTGCGAACTTACACACATAGACTACGCATGTCTATGTTTTTAATGGCCATTGATCCACTGTAATCCTCTAAAAATGAATCTCCCTGTGGTTTATGCAGTTATGTCACTATTCTGGCTCAGAGATCTGTTTACGATAATCTGTTGGCTGTGTTTAAGCACTGCACCACTGCTGCCAGTTCCCCAGATGTGCCACTAATAAGACATGTCAAACTGTTGCCAGCCAAGCACAGGCCAGACTCACAGGGACACAGTGTCTCCCTCATTGATGCATTCATACCTAAATACTAGTTGGCAGCTACTGCTATGGTCATTATCAGACATGCAAAAATCACTCAGATTCATTATTCTCTAAAAGGTTACATTAGCTCTTCTTTGTTACTGTTCTAGTTTGCCAGCAGTTTAGTAATGGGATGATTTTAAGTGCCATCCTCAAGGCAGAAAACTGCTGAAGAATGTAAATAATGTGTCGTACAAAAAGTGGACACATTTACCGTTTTTCACCCACACAAGCAAAACCACATCTAGTATTTCATTCCCTCTGTCAGACAGTGGCGCTCCTTTTAGGCAATTTGTCATAATAAAACAGTCAAATTGTAAAATGCATGAGTGAATAGTTGACTTAAAGCTAAAATCCATACATTTATGCAGAGGCTGTTAACAAAAGTTAATTAAAAGTTCCTCAACCACAACAATGACTGAAGTGTATCTTGAATGGCACTTCAAATGGCAGTCTTTATTGTGTAAACAGCTACCTAGCTCAATGTAAATGTCCATGACTAAGTAGGTAATTTATTTGATTAATTTGCTCTAATGTTAAAGAGTAATTAGACAACATAGACTGCATTATCACTATTGTCCACTACCCAAACTTAAGAATCAAAAGCACTGTGTAACCAGATGCAGACATCATCTCCACACTTCGTTAGGACTGTGCCAGCACTGGAGACGGGTCGGGCTCAATCCACTATCATTCTGGAATAGAGGAAAAGAAAAAACTCTGTGGGTTCTTTGGCTAGTTTACATTTCTTTAAACGACTCACACTCATCTTGGGCAGTGCGAGGTGCAGGATGCAGCAACGCGGCCTTTACAAAATAGTGCTGGGTGTGAAGTTGTTTTGGTGGAACACTTGCACGTTGGGGAGTGAACTGTGGTATCGAAATGACTAAATCCCTGCAACAGAAAATGCACATAAAAAGAAGTCTTTGTCAACACTTGCTATTTTCAGCGTGTAGTCGCAGCTTGGAGGTGGTTGTTCTTTCACACAGCAAAGGGGACTTTGAAAACAGTAACATGCAGATAGCAGAAGGGAGGAGAATGCCGACCGAAATAGTCACACAGAGTTTTCAGCTGCGAGTTGAAATACTCGGGATCATAGTGTTTCCTTCAGGCAAATTAGAGCAATTTATGATGCAAACGGGTGCAGCAAGTAATAAAACAGAGCAATTAGATGCATTTTTCCACAGAGTTTGAAAAAATATCAGATAGCGTATGTACGTACCGGTTGTATGGATTGACATACAAGTTGAACTAGGGTGGCTTCATACTACTCCCCTTGAATTAATAATTAAAATGATCCCCTATGATCAGTGAGATATCCATACGTACCTGCTTGCAGGATGCCATTTCTGGTTTATGTGCTCTTTTAAATTATTGAGCAGCCAGCTTTGTCCATACTGAAAGATTTATTTGCTTTCATCAAGGTCATGCTGCTTGTATCATTGGGATTTACCGCATATTTATCTTTCAGATCATCATCTCCGCAAGATCAACTCATTTTTTACCTGTTCGGACTGAAAATCCATACAGATCTCAGTAACAGTGGAATCAACAGAACTTCTGTTTAAATTTTTAATTTGAGGAGTCGTTGCTGCTTTAATTTGAAGAATTTGCGCTTGCATACTCATTTGTTTGTTTGGTTTGACTTTATTATCAAGGGACTTCTGAGTAATTATAGCATAAATAAGCCAAACAAAACATGTACACAGTGGCAAATCAGCAAAAAAAAAAAAAAAAGAAATGACCCAGTGCATTTCACTGAGAATCCTACAAAGACACCGCATCCTTGTCTCGCACATACATGGATGGAGCTTTAGGAGATTTCCAGGGAAGTAAAACACGATGTCTTGTGGGTAGAGAAGTCTAAATATTTAGGATTGTGAGGAGTTAGTATAGGAAAAATTGTCAGAGAACTCAAGCTATATAGCTATAAAGGGATTCATTATTATTTGAATTTCCAGAACTTTGTCAAAATCACTCAATAATTTGTGACAAAAGAATTGAGACACGTGGCTCAAATTACAAGATAAAGCAATGGTATCTGTCACATAGGTCTGCAATATTTGGACACAGACTGATAATTGAGACTTTGAAAGTGAACTCTATAATACTTAAAACTATCTGTTGTAGCCTTGGACAAGGTGTAGTTCAGCATACTGTATACTTTGTACAGCTTCATCCCACTGTTGATCAGTGACTCCAAACAAAACTAAATACATTATTATATTAAATGTCTTGAATGCAGCAAGCACTCTCAGAATATACAGGTGACCAAGTCATGAGGGCCTAATCTGACTTTAATGATTAAAAAAATAAAGCAGGCAAAGTCGGAGATATTAGTTAATTTGCTTGTACATTACTTAATGACTTTGACGTGTGAATTCGATATGGGATAAATCTGACGCAGGTAAACTGGAAAGACATGAGGTGATGGAGTTGAATAATATTTTATGTAAATATTGTGTTTGGCCTCATGTTCAGGCTCAGATGTGATACCATCTTTAAAAAAAAAAATAAAAAAATGTACTCGGACTGAGGAGCGGGAAAAGGGTAAGATGTAGCGATTGACCGTACCGGTAAACAAACCTAGCTGAAATGATGTTGAAATGCAAATGAACTGTAATCCACTGGCAGCAGCAGCAGAGACCCACTGGTCATTTGTTAGACATTAAAGGTGACTCCTACAGTCATTTGTCACATAGGCAGATTAACAACAACACTCTAAAGTGCTACATTATCCGTTTCAGCACATTTGGCGTGGCCCTTTGTGCATAAAAACAGAATATTAGCTGGTCTGTAGCGTTTATTCTCATCGGGATATTCATTTTCACAGCTTGTTATTGTGTTCACAGGATTTCCCTTGTAATAAGCCATATGAGACTACACAGCTATTAAACTGTCTTATCTGTGGTTGAGCCTCAATAAATTTATTATTGTGGTTATAAGTGGTTTCCTCTACCATTTTCATTTTCTCATAGTTTAGACCTGGGGCTTGAAGCACTCAAACAGCAGTACTTGTTACATAAAAGTAAAAGTTAGTAGGGCAGTTTACTGTTTTGTTGATTATTGTTGGCGCTCTTTTGTTTGGCAGGTAGACTATAATAGACATTGTGCCATTTCATAGATGAAATCTTTCCTGTTTTTATGTGTTAATATGGACAATTTGAAAGTCAGTAGCAGTTTCATCTCAGTGATTGCGGTCTAAACATCGACTGTTGATTGCAGCAGAGCTCATGACCACAAACGGATTCACTAAAATTCAGATGCAAGTCACTAACAGATCTTTTAAAATAAAATGACAACACTTAGAAATCTGAATTTCAACTGAGCGCTGCCTCACAGACAGCTCTATACAGATGAATGACCCCACATTTGTTTGTGTCTATATCAAAAAGACTCCATTTATATCTATATCAACAGTCTAGTCCTTAAAAGGCTGATGAAGACTTAAAATGAGTGGGTAAATAATAACTGCAACTTTAGCTCAATAGAAAAGGATATTTCTATGGGATATACGGAGCTTGTGAAGAGAAGAAAAGCAAACAAAAAGAGTGGAAGTAATGTGAACAAATGAGACAAATGAACTGTCAATAATCCCTTCATTAGCTCCAATTAAACTCAAAGCACCATCTGTATTTTTCATCTTTATCACCAGAGCCATTGCCCCTTTTGGGTCATAGATGGCAAAATGCAGTACTGGAGAAGCACTTGTGTATTTGTAGTCACATTACAGTCATTAAAAGTACGGATATAAATATTAAAATGAATGATGGCCGACCTTGTTTCAGCATCTTTGTATTGTCATCTGACTCACTGTCTCGTCGTTATGGCTTACTGTGCCATCTGTAATGTTATCAACACCTGTATGACGGTCGAAATGAAAAGGCCAGTGGCTGGTTTTCACTCTACTAGTAACACTACAATGAGAACAGCACCTTGATGTATGAATTAATCACACGTTTTGTTACTCATTTTGCTTTATTTACACTTGAATTCATGACCAGTCCGGAGTTAAACAAAAGTGTAAAGGGCCGTCCACATCAAGAACTATAACGATAGCATTGTGAGCATCCACACTGCTGAACTGTAACATTCTGTAAACAGCGGTGCCACTGACAGACACTGCGCTCCAGCTGTGTAAAAAAAAAAAAACAAACCAAAAAGGGTTTATTAATCCACTTTCCCCTCATAGAAAAATAAACACCTTGCACTACATAGTTCGACTCAAAATGTTGTTTACCTCAAAAAGTCCACAAAAAATGATCCACAAAAAGTTGTCATTTCAACACTGTAATCCCAAACAGCTGTACTAGCTCATAACTAACAAGGCCATAACAGTCAAATGTCGCTATGCAGTTGACCAAACTATAAAGTATTGAGCTCTGTAGAGATTTATGCCACTTTAATTGAACAGGGCTCGATATTTTATATCTAATTTGTGTAGAACGCTCAAAATGTTTAGGAACCATTATCGACGTTGTCGACGTCATGACGTTTTGAAGGGTGGGTCTTATCTCTCCCTCAGGTAAACTGAGTCAGCCATTTTGAATTTGCCTTGATGCGGGAAAGTTTTTGTGAGCCGTTGTGGATGTGGAACATAGTCTTCTACCTCAGATATAATGCATTGATTGCTAATACCTAAATATCATAACATTGATTAAATATTAAAGTTGTGCTAGGCAACATGCCTAGCACAATTTTAATATATATCATGCATTTCACATGTTTAATGTCCTGTTGCCAAATGCCTACCTTGACGCACTATCTTGATGTTGCCAGTTGAAGTACAGCACAGTAGAAACAAGTATTTGATTTGTTTTATTATTAAAAAGTGAGTTGCAGCCTTCAAGGTACAGTAAGTGCCTTTTTTTTAACAGTGTTACATTTCTTCACATTCTAATAGTTGTCATTGCTGTTGAGGATGGATTATACTTAGAATCATATTGAATTTTATCATGAATCCTTAATGAGTTTTGATCATAATCTTTACTGGATAATGTGAGATGGAGACCCAAAATACTGAATCTACTAACGCTACTACTATTAACGCTTACTGTACTTGAAACACATTTTGTTTTGCTGGAGTCATTTCCTTTTCCTTTTGTTTGAATTTATGATACTTTGAATTAATCTGAGTACTTCTACACTGTGTTTTGACTGAGCTCCTTTGATTCGTGCCTTTTAAAAAGCACATTGTGTCGAATAAAAAAGTTGTTAAATTGTCACTGTGGTGTCACTTTCATGTTTTCTAACATTAGCTGATTTTAATTGTGTAGTAGACAGACATCAGTATTTCAGTTTAGAATTAAGTCTGAGTACACATCCCCCAGATTATGAGTTCAGAATATTGAAAATTTGGAGTGTATTTCTCAAATTATATGAGTTGAAATATATTGGAAATTTTGAGTGAATTACTCCCTAATTATAATTTGAGGAATATTAATATTTATAAGATAACATTGAGATAATTTAAGGCAACTCCAAATAGAATTTTTATTTTATGTTAACTTAAAACATTTAAAAACATCACTAAAATGTTTTTGTGTAATCTGTTTTTAAGTTCTGTGAACTCATTAGGGTTTACAGTGAACATGTTCCTGTTTAGCTCAAAAGATCTCAAAAAATTCTCCACAAAGGCCCCAAAATTCTCCACAGTTATCCAATATAACAGGGTCAGAAAACGGACGCTCCACTCTGGTGCCCCTAATTGCTCATTAACATAATTGTTTAGCAGCGTGACTGTGTAGCACAACTGATTTCCTTATTATTCATATTCTTCTTAATAAGAGGAAGATCAATTGAAGCTAAATCAGGGACATGCTGTGCTAATGCTGAACAGGAATTTACAGGGAATCATGGTCGTTGGGCTGTCAGTGTTTTTTTATCGGTCATCAATTTCTCTGAAAGTGATCTCAGTGATATTGTTCTCCGCCGTCGTCGTTATAGTTGTGGTGGGGTGAGTTTGAACGATATTAAAAACTATAAAGTTATAGTTGTTGAACGGCCTTTAAAGTGCAACTTGCAGGTTAACAATCACAGATCTTTAATGTGTAGGAACTGAATTCAAAACACATATACCGTATGTGTGTACAAAAAAAAGTTTACAATTCTCAGCAAAAACGGAGAAAGTAGTGTGACGTACATAAGAAATATATGGATAACATGCTAATTTTAACAACAGGGAGGTTGAAAATGTAAAATCATACAGTTATGACAGGTCACACCCTTATTATTTCGAGCTGTTGCGTCAAAGAGATCAAGGAGAAATAACCGTGATGATGAGAAAAATGAGTTATGTGATGAAAACAGGTGAGCAGCCAGTGTTACTGGCAAAACCATTAATACTCACCAACAGAAAGGAAGACAGAGAGGGAGGAGGGAGGGGGTCTGAAACGCAATGAATACCGAATTAAACAGGATATATGTGTGTTTCTCTCAGCTGTTCTGGCTCTCAGCTCTGGTGCCAAATGTTTGAAAATTAGGCAAAGACTGAGCAAAACATGTTTTTTCTTTGTCTTTGTGGAAATCTGATGTCAGAAGTATTAGCTGAGGCATTAAAAGTAATAATAAGTCAAACGTTGGCTTAATTCACTGTGGAGCAAGTGCAGTAGATGTGAACTGTACTTACTGTAACGGAAAATAACTGATTTTCAAGTAGTTTCAAGTAAAATATTGAGTTGTACTGAAGAGAAAATATCATAAGCAGCAATATTCAAAAAATATTATCAACAGAGCATGCTTTGTAACTTAAGAAAATATTGTCAGATATTTATACATTATGTGTTTCCATTTAACATCATGCATAAATCCGGAAAAAAAAATTAACCTGCAAGTTGCACTTTAGCTCTATGAATGTGATCTCTAGTCTCGGTACTTAATCTTGAGCAAATTGCAAAGCTTTGCTGAATACAGAATATTGCAAAGGATCTGGCATTCTGCTCCACTGGCCACTACAATACCAAATTATTACAATATACATATATATTAGTATTTAAATCCACATCTATCTATAAAATTTTTGGTGCTATTTAATTCTTATTGCACCACCGTATCTGTGATGAGATAAGCGCTCACTAATTGGCTGTTTCTGCTCACCCGGATAAATGCCACAGATCAGCAGCCACTGCTGGCTCTACTGAAAATAATGAGCTAATAAAGATAAGGATCATGGGAAAATTGCAGATTGGGGACCACTCATATTCCCCATGACTGTGGATGCACACAATATGCTCTATTGTGAAGTAATAATAGACAGTAAGCTCTTCCTATGCTAGTTGTATCGAAATGAAAGCTATGGCCACTCTTATGAGCCTCGTGTTCATAATATGATGTGCGAAGACCTTGACTGCTCAGACCTTGAATGCTGTGTGAAAACTCATTGTTCTAACTCTCCTTTATTCTCACGACTCTTCTTCAAAAAGCTTCTGTTCATTTCAAGGCTGAAAGGCCTGAGCACATCATTACAGCAGATTCCTCCTCTGTGCTGTCTTCTGTTTGTTGTGAAAGTTATGATAAAGTTATGTATACTGCAAGAACTTTTATATACACGTATAAACGTCAGATAAACTTCTATTTAGGCATTTTTCTTTTGTTATGCACCTGGGCAGATTACAAGTACACTTGAGGTAATGCAAATCTGTCTATTGGATCAAAATACCATCTCACTCTGGCAGCCTGTGTCAAACTCACTTGGCTTTTATCCATTCATTCTGCATCCAAAGTGCTTTTGTTCTGTTTCAGGGACTTGCTTTTGATTGTGATGCATTAAATTTAAGTAAGCATATTACAGAGAACTTGAGCTTGGCGCCAAAGATGCGCAGCTGAAAGGACTAAAATAAAGGTATAATAAAAATGTACCTTATTACACAACTGGTTCATAATGTAACTGAATTGTCCAACGTCACATTAAAAACATATTGGAGAGTTAAGCATTAAGAAAAATACAATTCATGCCATAAAAGAGCCTGTCTGATCTCTATAAATAAACCTAGTTACTTACCCATAAGAGACAAAGCGACTTCATACGGTGTGGGTCCACCACATACTGCCAGTATTAATACACCAAGGCTACGTTCACACTGCTAGCCGTAGGGCTCAATTCAGATCTGTTTTTTTTTTTGTGGCAAATTTTTTGAAATGTGGCCAATATCAGATCTCAGGGTCAACTGGTCACGGCCCTGAATTGACCCACATGCACAGCAGAACAATGACAAAGATGCATGTTGTACAGAAGTAAACATGGACGCCAGTGATTCAGTGTTTACGGTTTCATTTGTAAGTTGATGTGCAGTGGATGTCAGTGAATTTCTAAGCAGATTATAATGATGATGAGGAGAAAGTGAGCCACATTTTAAATTTATGTTTGTTTTTTTTTGTCTTTTTGTTCTTGTGGCACCCATTTCTTTCGATATTCTTTCAAACACAGTTTGGTTACAATATGTTCACCAGTTACAATATGATATTGCGACTAGGGCTTGCAATATGTCTAGAAATGTTCTAATGTATAGTGTACCGATAATTATCAAGATAGATGTTATTTCTTTTGAGTTTAAAGGCTGATTTTTGGCTTTGAGTGAGTTGAAGAGATCAGGTTATTTGCAGTTATACTTTAGAATAGATGTAGAATATTCAATACAGTTCTGATAAAATCAAAATACATATTAGAAAAATGAATTGAAACAACAAAACACTGAAATGTTTTGGAAGTGTTCAACTCATAGTGTAAACAAAATAAACTCTAAAGGCAAAGAAGAAGTTATATTGCTATAATGATAGTTATCGTGATATAAAATCATATCACAAAAACTTTTAAACTCATTATCGTTTTATCGCCCAACCCTAAGACCCTAAGAGTGACTCCCCCAATGCAGAATTGTAACAAATCTTGATCTAGAGTGACCTGTAAGTTGCATGAATTCTGATTTTGAATTCTGAGTTCAGACTGAAAAGCCCTGTATACAATTTAGGGTCATGTATTGAAGTGGCCCAAATCAGAATGGAATAGATCACATTCCATGTTATTTGTGCTGTTCACATTGTTGCAGGCAAACGTGGCCCAAATCTTTATTTATTATTTTTGTATTTTTTGGTGAAGACTCTGACCTCATCATACTAGATGGATGAACAGCATTCTTCCTAAAGATCTTCCCTCATTTGTTTTGCTGATGGAGGTGGAGAGTGCTGTCAAAATCTCCCATAGGAGTTCAGTTGGGTTGAGACGTGACTGTGAAGGCCATAAACGTATGATTCGAATAGTTTTCATACCCATCAAACCATTCAGTGAACCCGCATGCCCATCTTTCCTTTTATTTGTCACCTGTGTGAATATTCCTTGAGCTTAGACAAACATTTTATATGCTGTTCTGCATTGTCATCAATATACAGTTACACAAGTTTCTTATTAAGATGTAAAATCAAAGTGCATTAATGTTTTTATTGTATCCACATGGTGCTACAAGACAACACATCAATATAAACCTAATCTAGAAGGAAGAGCGAAAATGGAGATAAATCTGGGCAATTTGATAAAACAATCAAATAAACACAAACAAAATAATTCATCTTGCTTTTCTTCAGGCTGCAGAAGCAAACTTTACCACGTTTAAGCCAAACAGCCACATTTTGATCTGAACACTGTAATATTTCAGGGATTTGTCACATCGTCTTAGGAAAAATAGACAATCATAAATCATCATAAATGTATGCGTAATACTTACTTTCCACTTTTCCTCATATATCATAGTTCACTGAATGTGACATTAAATAGTGGTTCAGCTGCATTTAAATTGTTTCTGCTGAAAACTCCTCAAGCATTGCCACAGGGACGGCCAAAGCAGTAAAGCAGTTAGGGTTTAATGTTGAAAAAAAAAATAACACTCCATATTTCCCACACACAAAAAAAGAGCCAATCAAAAAGAATTTGTCTGTTTTAGAACCATTTCCTCTGGGCATTTTGACAGCAGTTCAGTCGAGGTAGAATATGATGGCCAGAGCCTGCACATACTGTTTTTGCACCCTTTAGTTTGCTCACTGTGGTTCTGATCCCCTCTGTCAAGTCAGCATTCACCCTGTGATCAAACAAAGTAATACCAGTCATGTCCTATTCTGAATGCAAACTGAGTCGATGGACCCGGCAGCCTAACATGCTATCAAGGAGTGCTCGACTGGCAGACAACTCCAATTGGGAGCAGATGAACAACTAACTATCGCTTCCCTGCAAGTAAAAAGAAGCCCATGAGGAAAGTGTCACAGGAAACCCTGCAGAATAGGACTTTGGTATTATGGGGTGAGCGTTTTAAGTCTCCACAGAGCTCTTCAACTCCAGAACAAGACCTGACCTTTTGTAATCCCGGATGTCTACCTTTCAACCAGGACTGGACTCGGTCAAGACAGGATGTATTTTCAGTTTTCAACATACTCTCTGGTGGGGCTGGACGATGAAACGGCAACGATAATTATTGTGATCGTCATCATTTTTAGATTATATTGTTTTATTATATTGATTATACATTTCCTTGGAAATCAGGAGACATGATTATCAAGATATTATTTTAGATTGCGATAATGTTGCATGTCTAGATTTGTGAAATGTCATGTTTGCGATAATCTTGCACCTCTAGATTTGTGAAATGCTCTGAAGTGTCTGTCATGTTCTGATCATACAGAAAAGTTTAAAACCTGAAATAACCATCTGGTTTCTTCAACTTTCACTCAGCACCAACAAATCAGCCTTTACACATTTATCGTGATAATTATTGACATTGCCTTATACAAAAGTTTTTCAAAAAGTCAAACATTTTTGGTCATATCACATACATTTAATGCAGTACTGCACTCAACCTATTTGAGGCACTTTACATGGGTATTTCCATTTTGCG
>JAPQRN010000002.1:7823522-7851842 GCA_037367275.1 Coranthus polyacanthus
GTACAGCCAGTACACACAGATGCAGATGACGATTAACCACTATTTGATCTCGGAGCTGCTGGACGTTTGCAGCCGCCATGTACGGTCTATGAAGCACTGAACAGTACTTGAGTGACAACAGAGGAGGAATAATCTCAATTTGGCGATTTAGGCATTTTTCACATCGTGCAAAAACAAAAACTCAAATTAAACGAATTCATTCGATTCATCGCCCAGCTCTAGTCAAACTAATTGCTGATTAATGTGGTTTGGGGCTTGGAGCAAGTGATGTTTTTTTATTTCAGAAACATGGACCTTTGTTTGAAATATGAGCCGTTTCTGGAGGCAGTCAGAAGCACAGCTGAATATTTGCGTTCAGTCACGTTTAATCTGTCACTCAAACATGAGTTACGAGTAACCTTCGACACAACAGTGGTGGAATGTAAAATTGCACTTTACATGGGCATTTCTGTTTTGTGCAGCTTTATACTTCTCTACCACTACGTGTCAGAGTAAATATTGTCCTTTTTACTGCACTACATTTGTCTGACAGCTTCAGTTCCTTTTCAGGTGACAATTTGACACAATGGATAATATGCGTTGTGTTGTATTTTAAAATTCAACACATTTGTGTTTCCGCTCTAACCTTTTCATGTTCGATGTTCAAATCTTCAAAGTATTCAATATGTCACCAAAAATCAGAGCCCGGTGAAAAAGGTGACAAAGTGAAAACAGAATCATGACCTGGATATAAAGTAGTTCACGCAGCTCCACCTCCAGCAGAAACAACAGTAACATGCTGCCACAGCAATGAGGATGGACATATGAATGAATAATATTATTATATATTGTATTTAATCATATACATATAATGATGCCATATACACCAGTACTTTTTTGAAAATACATTTTGCTGCTAATACTTCTGTTCTTTTACTTAAATAATAACATGCTGCGACAAAACTGATGAAGGAGCAATAAATAATCTGCCGATGGCGCATATAATCATCTGTCACTCAGAGGGACGAGGACCGTGACGGAAAATAATTTAATTACATTCTGCTGTTAATATTTATGCACTTTCATTTAAGTAGGATTCTTTATGCAGAATTTTTATACTGTAGAAGTAAAAGGTCTGAATAATTCTTCCACCGCTGCTAAAAAAAAAGCATCCTCACCACTATCCATTTGTTGCCATCCTCTATTTGTAATCGTGAAAGTTGGCAGCCCCGCACACACATTAAGCAGGAAAAACCCACCGGCAGTAGTCGTGTGTGGCCGGGACCAGGAGTGTCTGCACGCAAACGGGGGGAGGTGCTGACAGAACAGCGAGTGGCGTCAAGGTGAAATCGGTTTGTTACCAACCTCTCACATCTCCAGGCACCACAAGGCCATTTGTTTGTTTCTTATGTTATGGGTATAAAGTCTGTTTTTGACCTTCTGTCTATCCCGACTGCTGCTGGATGCACAAAGTCACGAACAGCTCCTGTTGAGGCAACGGGGAGCGTCATCTCATACTGCCTTCACCTGCACTTGGACAAAGGAGTATTGCTCCTTCTGAGCAGCCACAACTTTTCATTATATTCGTATAAATATATTAATTATCATTTTATTGGTCAAAACTGGGGTGGCAAGGCACTCCTGTAGATCCGCCCCTGAAGTATTCATCTTTAATCTGGCTATTCTTAATGGCACATCGATTAGCAGTGATAAACAGTGTATGACATAGTTCTAGGACAAAGAAGAGAAAACAATTATTATTAATTTTCACTGATTAATCATTATGTGTCGTGGTTTGTTATTTCCTGTTTGCCCTCCTCACAAAGAACTTAGATTGGCAAGAGCCGAAACTCACTGCAACGCCATCACGCAGCAACTGAGCTATACGTCGGCCATTTTGGACTGAATGACGGCTGATTTGTCATTTGCACTTATATTAACAATAGAATCAACACTACAAAACACTGCAGAGTACAGTACAGATTCTATTATGGCCACACCGTGGATAAAACAAATCTGACATTTTGAGAATAAAGTCATAATATTTTGAGAGTAATGTAATGAAATAAATAAGGAAAATGTTTTTGCCTCACTCAAAAACGAGTATACTGTTTCTAGACTGATATCTCTCATTCTCTCAAGACCTTTTATGTATTGATAATTGTCAACTTAAAACCGTGCTTAACTCCGACCGCATATTACTTTTCTGCATTTTATGCTAAATGATCTCTTCTACAGTGCAATCTGGCTTTCTGAATAGTTGGATTGGTTGGTTTCAGACGCGCTACTGTTTTTATGTTTTGTCTTTTGAGAAAAAAAAATCTCAATATTACAAGAACAAAGTCACATTGTTTGGAGAAAAAAGGCACACTATTGCGAGAATCAAGTCATATCATTTGGAGAAAACAGTCCATGTCATCTGTTGACATGAAAAACAGTAGCCTGTCATTAAATCAAATCTGCTGCTGGACTCAGCGTTTGCTAGAGATTTTGACAACTCCAGTAACAACTACGTTTTTCTACTTTATTCTCGTAATATTATGAAAAGTAAGGCAAAGTAATTTGCAGTCTGAGTTAAGTACTGTTTTAAGTTTGTCAATACATACAAGGTATTTGTTTAGGAATGAGAGACATTAAACAATCTCTTAATATTATGACTTTATTCTCAAAATATTTTGACTTCATTCTAAAAATGTCAGATTTTTTTTTTTTAATTCTGTGTGGTCCTAATATTCCTTCGTAGTATTTGTTTTCTACTGTTAACTGTATTGTCAAAAACGCACGTCAGTTTCGCCTCTTCGCTTCGCTACTCTTTGCTCCTTCCGTGCCTTTTTTTTTTTCCATCCTGTCTTTGTGTCTTTTCCTTCATCTCATCTGTCTCACCTGTGTTTTGTTTACGATTAGCCCTGTCGTTTACCTTGCCCTTGTTCTATCTTTCTTTCCATCTCCCCCTCAGTATTTTTCCATCTTCCTAGCCACTCCTCTCGCCTGTATTTTCCCTCCTTTGGCCCTGTCTCCACCCATACTCACTTATTTTCCCGTTGAGTAAACACACAGTTCACCTTCCCTTTGTTCCTTGTCAGTTCGTCACATGCCATTCTCCGTATTCCTGCTCGTCCTGCTTGTTACCCTCATGCTTCCCTGTGTTCCCTCACTTTCCTTTCTTGTTTCTGGATTTTCAACTTGTGGACTTTTTAGGTAGAATGTTTGATTTTGACCCCTTGTAAGTTTAGTTTTTGTTTAATACATTCCCTGTTTTTTGCCCCATGAGTCTGCGTCTGGGACCTTCTCTTTCTGCTTCCATACTAGTGATGTTATGTTTATTAAAAATAGCCTAAGGTTGTAAAAAATTAAGTATTTCAGTAAAAGATTCTGTCTCGCGGGCTGCTGCTAACAATGATAATAATCATTAGTATGTTAATTATTTCTAGGATTAGTTTAATATTTTTAGAAAACAAAGAACAGTGTGCCTCACAACTTTACAGAACCTAAGGCAATAGCTTTTACAGAGCTTGTATCTGGTTCTTAATCACTATAATGGGTCCTCCAGTGGATATCATGGTGTTATTGCCTTTTGCTGATTGTATAACTGTTTTGGTATACTACCCTGTGTGGTAGACCTTTTCCTATTTGAAAGTACTTTACATTACATGTTACTTTGAGTTTAGGTGGGGCTTTAAATTAGCATAGGAGCACTGGGAAGATTGACAGTGGAGATGGTCTGGGATATTTAACACAATCAGAAAAAGCAGAGCAGGCATCATTATCAGTGCACTGCGTTTAGGTTTTTTTTATTTTGTCGACAGTGTTGCATGTATGCGTCTGCAGCATGTCGCTGAACTATTAACAGGAAATTCATTTCAGTGACTTTTTTAAAATCGACGTATAAGCTTTAGATACACTTCAGCCTTAATCACAGAGAAACATGAGATCCCTCCAGACGGATCAACCCGAACACCGCGTGAGCCACTGGGGAATTAAAAACAACTTCTGCATACACATTATCATCTTTCAGAAGTGCTGACGAGTCTCCTGCAACTCTGTAAGTCTTATATATGGACCATGGAATTTAATTTATTTACTTTGTTTCACTATATGATTTTCTAAATCCATATTTATTATCTTTTTACCCTATCTACCAATGCAGCAGTCTAAAATCATTATTGGTTTAACAAAAGTTTTTCTCCAGACTGGCAATTTCTGCACTACATGTAAATTGTTATATAACTTGGATTCAAGTTTTTTTGGTTTCTGTTTGTTGTATTTTTTTTGTATTGAAATATAGCAACTATTGAAAGGATTATCATTCAGTATTCCAGTATCTAACAGTGAAGTCACCAGTACTTTGGTGGCAGAATCAAATAAATACTGGCAGTGCTAGCTTTCACAATTATTACATAATTACCATATTGCAATTATTTGAGCTAACTACAATTATCTTGCAAAATCATGATAATCATCACCTGTTTAAAACAGCTGGATAAAAAGAACAGAAATGTCATATTTCATCACTATTTCCATGTCACGTTTTCTACTGTTTGACGTTTGACTTTAGTGACGTCCATCTCAAAGCATTTCACTTCTCTTGGTATTATTATCGGTATTTTCTTTGAATGTTTCTGTAATGAGCTTTATACAGGGCGTCTCAAAAACAATTTAACAACCGGTTCCAATTTTTATTTGTATATACTGTATATATAAATATTTTTCAAAACAATACAGTCACTTTTTCAGTTCATTCCTCTTCCACCAATCCATCAAATTCTTCATCTTCAGTGTCTGAGTTTAACAGTTGGGCGATTTCGGCATCAAGCATGCCCGGCAGCCGTAATGCTCCGACAATCCATCAAGCGGTGCAGCTTTGTAGCTTACCAAAGTCGTACTAAAACATTTTGACAGATTTTTGAGTGCTGTATACCACATAAAATCGGTTCGAGGTCAGTAAGCGCAACCAGAATTAATACATAAGGCACACCGGATTATAAGGCGCACTGTCGATTTTTGAGAAAATTATAGGGTTTTTAAGTGCGTCTTATAGTCCGAAAAATTCGGTAGGTGTATCTGGCGTATTTTCACCCCAATGTACCCTCCGTCTGTCAGACTTTGCTGTGGCAGGTCACACGACAACATTCAGAGGAGTGAACTGTGCAGGTTAAACAGTTCAATTTGCAGTAGTTATTAGAAACTCCAATCCACTGTGAACTGTTAACAAAAACGTTAAGCTTCCTGCCCTGCACAGACTCTAAAGCTCGTTAAACCAAAGCCACAATGCGTCTTCTGTTGCAGTTCTGTCCTTTATAGCTTCCCTTGTCCTTTTTTTCAAATTTGCCACTTTTCAAAGCAGATGGGTTACACCGAAGGACTGGCCCACTGCTATTCATTCTCATTCTCTTTTTAGCACTCCTTTTACACTCTGGTTGTTCCTACATTGGGGTAATTACCATTCAGCACTCTCCTGAAGGCTCTGGCTGTAAAATTCAATCAGCAACCTAGCAAGATTTAACTCCCAAATTCCCATATGTTGAAGCAGTAAAGCCCTGTCCATTGATTTAGCGGTAACATTCTCTTTTTCTTTTGGCTTCTGCCACTGGCTTTTCTACGTGAGTCCAAATAATATCATAAATAGTTGGACTTAAAGAAGGACTATAGGGAGGACTGAAGTGCAAGGTATAGCTTATTGCAGATCATATTTTAGGTGTTTCTGTTTAGCTGAACTACATTAAGCAGAGAATTTAAATTCCATTTAGATGAAACTATTGTTGGAATAGTAGAATCATACTCATTACGCTGCTGCAGTCCGTTAATTTTAAACTCACCCAACAGTATGTTGAGGTTTGAATATGCAGTATTAGAACAATTTAAAGACCAAATAATCTTCACACTTATACAATTTTCACGCTCTAACGACTATTCTGTCTCTCCACAGATCAGTTTCTTTTTCGCATCAGTTTACATCTCAGCCACACTTAGTTGTCAAACCTCTACGTCTCCTGTCTCTTTTTACCACGAACACAAAAAGCAGTAAAATACCCACAGAGGGTGCTGCGTCCTCTAAAGGGCTTTTTATCAATCAGTATTAACTACCTGTCATGAGCTTATTACTGTGGGCCATATGTGACACGGCAAGCAGACCCACTGGAGGTGAATCAGTCAGTCTGCTGGAAAGGATACAGTAAACCTCAGTCTAAGCAGTCACCGAACCATCAGGTCCACTTACGTTTGATGATCAAAGACAACTAACTCTCCATTTTCTTCTCTCTCCTTTTGACTATTTCAAGATAAACATAAATCATGAAAATTCAGCTTTTCATTTTGACTTATTTCATTTTTACTACGAAATTGTATGCTTATTGATGCATATAATCTCAACGTATCTAAACCAAAAATAAGTTTCATATCAATATTTCTAGTTGACTTCTCTATTAATTGGCCAAACCAATTAATGGGCACCGATAGGACATTTTCTAAACTATCAGGTTTGGTGGAAATAGGCTCTGGTGGTGGCTGATGGCTCCGCACCGGCCTCTGTTCACACTAGGATGGAGGAAGCCCATTAGAGAGCTGCACACGTACTCATAGACCTGGAGTTGCATCCAGTAACTGCTCTGTATACGTGGAAGCTGTAACCCAGTTTGTGTATTTAATCGACGGTAGTTATATTTTAGATTGTGCATTTAACTTAGAATGCAGTACTTTTAATTTAGGAAGAGAACACCAGGGCTCAGGTAGTTGTATCTGTGGCAGAATTAAACAGGGTTAAACGAGTGAAATACCTGAAATCTGGTATAAATCTTGTTTTTCTCTTAATTTTCTTTCATTTATACAAGGTAAAGGATAATCTTTTCCAAGTGATTGCACTTATACCTGTCCTCACCTATCCTGTAATTCATAGGATTAACTGGATAAAGATAGTAAATTGCTATCAGGCCATGAATAAATTGTCCTCCATTGTTGCAGATATTGTTCCGGAAAATTATTTTTACTAAGCTGACATACTGGTTACAGCTATACAAAGTCAAGGTCAAGTAATCGGCTACACGCTTTTTCCTGCTCCAAGCTATCGTTACTATATCAGCCTTTAAAAATCCACAAATATCTGTATTTCCCATATCAGAAAAGGTCTAGACTTTTGAATTGCTTCTCCAATCATTAGCTGCATTTGTCATCACCTTAAATCTATTTCTGATATGTTAAACAGTTCCTAATATTTACAATTCCAGCTGACTTACTTTGGTAAAAAAAAAAACCAAACAAACAAACTGAAACAAGGCATATACTTTTTCCTCTCAAATTTCTTTACTCATTAGTTTATTGCTTGTTTTTATGTCAACAGTGATATATTTGCCCACAGGTGTTACCCTATATTGGCTGTTGGCTTGGTGTATTTCACAGATGTTTATTGTTCCTGGCCAGCTTTCTCTCAGCACACATTTTTAATTGTCAAACACAGATGTAATTGATAACATAAATAGCAGTTGCATTCTATTTCTGCCAGTGCTGGGCGCCCGTGTTGTTGGCTCACTGGCATGATTCCCAAATGAACCCGAGCTATTATTAATGCTATTAGTTAACACCTGTGCTATTCCTGCTAAAAATGTCTAGGTGGAAAAAGGTCTTATTTTGCTGTGAAACCTAATCAAGTTTGTCAGAGATTCCTATTGTGTTTGATCCACCCTTGATTTACAACAAATATTATATATTAGGGCTGTGTATTGGCGAGAATTTGACGATATGATACGTATCACAATACAGGGGTTGCGATATATTGCAATATATTGTGATACATAAGGTAAGGCGATATATTGCGATTTAAAAAAAAAATCAATTCTAACAAAACCATCATAGTATAAAGAATCGAAGTGCATCGATATTTTCTTACACCCCTTTTATATACGCCATATTCCTCATTTTAGACCACACTTTGTTGTCAGGACAGTATTCTTTAAAATAATCTTTAGTAGTTAAAATGGCCACGTGGGATAAGACTGGCAAGCTTAAACTGTAATAATTTTAAGCACCATAATTACTCCCCTCAAAGGCACTGACTTCTGCTTTGAACTACGTCCCACTCTTACAAATATTCACTTAACCCAGTGGAGAATTTCAGGTCAGTAGACATTAACAGCTCTGTGGAGCACAAACCGTAAATTTTAATTGAGTCATTTTTCTTTGTCAGAATATGCATACAAGGACAGGCATTTCCCGGGTGCTTCGTCATGACATCAGACACCAAAATCAACCGAGTAAAACCTGAACCAGACACAGTGTTTGGATGAAACTAGGACGTTCTGGGGCAGCAGATTAGTGGGTGGATTTGCTTAACTGGAGATTCAACCAGTATCTCGTGCAGAGGCTTGAGCACTTCAAACATTTTTTAGACGATGATATCCTCTTAAGACGCAAGGAGAAAATACAATCATCTCTTCCCCGAAGTTCCAAAAAAAATCCTACTTTAAAGGCGCTTTGGAAAGAATGTCAGATGATGCAAGTGAAGACCTAGGCAATGAAATTATCCATTACATTGCTCATTCCCACAGCACCCAAAAACCTGCGAACAGTTCATGATGACATCACTTTGATCTTTAATTAGCAAATCTGATCTGGACAGGGCTATGAATCTTAATTTACAATATCTAGAAACTTTTTGCGCACCCCTATAGCAGACAAAGGCACACACCTTCACAAATGAAGGTGCTGTAAGTTATATTCTATTTTTGGTAATAAAGTGTCATTTCTAAGATGTCTTACAGATCGTCAAAAAAGCTGTATTTCCACCTACGAAATGTGTGAAAGTAATAAGTGACAAGATTATGTTAATAAAATAATCGTATTTTGCAGTCACATCATTAACATTGCCTAGCACAACCTGAGCTGTGCTTCACACCTGGATTCATTTTATTAGAGACCTCCCTGAAGTCATCTCTAGTTACAAGGTAAAACACATACATCACCTCTGCTAATACCTGTCAAAAATCTAGGCATCCTTGCATAAAAACTGTATTTAGTGACTTGTGCAAGAGACAATGACAGAACTGAGGAAAGTAGCGACAGGTAAATACACTGTATGAATAAAATATTTTAATAAGTTAATACATACTTACGTGTTAATATTTGTATATAACTTAAATCGATATCTAAATGTCATGTATATTGTGTGACATATATATATTATGTTATTTGCCAAAGATTCTTTGCTTACTTCGCTAGAGATATCAGTTAGCTGCACTTTAATCATTTATTAGAAGTGTAACAAGCTTGAGTTTCTTTACTGTAGCAGAAAACAGCCATCATTTCTGAAAGTGCTGATATGGGTCGTTGATCAATACCAGTGACTCGAGTTATTTCACCAGTTTCTGACATTTCTTTTATTCAAAGAATACATTTTCAGACCATTTAAACACTTATCCCACCCACGACAATTTCAACAACTCACTTAAAGCCTCTCAAGACAGACCTGCAGAGGCAGGAATGCATTAAACATTGACGCTTTTCATAAGACAAAAGTAGTCTTTAGATGTGATGATTCATATTAGCATTATCTACTGTGACTGTGTCAGATTGTTTGCAATGTGGCACACACCATCAACACTTAAACAGGTACTCCTTACAGTTTGGAGTACCACACAGTTAACCATAGTGAATGTGGTAATTACACTGGAACATTCCGTGCTGACCATGCTTTATATTCTTTTTCTTGTAACAGAGTTTGTAAATGTTAGAAAACATAACCTGATTTTCATCATATTTCTGTTTTTGGCAAAAGGATCAGAGAAAGCAAAGCAAATAGTATTCCTTGTACCAGTCTGCATGTGTATATCGAAAATCACTAGGGCTGGTCTGAATGCCTTACTCTTAATAATACTTGTGATAAAACGTCAGCTCACGGACTTGCATTCATCCCAGCGCCGCAGTGCACTCAGGGTGTCATGGCTTCAGTGATCCAACATACATTTAAATAACACATAACACGATAAGCTGGATGGTAAAGATGATAAAACAGAACATAGAGCAACTTAACATGGTAAAATGTACACAGCAGTTTCAGTAAAGACGGTCAAGCATGGTCTTCTGCACGTGATCCGAACATGAGATCATTACATCCACAGTAATGCTAATGACCCATGATGTACGATGTAATTGCTGTGGTGCAGAGTAGTGAAGCATTGACACTGTGAGTGAAAACGGTTGCTGGGCTGAAGATGACCCTCCCATCTTAACAACAGTAGGTTGTACTTGACAAGATGCATCGCTTCTTGTTCAAATTAGAAGCCAGCTTGTAATTTGAACAAGAGATCACGGAGAAGTGATCACAGCTTCTCCGTGATCACCACTGTATGATTGTATAAATGCACCACTGTATAAATAAAAAAAGTCAAATATTTGAATACCAAAGATTAAAACCAGATGTTGACCCGCTGAAATCTTAAAAAAAATGAAATCTGAATCTGATCTGACTGGAACAATCGAATTCAAATTGAAAAAGAACAACATCCATAATGATTTGCTGGTATTAAAGTTAAGGGATGTAGAATGTAGAACTAAATGAATACAAAGAAAATAACATACTTGTACACTTTAAGAAAAAAACCCACCTGGAATGCCACAAAAGTAGAATCTAAACATGTGATACTAGAGTAGCTTAAAAACATATTGTATGAGTTTCTCTTGCTAATTAACAGCTGATCTAAATGAGGATACATTTTCAATCCATGATTTCCAGCAGCTTTCAAACTTTTTATGTTGAGTCTTAAAACAAACGTTCTTCGTTGCAAAAATATTGTGAATTTCATTAGTCCAGTGCTCAGCGATGGGAGTTTCTGTCTTTTTTTCTGAGCTTTCTTACTTGCTAATAAAAAATAAAAAAAACACATATTTATTTTCAAAACCCTAACGCCGTCTGGTCTTGTACCCAAAAACAATGTCTCATAACAGAATGGAATTGCTGTTTTCAGTACCTTCTCCATAATAGTTTTTGGTTTTTTTCCAATATTGCAGGAACATTGTGCGATCTGAGAACACATGGAAATGATTTACTCTTTTTCTTCCACAGGACCTCAAAAATAGTCTTTCTTTTAAAAAAAAAAAAAACTATTTTGAGTTTATATTGTTTTTGTCAGCCAAGGCTCTTGTGATGGGAGTAAATAATTTACCATCTCAAAGTAATTACACCGCATTATCTGTTTAACATCTAAATCTGTTACAGTGCATCACAGAAATGTGTCACTTTTTCACATTGTGGTCACTTTCATGTCAAAGGGTCACTGCCGGAGTGAAAAGTCTGAAAACTTTGTGAAAGAATTCAACTAGGATGTTTCATAGCAGCAATTTCCATTTCAGTTCCATATCCTTAGAAAAGAGGCTTTGTCACTTTGCTGTGTGATATCAGAAAGGCAGCACAGAAGGGACGTTAACATCTGGTGAACATTTAATACCAAATGTGTGCATATTAAATAAGTCATCTGCTGACAGATTTCTATCACCTCAGATGGTTGTTTCAAAAAAATTTGAGAAAATGCCGTGTTTTTTTTAAAGGCAAACTTTTTGTCTAAAAAACACACAATAGACACAATAATAATCCTTCTCAGTCATCATTTCTGACCGTCTGTCAGTGTGTGGTGGTGTATTTACCTGCAGAGACCCTGCCTTCTGCCTGTATTTTCTATTCTCCTCTCATTTTGCTGTGTTTGGGACATTTCTGGGCGTCGACCTTCGGGCAGTGAGTTTGTATCCCCGGCCAATAACAGCATCTTGCAGCGTGCCTCGGTGGAACAATATAAAAACAAAGCGACTCCGGTTACACGACTCTCTCCTCTTTCTTCTCTGAGAAAAGCGCACACACATATACACAGACCTTTCAGCCTATCGCCTCTACCAGACATGTCGGCGACACACACACAGCAGAAATGAGGAAGCTTGTGCTTCGGCTGTAGCCTACGTTGCCTCTAGAACATTCTCATAGAGTCCGGTGAAGATGTGGGTGTGTTTGTGTTTTTAGAATATAATTGCTGTGACAGAATTGGGAAGTAATGTTTGTTTTTTCTGTTTCATTGCTTTTATTCTGGCCATGTAGCGAGAAATCTTACATATTTTACCTTTTAAGTAAAATGGTGAGTGCTGCACAGGGTTGAAAGATTAAAACCAGTGTGAAAAAAGGTAAAAAAAAACCCATTCAAGACAGGGCTGGGTCATATCAGTAATAAAAAACACAAAGATTGTCGAGCTTACTGTTAGTGAAAAGTTTACAATGTTGAATGGCAGTTAAGAGAAGTCAGAGGCACAATCACAATCACGGACAAGCCAACGCGAAACTGAAAAAGTAAATCAACAAATTATACTGTTAAATGGAAAAGAAAACATAATAAAAATGGCTGACATTTTCACCCTTTGTCACTTTGCTGTGTGGTATCAGAAATTCAGAACAGAAGGACGTTAACATCTGGTGAACATTTAATACTAAATGTGTGCATATTAAATAAGTAATATGCTGGAAGATTTATATCACCTCAGATGGATGTGTTAAAAAATTAAGAAAATGCTGAGTTTTTTTATTTTGTGTGACAAACAATTTAGATACAGTATCCACGCTGCATCTGTTTCTGCTAGAAAAAAGTACAGCTATATTTAAGGGCTATAACTGAGGATTACGTCATGTACATTAGCCATGTAGTAAAATGCCGTGACTAACCCATACCGTGCTGTCATTTTATACACATAGTATGGTTTTAGATTCAAGCTAATCACTGCATAATTCCCCTTTCCCCAGATCCAAATTAGCCAGTGTACATTAGCAGGTAATTGTCGGTTCAGCGGGATGTTGCCTTTGCGAGCTGAAGACATCATAAAAATCTGGAGGCAGCGGGGCCAGGAACGGGATATTAGTCCCCTGCAAGCCGCAAGCTTAATGTGGCCAACTCACCCTTAGAGGTGAAGATTTCCCAGGGTAAACTTGACACAGCGAGATCTGGTAATGATCTTCAGTTCCGACCTTATTGTGTCTGTAAGATTTATGTTTTGCTCAAGGAGGGGAGTGAAACCTCATATCTGTTGTGGGAAGTCAACAAATAAACGGTAACTCTGCCCTCTCCACAAGGCCAGCGCTGTTTATTGATACTGCTTCAAAAATGTACCATTCATCCAGACTGTCTGAAGAAGAAATATATTTTTTTTATGTGCAGTGCCTCCGAATAAGCTTTGTCTGCATTTCTGTAGAAGCTGTTCGAATATTTATTAGCATTCTTCCCCATATTTGAAGATTACACTGAGAATGCAAATCCCAAACACTATGCTCTTGGTTGTAAGATAGGATTCCTTGAGCTGGGAGCATTGTATATATAAAGTTAATGGAGCGTGGAGAGAGGAAAAACACGAAGTGATTTTGGTTTTTAATGGCTTTAAGGAAAACTGATTCCTTCTAGTTTTCCAATTGAATGTTAAGCTTAAATACGTTTAAACCAGTGGCAGCAGTCTTCTGCTCCACCAGTGGTCCCTAGAGGGTTGTTAGACAGAGTGAGGAGCTCTGTAACATGTGCAAGTGGAGGCTTTTTCACAGTCACTGACAGGAACTACAATAACCAACTCCCCGTAAAGGTCAGTGGAGGACGACAAAAGTGCAACTTTACTTAGCAACAAGGAGGGGCTGGTCATATTCACACCCAATGTTAAACAGCTGATCACAATTTGGAGATGCTCTGTCTGTGGCTCAGTTCTCCTGGTGATTTACTGTGTTATACATGTAGCAACAGTCATTTCAGTGTGTCAGGTCAGGACGCTGTTTTGCATTCAGGAAACAGAAGAGATGCAGAGTCCAGAGGAGGATTACGGGGTAACTTCAGGTTTAATTCTGGGTTTTCAGTATCACGAAGGAGCAGGTTATGTTTGAGATGGCTGTTTGGAATTGCAACTAACAATTATTTGATCAACTAGTCAATTAGTTGGTCTATAAGATGTCAGAAAGTGGTGAAAAAGTGCTTCCTAAAGGCCAAGATGACATCCTCAAATGTCTTGATTGGTCACAACCCACAAATATTTAGTTTACTGTCACAGAGGAGGAAAGATACTAGACAATATTCACATTTAACAAGCTGCAATTTTTTTTCTTCTTTTGATATGCAGTATAATCATAAAACAAAGACCGACTAAAGCGCTAAAGCGTTAGTCTTGTTGACCTTGTAATATTTGACAGTAAACCTACTTACCGGTTTATATTCTGTTCTTATATTTGCTCTATACGTTCTCCGAGACCGAGGGAAGAGCTCCAGGGCTGAGCTGAAAGAATAAGGATCAATTGTCGCATATGCCAATAAGAATACAGCAACACATTGATTTAACTGAATGCACAGTTGTTATTCTAGTCAGATGTAAACATGCCTTAATGTTGTGTTATTGATAAGAATGTTAACTTATACATTCACACAGTTGTCAGCTTTCCTCCCTGGCTCTGGGTGCAGCAGCTCTGTTGCCTGTATTATCTACATGTATTATTTTAAAATTCATTCATATCTATTTAAAATTCTAGTTTGTTCTTCTAGTAAGAAATTCATGGCTCTAGACCTGTCCCATCTTTGTGATAGGTCACGTGGTGCCAACATCTGCCCTTTTATGTGAACACACTCATAACTAGAATTTGAAAATATGAGTATTGAAGTGTATATGGTGGAATCACAACAAAAGTCTAAATGTATTGGCATCATCAAGTCCTTACAGACTATAAACCTCATTGCAAGAAATAACAAGTGTTTCCCGTCTGTTGTTGCTGTATGACAACATCACAAACTCAATGTGTTTGTTAGAAGACATACATGACTAACATCCTATTTTACATTGATACGTTTACTTTGCGATAAGAGTAAGGATGTGAAGGTCCTGAAAGGCTCCTGAAAATGTCACTGTTGGTGTAGTGGCTTTATTTATGTTGTTTTATTTGCTGTGAAAGAGAGCAGGGATTGTTGTGAACAACAGGTTTGCAGTGGAAAACTAGTAGGTTTTCTTGTGTTTCGCACAAAATGAGCAGATAGTTTCTGTCAGTCATTTTGTAATGCATTTCATTTTGTCTTTTGTCCACATAAACTCTGGAAGCATCAGAAATATGAAGGAAAAACCCGAACAACTATTGCCAAAGCAACATACTATATGGACTATAAGACTACACACACAGCCAGTTTTATATACAGTACATATATGTGTGTGTCTGTCCGTCAGTCTGTCCCCGTTACATTTAAAACACGATATCTCAGGAATGGCTAGACAGAATGTTGCAAAATTTGGTACAAATGTTCACTTGGACTCTAAAAGGACTATCCATTCATCCATAATGACTCCAATGTCTCAGGAACACCTTGAAGGTTTTTTTTCTACTTCGGCACAAACATTCACTTGGACACAAGGATGAAGTGATTAGTTTTTGGTGGCCAGCGGTCAAGGTCATTGTGTCCTCAAACACAGTTTTGGTCATAACGCCTAGTAATCGAGAGAACTGCATGAACAGATTATGACACAATCAAAATTTTTATTTTTTTTTACATTAACATTACTTGCGACTACATAACATGACTATATGTCATTAAAAGTAATGTGAATTAAACTTTAAAACATGACCTCGTCCTCATGTGTACACAATTGTGCACAAACACAATTCCCATGATTTCGTGGTACTTCACAACATAATGTATTATGTCTTTTATTATTGTTTTGATTAGTAACAGAATAACAGAGCAAATTCAGGGTCTAACTTTTAAATTCAATTCTTTATGATACAGTCTCTTTGTCAGGTAGCATGTAGGTGAGATAATAACAGCCACAATATCAATGTGTAGTCAGGCAACATTAAAATTTCTTTTTAAATTCATGTCTAATGTCATATTGTTAAGAAAAGCACAGAGGGAAGGTCCAATTCTACCATAAAAGCAACTGTACTGTCTATTTTCTGTTTTGAAAATTCACAAAAGAAGTGGAACAACAACTCATGCAAGTCGTATATTTCCTCTGTGCAGTCACCACCTTGTCATAATCAAGTTATTTGTGCGGACCCTTGGTTTCACCCTGTACCACAACCATCTATAACTGTAAGCTATTGTAATCTTCCTGCTATTCATTAAAATATGAGGGCAGGAAACTGTGCACGGAAATGGGCATTTGACAGATTTAATGAGACTAGCTGCGAACAATGAGCCGTTGGGGTCTATGGCAGGGCGATTCACACTTACTCAATTTAATGGGGAATTAAATTCAACTGACAGACAAAGGTATTAGTGAGAGTTTGTCACCCCGCCTCCCTTCACACATGGATCTGTACATTAAGTTAGAATAGATTAAAAAGTTAACAAAAGTGCTTCCTTCTAAAGTTGTACAGAGTGTTTTCAGCTTGTAGAACAATATGAACTCAATATACTCCTATAATTATGATAAAGTCATATAGTACAGTTTGTGGTTGGGGAAGAGCAAGAGGTGGGGGTGTCAATTTGCATTTCATTATAAAGGAAGGCTTCATAGATTATGCTTTTCATTAAATGTTAATTAGTTGTCTTACATCTGTTCTAACTCATCAAAAAATATTTAATTTAACAAGTGATTGATTGAAAATAGAGCCATGTATAAGATTAACTTAATTTCCTCAGCTAATCTTCATTTCTTTCATATTTCATAATAAATGAACAAATTACGCTTTTATTAAAATGTCCGGTCCAGTCTGCAGTAATGAGGTCCAACAGGTCATCACCTCTGCACTTTTTGTATTTTGGTGATGCATGTGAAGACTGTAGTTAAGAGTCCTCTGGGAAGTTCTCAGAATGCGTTCAGTTTGTTTAATGTTTTAGGTGTTTACTGCTTTAGTTTAGATGAACCAAAGATTACTTGTATACCTGAAGCACTGTGGTGCAGCAAGAGCAGTATAATCATAAACAACAGCTTATGAATACGCATATGGATGCAGATTATGTTTTGTTTTCCTAAGTACTATTGCTTGGATTATTGTCCTCAGTTTTAATTTATATATGCATATGTTTGCGGTATGTGTTCATAATAAATGCTAAATATTTAGTAGTGTGTTTTGTTTTTATTGAGGCGCTTTTATAATGTGTGTTTTATCTTTATTATATTCTATTAAGGATCCAATTATTCTGCTGTTTTGTAGGCTTGGATCAGCCCCAAACATGACGTTTTAAACTATCAGTTGAGCAGCCTCTAACCTGAATGCTGTGCCATTGAATCATTAACTTCTTTTCCTGCTGAAATTTGCTTTACGGCAATAGGAAGAGCTAAGGTCGATGGACAAGGTGGGCAGAGTAGTGTTATGCAACAACCTGTATCTTCACTTCTTAGAGAATAGTAATACCATAGAAAAGACACAGAGAACAACATTCAAAGAAACAGACGATGGGTAAACAAAAAGAGAAAAGATATAGTAGTAAACAAATGAACTGATTACAGAATTATCAGTTCATGATATATATAGTAAAATTTAAAAAAAACCCTGTCAATATTTCTGTCATAGTGTACATTATAACAATGTGGGAACAATAAGTGATTAGCATTGGTGTACACTCACACATGTATTTTTACACACACATTCTTGTGTATACTGTGTATGAAGTGACAGCCTTATATAGTACCATTAAATGCACAATATATACACACTCGGGGTGTCAATCAAAGTAGAAAATGCATTCGAGAGGGGATGCAAACCCTGCCTGCGGACCCATCTCTAATCAGTGTTATGATCACAAAGTCATATGAAAGGTGGTGAAATAATGAAAGGACCACAAGTCAGTAATGATATGACGTCATTGATGGTCAGCCAAACGAAACAGGCCAATACATTGAAGAAAATGTCAGATTCCTCTGAATTTGAACATGGATGGAAATTATTTGATATCACCTAAGTGCACAAGTCAACAAAATATAGAAGGTAGGCCCGGTCGTGTTAAGATGTTTTAATGTGGGGATGTTACATATTATCACCTTAATGACCGTTTTAGTTGTTGTATTGTGTGTTGTCATCTTTATTCAGAAATTCTCATGTCATATATTTCATTTGCAGGATCCTTCCATATGGAATGAATCATCATGTTTTTACCAGTTCTTTGTAATTTGTTGAATTATCGCAGGCCTTATTACTAACTAGTCAGAGTTTTTCTACTTGATGTCTTCTGGTATTTTCCCATCCTGCCAACTGAGTCGGCCAAAATACTCGCAAACAATCCAGTCTGTTGCCATCCAGGGTTATTGTCACTTTGACTGACAGCACTACCATAAGCCACTCATGAGCTCAGAAGTTCAATGGGATTTTATCACTGATCACTGACGTTGTTTTGACACCAAAAGCAGTAAAACACAAATTCTGCAGCAACGTAGCTTTCTTGCAGCCCAGTTGTGCCTGGCTGTAAGAAAACTGGGAAGAGGCCAGGAACAATGTAATGCTTATCGGTTAACACTGTGTCTATAGTGTGAACAGCAGTGACACCAGTATGTGTCTATATTGGCACCGTACTGAGAACATTTCTACACTCTGAAAGTGTTTCATTTTTGAAAAAAAAAAGTTGAAACACTTTCAGCTTGCTTTAAAATTTGTAGGGTCGGTTCATGTTGACGGATCATGTTTGTAGACAGAAAAAAAATGATTCCATAATTGTGAGATTCCTGAATTATGGAGATTAAACTTTTCAGTCATATTGCCCAGCTGTAGTTGTTTGTAAGCCTTTATATAAAAGCAATAAGCAACACGAGACAATGTTTTGCAGTTATTTCACCAGCTAAGAGTGTTGCTGGCTTCATGTCATGCCCACAACGCTGCTCTAAAATCACCGAAAACCACGGCCTCTTAGGTAAATTATCCTCGTTTATTAAGATGCAGTGTTTTCCTTTTGGGAAGCAAACAGCTGTTTACAGATATTGAGCTCTGAGGATCAACGATATGGCTGACAGAGTTACTAAAAGCTTTCTACACTCACATAAAGCTTTATCTACTGACTCCCAATAGTCAAGGACAGGACTTTAGCTGATGAACACAAGGAGTCCATACTGGTGGCAGGTTCAGGGGATGGCGTTGCAGAGATGGATTTCAGCGGCAATTAAAGATGACATTCTTCAAAGACTGCAGTCAGCATCAAAGACCCTCTCTCCAAAGGACCTGCTACTATTCTGGTAAAAGGGGTAGGAAAGACCCTGAAGACTGCAGGCACCAGATCCCTTTTTTACACTTCCTTAGTGAAGCAGACGGCTGACAACTTGCTGACACTGTACGTTATCATACCGTAGCTGCCACTGAGAGGAACATGAAAGTGTGTGATTGACAGAGGCATGGATGGTACTCTAAGAAACGGATGGGAAAAATCTGAATGTCAATGCCCTGCTTTAGGTTGCCTCTCCGTCATATAAAAGGATGGTAGTGCCTGCCTAAAGATTCTTTAATACAGAAAAAAAGTCACCAATTCAAAACCCCAAATAAATATGATTGGGTTCATCAATTGGAAAAACACCTGCTGTTCACAGAAATCATGGTGCTGAATTCTCCCTTTGTGATAAAATAAATACAGTAACTAGAGCAGAGATTAAACACAAAAATCTAATGAGGGTTGAAATTTCAAGCCTGAAATGCTTTAGTAATAGGTGTAATTTCCATTTCATGTATATTTCCGGATTACCTGACATGTACTTGAAATTCCTTGCGCTGCTTGTTACTTACAACACTGTTTTCAGTACTTAAGATAAAGAAAATGGCATCGGGAGTGTCAAGAATCCCCAGCAGATGCAGAGTTTAAGTCAAAAATCTATAAACCATATTAACAAGCTGCAGATATTGATTTATATTGTGCTTTACGTGCACTTCAATCCTTTTCAATTTTGGACTTCCTTACTTCTATCTTGTCCTTTCTCACATTGCTTTGGCACAACTTTAATCCCCAACACACGCCAGAAATATGTGGGGGGAAAAAAAAACACTTACTAAGGTTTAGCACGGCATTGCCAATTATCTTTTCCGTTTCTGCACAGCCATATCAAAGGTTTGAGCTCACTGAGGAGAAAAGGCTAGAAAATGTGTTTGAATGTCTTGTCCATATTAATGACAGATAAGACACGGCTGTGAAAGGAGCATGCCTGAAGGATGTACCACTGAACACACTACAAAGCCTTCTTTGGCTCACACTACTAGTCACAGGACACTGGTTTATTGCTGTGCTAAGATAGCATTGAACAGTGCATCAGCGAGCCACGTTAAGTGTTGATGTCAGTGTATAATAATTGCCATTATAATTTGGAGATTCATGCACCAAAATGACTACAATTTAACAAGGTATCGTATCCATATTTAATTTTTTTCATTTGGTTTATATTTTGGTTTATGACCAAATACCTTCAAAAATTCTTTTTTTTTCTGTTGTTAGCATCAGAAAGTAGCATGCTAACAACCTAAACTAAGATATTGAACATCATGTTGTCATTGTGAGCATGTTAACATTTAAAAATGTATTTGAGATTCTCCTACTATCAGCAGAGATGGTCAGCATTGTAGCAGAAAGCTGTGGTGTCTCAGTCTCCTGCCAAACTGCTAAACATGATCTATATCATTACTATATCCTTGACACCCCTTTCTAACACAGAACTGAAGCCCCGAAGCGTCTTTAAAAGCCAACAGATTGCCTTAAAGCTGCAGTGTGCGATAGCTTTTTGAAAGTCAATTCCATAGTTACCTTTCAGCATATTGTAATTAAAGTGGTCTGAGAGGAAACGACAATTCAACCCCCTTCTCTGGACTGGTGATTTGAAACTCCATGTTCTGCTAGGTAAATGTAGTTTTTCTCAGGGAGTCTGGGGGTTTGGAAGAGAGCAATGAAGCTTGCTTTGCTCAATTTTTTTTAGCAGAATATTAACATTTGGATTGTTATAATAAACACAATGGAACCTGGAGAGGGTAAATGCCTGTGTGTGTGTGTGTGTGTTTTTGTTTTGCTTCATCAAGGTTGTTAAAGTGAAATGCTAATTACAGTTAGTGTATTTGCACATATTTCAATGTAGCTAAAGAATGGATCATAGCTGTGCAGTGAAACAAAGCACAACAAGGATTACAGCAAAACTCCTGCTGATCCCGTCTAACACCATTTTATTTCTCTTAATACATTCATGACACCAAGTGAAGTAGCTGTTAAGCGGTTAAATGCTTAGCATGCTAACTGCTGTGGATAACTCTGCAGTGTAATACACTTCTGACATACCTGTTGTATCTTCACACTCTGACGGTAGGTGAAAGTAGACATAAACTTTAAGTTCGGTGTACGTGGTTCAATGCAGAGTCACGGAGCTGCTAATATGGTTGTTGACCTTTAGCCTCGTGTAATTATCAGAGTAAAACTGAGTTGTTGTTTTTTTCCCGGCTGTACATGCGCCGTGTACACCTGCTGCTGTGGAAACAAGTCACTGTTTGTTTCCTTGTTAGTGAAAGTACGAGGGCTCTGTAAGCATTCGGCAACACAGAAACCCACTGATCCGTTTGGTGGCCTTGACTTATCTCATGCGTCTGATTAATACTTTACAGAATTAAAAGTATTTAAATATAATACGTAAGTTTGGAAGTGAAGTTTGAAGTTTGTGTTCATATATATTTCTGAAGGAACAGAGCTCAGGAGGGAGCTTTTTAATTAAAGTTCATGTTTGCTGGCTGCTATTTACCAACGAAATGCCTGAGGCACCTACTCTGATTTTCAGAGGTTTCTGGCGTTGAGCTGTGTGTGCGTTGCGTGTAGTATGTGCATATTTACTGTCTGTGAGGAAAAGACTATCTCTGATTACAGAGATGTGAGATAATGCCTCGTATCTTCTATTGCAGCGAATTCATAAATTTACACCACCTGTCCTTTTTGTTTATACTGTATCAGGTTTGTCATTTCAGCTCATCTGTCAGCTGTTAACAGAACAAGACTCCCTTTAAAACAGAGCTGCTTTCGGGTATGTGGCTCCAAATTGTGCATACTATCACCCTCTAATTTTGAGGAACATGCGTACATGATTTAAAAGGTTAGTTTAGGTAAATATACAAGCTTTCATAACAACTGTGTGGTAGCTACACTTGGTTGCCTCCCTAATCTAATTTTAACGATATTTTGAATGCAAATCATTAAATAATGAAATTAGTGCATTGTGTGCCAGTAAATGATTAATGTCTTATCTCTGAACGATGCGCATCTTGGAACAACTGCTTTAGAATTACACGCTCCATTAAAACTGTATAGGAAAAGTCAGAAAAAAAAAAAATCCCATCCTCCAGCAGAATATACCCTGTCCTGTAGTTTTCCCAGAAAAACTCTGCAAACATCCACCACGGCTCTGGGCAATGATGATTCAGCAGTATTTACAGACAACTGCATCCCCCACTTACAGAAGTGATAAATGCATTTTGTTTTCAGGATAATTTCTAGCGATTAAACAATAAAATTAGTTTTATTCATCTTTGCCTTTTTAATCATTCTGAGACATCACAGTTTGAAGAGTTAAGTCTCCTATTCTGCACAGTGTATTGACTCATTAATGTAGAACGCCATTGAGTTTCTGTAGGTCCTAAAAAAAAAAAAAAAAAAAAAGTCTAAAATCTTGACAATTTTGACAGGTCATAAAAATTGAAGTTAACATAACATTACTTCATCAGTTATAATAAACACGTGAACGTTTGTGCCAAAATTTTACGACATTCTGTCAAGCCAATATCAGGAGATATTGTGTTTTTAAATATAATGGGAACCGGCACATGGATAGACTTTCTTATAGAGATAAATGGATGCATCTAATAACAGTTACTTGTAAGTAATAAGTTGAAACCGCTTCTGTTAATGTTACTTTCACCTAATATGGGTGAGTGGATGTCCGACGAGATCTGGCTCGAGAACGGTGCATTTAGGTGGTTGAAAATAATGAATTTGAAACCTGCTCTACCTTGTTCAAGAAAATGCTCAAATTAGGAACTTTGGGTATAAAGGGTGTAGAGATACAGCACATGGGAAATGATAAAAACTTCAAGCTGCTGTAAAAAGCCACCAGAAACCGCCTTCCATTATCTGATATTTTCCTAAATTCACAAACGTCTCCCACTAACAGGCCTTTGAAGCTCAGCTCCAGACTCCCCTCTGCTGCTCAGGACCCGCAAATGTACCACTGGACTTCCACACAGGACCGGAGAGACTTTCATTTGTAGATGTTTCTGTCCACCATTTTCATTTTTTCAAACTAGCCTTTCACATTTTCTTGTTCCTTATATCCCTCCTGAAGAGCTTTATGCTCTACTGCACTGCTCCCTCTCTGCACTGTGTTTGAATTAAGAGGGACCTCTGACTCAGCTGTGGAGTTTTGGAGTGGATCAGAGGGGTTTTCAGAATCACTGCTTAAAGTGTTACATGGGCCACACAGTTATTACTTCGTGGGCCGCAAGATTAGCCAGTGTGCTTCAAATCAATATAACAATACTAGTTAGTATATTTATCTGTCTGTTGTTCAATGCGACTACCTGTATGCTGTTAGGTATTACAGAGCTTTAGACAATGCATGTGTGAGTTGATAGACAGCATAAGTCTCTAAAACAATAACACGAAGTTTCACTGCAGGTCTGCAAATGCTAATACTGGAATCCTGTAGTGTCAATATTAGCATTTAGCATTTTTGTACCTGAAAATATTAATACTAATGTACTATGCGTGTCCTATTGTTAAGCATCGCAGCTTGTGTGGTTTGTGCAACGTATTCACAGTCTTTCATATTAAGCCCAATTTTTGATGCTGTGTCTTCCTGAAAATCATTCTCTCAAAGTCAGTTATGTATGTAATGTATGTATAATGTGTTTACACTCATTAGGTACAGTACCTCTCTCTAGAATGCATTGTCCTCTTCTATTCATTTAAATTTTGTGCACATTCACAAAGGATTCACAGGAGATGATACACAGAGTCTAAACCAAGCTCACGGACATTATATGTGTCTTTATCTATGTGTATCTATGTATCTATATATATGTATCTGTCACATACCGATGCAGTCTGGAAGGGGAGAACAGCAAGCCACGCGCATTTTAAAGAGGAAGACAAATATGCACAGGTACACGTAAAGCTGCAGCATATGCGGAGGATGTAGACTTTTCATACTTTATACTCAAACTATTTGTAGCTCCATAAATTGCATTCCGTGCCTCCTGTGACCTGTAAGTGTATTAGAAACACAGGGGGATTTGTATTTTTAAGGCACTTGTATTATTAAAACTACTGCACACAGTTGTCCCCAAATCAACCAGAACTAAAATCTTAAGGATTAGTTTTCTCTTACTGAGTGTATTTCTTGAATAGGGACTGGAGGTTGATTCTGTGGAGCATTGCTGCTCTTGCTGCTGCTGCTGCTGTGTTGTTGTTGTTTTTATTCTTGCTGTATGATGTGGCCCCTCTTTTTTTTTCCAATTACTACTCTTATATGTATCTATATCTTGCATGTATTGGTAGGTGCCCATGGGCCGTGTTTTGCAGTTTTTTTTTGTATTTCTTAGTACTAAAATCATAGAATTTATGGGTGAAATCTGTATGACACTAAAGATGAGTTTTAGGATTTTGGTTAAGTCCCCTGTTATCTGGCTGTCTGGCTGCATCAGTGATGCTGAGCTGTCAAGATGCTGTCAGATAACTGACAATCTGAGCATTTTGATGAAAACCCAGTGGATAAAAACAACACGTTCAGAAGTTTCACAGTGAAACTCTTCAGTCAAGTCCAGTGGAACCAGGGCTTGCAATCTTTTTGTACAAAATCATTTTCAATTGCACTGTATATATTTTTCATATCATACAAAGGAGAAAAAGGAAAGCACATCAGGGAACACATTAACATTAAACTAAGTCCGAAAATTATCACGGTAATGCTTATTTTTCGTTAATCAAACCGGGAATATAAGAATATATATAAGATAAATACTCTTTTCACTGGTGAATATTTCCAAAGTCGACATTGGCCTCAAACCTTGTTATCCCCTTTGCAGGTCAAGTTATTTGTACATGTATAGTATATAGAGCTTAAATTATTGACTAAGCTGAACTGAGTAAGCAATTTGTTTAGAATGTCTGTTTTGAATAATAATTATTTAAAGCTTAATATGCAATCAAGTTCCTCACCTTCACACTATTACTTTGCCCTCAGCTATATAAATACCATGCTGCATATGAAGTGGCAGAGGAGGCGAAAACATTTTATTTGTGGGAGGCAGATTATTAATTTGACCATTTTTTTGTATATTTCCAAAAAAATAACATATAGGTCCATAGGTTTGTGATAATATAAGAATGAAACAGGAATCCCAGAATGCAACAAAAGAAGAAAATATATGAAAAAGTAAAGCATGAAAGAAGGAGACAAACAGAAAATATTTAAACCTACCATAGTAATGAACATGGGGCTGGGCAATCAGGCCGATCGCTCCCATGACGACCTTTTGAGATAGAATCATAATCCACGATCTGAATCACATTTTTTCTCACTTCATCTAAACATCTTCATCTGTACAACTTGTCGTTCTCTTGTTTCTGCACTGTGATGACGGCTGTTTCTTGTTAAAAAAACAGCTAAAAACCTACGTTACATAAAGTCCTGCAGGTTAAAGCAAACTTAAACTTAACTCTTATTTTGGACAGATTCTGGAGAAACTGACTTACATGAAGTCACTAGCCCAGCAATATTAATGCTACATTAATATTCAATACTACACTTGTACTCCGGACATTTAAAATGAATGTTAGCGGAGTATGTCCTTTATTTAACGGCGATCTGTGCGATGACCCAGCCCTAAGTCAACACTCTATATTCATCATGTAGTTTTGAGGCCTTGCACTATTTCAGTCTCACTGATAAGCTTAGGATGCAGGTGACAGTACTTTAAGTTTGTGAAGGTCATGGACTCTGGAACTGGGCCCCTGACTGTCTCCTGTAGTGTTAACCTTGTGATTTGTAAGTGCCCACATCTGCCGTGGAGTGTGAAGTGCCAGATGTGTCACAGCGAGTACACAGACATGCTGAAGTTCAGCAGATGTTTAATTTCATGAAGTTCATTTCTGGTATTTTACCACCTTATTGTATTTTTGAATCTTTGTAAATGATACAAATATAGGCGTAGTTATCAATAAACATGGAATTCATTTTAGTACATGATGAAACTAGTGCTAACACCTCTGTCACATTATTAGTAGAATTTATTAATTTAGTTGGATTTAGTGACTTAAAGCTGCAGGAGCCGAAATCAGGAGGAAGAAACATCAGAGTTTGAAAATTCACACATTTCTTGTGCAGCTCTCTCCTCTGGGTCCAAAACAAAAGATTAAATATAAATAGAGTTAACTTCAATTCAATTCAATTCACACAACTTTATTTATCCCTAAGAGGCAATTTAAGAGCACGAATAGTAGTTCAGTAAAATAAGCACACCAAATTAAATAAAAATACAAGTACACATTCATTCTAAACCTGACTTTTCATGTTGTTATGGAAAAGTGAAGCCACTTTTCCAGACTTATGTGTCGAGACACTGTGTAGAGCAGCAGAATCGCATCCAGGTGGAATCTGACAGAATGTGATCAGTGATTGGTAATTCCAGCTGTCAATCACATATGTAACCCTGGTACCTGTCTGGGCATTTTTTACCAATGATGCTAAATACTATCAAACACTGTAGCTTTACGTTTACCTTATTCAGACAACAGTTCATTTTTACCTGTTATTGCAGTGCACATTAAAGTCTCATTATAAGACTCTAATCCTTCATGCAGTAGTAAATTTGTTTAGGATTTGTTAAAATTGATTATTTTATTTCCCAAATGAAAAGGACTGAATAAGTCTAATTACTCTAATTTAAGATTATGCGGTACTTAAACTGTAACTACAGCTACAAAGTGGTGAACTAATTAGTTACCAACCTTGATAAACAGACAGCTTACCTACTAAGTAAGTGGCCACAGTGGTTTCCTTTCTTAACAGTGTTATCTTTACTTAAAAGTTGTTGGCATCGAAGAAGTCAAATGTCAGTCAAAGCTTGCGTCTTGCGTTTCTGTGTGGATGGTCTGCTCAAAAACTGTCAGTTTGTAAATGTCTACAAATTTTACCTACCTTCTTTTCAAACAGTGAACATCTCTATGGCCTGTATTATGCTGTATGTAATGGTGTTAGCTCCATCTTTCCTCCCCTGACTCAAATTACATGACAGTGATTGGCAGCAAAAGGCACAGAAAGCCATATGAAGTATGGTGCAGACAGCTGATTTGTTTCCTGGCAGTCAGTGTCTGACCACTAAATTAAACATACAGACACAATCATACACTGGGAAGACGTGTAGCCAGATTTTAAATATAATGCAAATGATGTAGCAGACACCGAGATACCCGTGATTGAAAACCTGTCATATACTGCGTATACTGAACAAAAAATGTTGTGGTATAAAATATTTAGGTCTTCACTTCCCACAGACAGCTATATACTAGCATGGGAAAAAAAGTAACATTTTGAAGATATCTACAAAGATATTAAGGAGTTTATATGTATATAAACAGCTTTAACATCACATCTTCTATGTCAATAATGATGATAAGCTCAGGACATGTTCACTCGATGTGGATACATCTAACGGTTTATCACAGCAGAAACTAGACCCTGCAGACCTTCACCCCCTCAGATCACATCCACCACAATGAATCATTTCATCATTTTAGAGTCATGTATCAATTGTTTTGACATATGAGAAAATATATGAATGTGAGAGAGGTATTATGGATTATGTCTTGTGCAGCCTCTCATACAGAACTGTTGGTTCTATTATCACATTGAGTATGAACAGGTTTTATGAATAATCTGAAATGACTATGTTTAATGAAGTCAGGAACTCTTCAAATATGGTGGATTTAGAAATAAAATGAATGGTCTGGATTCTGGATCGTCTTCCGGATCAGCAAGAAATGGATCATGTTGAAGAATTCTTTTAAAAATTCAGAAGAATCCAGATCATCTTTGTCTTTTGCCTTCTGCCGTACTTTTGGAGTCACAGGTGCGGACAGATACACAGTTGAACCCCAAATCATTCAACACCCATTGGACATTAGGCTTACTGGCAAAATTCTAAACTTTCAGCTCTTTGCAATAAACAAATCAAACAAGAACAAAATAAATAGCACAACACAATTAATATTTCAGGTGGTTTCTCCAAATTCCACACAAAATGGCACTTTTAATGACTACTGCAGTCTCAAAATAATTCAACCCCCTGACTAGAATCCCTCATAAGAACACATTTGTAAATCAGGTGTTGTCTCAAGCACACCTGATGCAATTCATCCAGGGCTTCATTAGTTG
>JAPQRN010000002.1:7854212-7871899 GCA_037367275.1 Coranthus polyacanthus
TTAAATTGCCATCAGATTAACTTAAGGGGCGGGGGTCTGAAAGGGGCACAGGAGAGAGAAGTGATGATTTCGACCACATTAAATGCAATAGCATTAAAACATAGATAAATAACACTACAGCCTTGTCACCAGTGCCTTTACTCAGTGAATGCAGTCGGCAAGGCTGCATGTGTGGAGAAGACGGTAAGATGATGTGTGTAAGAAGGTTTATATCAGAATGTAACGAACATAACTTGCATATGTGTCCTTTGCACACACATCGGGGGGTTATAGATAGTCCATATTATTGTCTCTCTTCACTGTCACAGTGACAGGAAAAACCCATTAACTTCTGCAGAGCCAGACAGAGTGTTTCCTGCTGCGTTCAGGTTGTCGTCATAAGCCTCTGCTCCTCTGCGCCAAGAAGCGAGACTAGTAGAAACTACATGGGGAAAAAAAAAAAAAGAATGCTCAACATGAATCTCAGTTGACAGAGGGGCCCTAGAAGATGTGATGTTAAAGTAGGAGTCGGAATCATGGGAAAAATGCGAGAATTTGAAAATGCACACCTTCCTTCTGCAGGTCTCTCCTCTCTGTCCAAATCAAAAGATAACATGAATATAGATGACCTAATGCTGTTTCCACTATGGAACAGAGAAGCCACAAACACCTTCTGTGAAGAGCCACAGAGTAGAGCGGTAGAGTTGCATCTGACAGAGTCTTAACAGTGATCAGTAGTTACAGTGTTAATCACACATTTATCCCCTGTCTGAAAACACCTATGAGTGGCCAAAATCTCCTGTCATGGTGCATCATTTCAGCCAAAAACACAGCAAGAAGTAGATGCAGACATCTTGTTGCCTCTCAGACCACTTGAATTATAATATGCTGAAAGGTAATTGTGGAAGTTTTGCCCAGTGATGGAAAAAAACTAAATTGCACACTGAAGCTTTAATTTGACACTTTTCTCGCCAACTTCAGACTTTTGTACTTTCTCTCTGCCCTTTAAGCAGGTTAGTAACCTAGAGCATTATCACACCATTATGACCAAACTGCACTCTCGTCTCATCTAGATGCAAAAATCTCATTTACATGGCACATCTCTGGGAGAAGAATCCCACATTGCAATATTGCATTGCAGGATTAAATGGATTTCCAACTGCCTTCGCACATATTACCACATCTTTATGTGTTTTATGTAGAGAGCAGTATTACTGCTGTAGAAAGAGTTGTGTACCATTGAGTTATCCATAGACACTTTAATCAGTTTACTGGTAATGAAGTCGCCAGTGGTTGAGTAATTTATTGGTGTGTTTCTCTCCATGCTAATGGTGTTTTGCCTCATTAAGCCACATAGTGTAGGCAGATATTTTATCTTAGGTGTTAGTTGTACAGGTTTAACTTTGGCTTCAGGTAATAATTTGCTCCTTTTGACACATCGGCCTCTGTTACATATGGTTATTGAGTTCATCATTTGGATTATAATTCATGTTTATTTTATCTGCACAACAGCAATAACTTACTACAACAATATGCAAGCCCATTTCAGCCTACTATCATTATCATCGCAGCAGCATTCATATATCAGTATTACATAGTACTCCAAACAAAGAGAATAGGGGAGTTGACGGTGTAAAAATTCATTACCCTGACAGTCTTTTTGTTCATCTGTAAACAATACCTCTAACCAAGTTCTCTCTGAGTAGTTCTGGCTATTAAATCATGAAGCAGGTCTATAGAGGTCATTACTTTTAATGGCTGCATTGATAAATGATGGTTCGGGGCAGGATGATGAGGTCAGGAAAGGATGTTAGCCTGAAAATACCCCTATAGACCTCACCGTGTGTGAAAGCATTTTTTCAGTTTTTATTTTCACAGATATTATCAGTGTATTGTACACACTAGTGACCACGGTCTAATGCTGCAGAGATGAGTCTTGGCAGGATTGTATGAACTAAAGGTTGCAATGATGGGGAAAACAAATGTCACACAGGCTCTGCAGTATGCACATGGTTTCGGGCCAAATTAATTTAATACTTAAAAAAAAAAAAAAAAAAAAAAAATGAACAAAAAAAACAACCCCCCGTGTGCGACCATCTGCAATTAGTTTAAAATATGACACAGTTCGTTTTGTTGCCTTGGAGCTCTTCGGTGTTATAACTGATCGAGTCACTTCCCCGCAGCGTTTGCCGTTATTGCTGTTCTTAATTTTAACCTCCACTACAATTCCCACTGTGTTAAAAACATTCAACCTAAAAGTACATGAATACATGATACATTTACAGTTTGTTATTTACAGTACAGTTATTTCAAAGTTTGATTCTGTAGAGCTTACTTTAACATTTTTTCACAGACTATATTTTGCTTAATGCACCTCTTAATCAAAAGCCTCTCACTGGTACCTTAATAAATATGTTTAGTGTAAGCTCCACTTACATGAGTTACTCATATTGAGGAGCGGTTTAATAAATATGTTTAGTTTAAGCCCCACTTACAGGGATTACTCATATTAGGAAGCTGTTTACTATAACATTTCCAGAAGAGAAAAAAAAAAAGAAGCTTTTTCTCCCAGGATAAAAATGTCATGATCAATTAATGTAATTATTTCTTAACAAATAGTGTTTGATATGGACTATGTAGAGCGTGGAACAAATCAAATGCCACATTTCTCAGTTGATATTGTAAAGAGGAAAAGAAATATTAGCAGTTAGGATATGTGTCACTTCTTGATCTTAATCAAGAGAGAGGAATTTGCTCATTTCCTACTAGGGCTACATATTGTTTAAATGGAAATATCAACCAGTGCAGTTATATAATCGCAAAAGGTTGCAATTTAGAGGTCCAGATTTAGGAGGATTTAGGGTGATCTAACTATAGAAAAAAATGTTGTATGGTGAAATTTTTATGTAAGTTCTTGTATTTTTTAAGTTTTTGTGTTTTTGAATGCTATTTTAAGTTCGTATGTTTGGCTTGACATTTCTAGTAATCTGAGTAATCTGAGTAATCTGAGCGTTTTCCCCGATAACCAAGCAAGTAGACTCGAATTTCCATAATCGAAATCTGGCTTTTTTCGGCAAATGGCGCAGCCTGTTTCGTACTCACGCACAGGCTTGATTTGAGGTTTTTCTGCAGAACAGCGTCAGCTAGCTTTGGCCTGAAATGATCACCCTTCGTCATTTCATTACTCAGACCTGACCTGAACATACACTAAATAATTTAAAGCAGATGGTCCCTTGAAGGCATAGATTTCCTCAGTGGTTTTTTTTATGGTGCTGTTTGTAGATGAAGGTTACATGAGTGCATTGCTGAACTCTGAACTGAAGTGTGTTTTTCTTTATAATAATAATGAAGTGGAAATGTTGTACATGTAAACAACCATCTCTTTCCAATCCAGCATTTCCTCCCACATCTAATGAGTCCATCATGAATGTTTATGCTTACTAATTGGCTACATATTGTAAAAGAAAATAAACTGCTGCTGATGTTGACGGCTGTTTGGTGGCCATAGGATTTGTTGAGTGACAGCAGGCCACAGCAGTAATAATTACTGACAGATCACACAGCAAACCATTATGCAGATTCATAGTTGCTGATCAGATATTAAAGTTAACTTGCAGCATGGAACCAGTGAGCAACAGCAAAGGTGAAACGGTGGATGAGTGACAATCAGTCGAGTTAATTAATTGTGCTGCAACAATTAGTTGTTTTTAGCACAAAAACTGACAATTAGTTCTCATTAGAAGCAGTGATAAATACAGTTGTTTTACATATTCATTCATTACTATGTTAGTTTTTAAACTACTGGTTGGACAAATCAAGAGTTTAGTGTAGATTCATGTCATTTGAACATGTAACTAAACATTTACATTAAATTGCCAAAATGTAAATGTCCTTAACATAACATTTCATGTCCAAAAGCAAGTAGGAATATGTTTAAACTTATATTGTCCCTTTTCTATAATCACATGTAACTCAAATGAATACCTTTTCAATATTTATTCTATTCATCATTCGTGGTGCATGTGCACAGTCCAACAACAAAACACAAGATCATCAACAAATAGCATCACAGTCCTGAATGATACCTCACTTCTTTGTCCCTGTGGCTCTCCAATACAAGTGTTGAAACTGATTTATTCAGTACTTGTACTCTGCTTGAGTTCAACAGCCAAACCATTCCACAAATGAGAAAAAAAGAATGGTACGGTAGTAGTGTCTCTGGTTCAACTCTCTGTCCAGGTGACCTTCGATGCATGTGGTTCCCCATCTCTCTACCCTTGTTTAGTTATAGTTAGCAGAGACAGATCCATTAATCAGCGTTGATAGGGTTTGTATGAGTATAAGTTAATAAGTATAAGTTTACACCGATAGTAGCCGATATCTAATATTAGGATTGGAAATTGGAAATATTGACTCTGAGGGAAAATAGTGGCTCAAAAGATAAAAATCACTCCCACCTAGATTTTGAACAGTTAGTTTGATGTTCATTTCCATATTTACTGATTGTTCAGTGATTCAGATGTATTCATTTAGGTGTTTATTATATTGGCTAGATGTTCAGTTCAACAGTTATCTGGTTGTTAATTTGAGACATGAATAATGTCTTTTCAATGGCAAAATCTGTCTGGGAAGGGGCGGGACGATATCGACTGGTTAATCAGCTTTTTCCTGCTCCAAACTATCATTATTATATGTGCCTTTAAAATCCACTACTGGTCAAACTCTATTAGTTTGTTTCCCTAATACCGTTGTTGTTATTGTCCCCAGGTGGAAATTGTTCTTCACAGCACTCTACATCAAGTGGCATGAGGAACAACACAACAGCAAGGAGCAGAACGACATGAAAACAAGACGTTCCCTCCGTGGGTCCTGCTTTTTAGGGCTGCAGGTGTTTTGCCAAAACGAGCCTTTGTGGATCTCCGGGACCTGTACCTGCACCCAGACGGCAGTACAGTGAATTGGCGATTGAGGGCTATTGTATTTGCGACGTGTGAGGTGGCCTTACAATTGAGCTCTGAGAGGTTGGGTGTTGGGAGACCTATTATCTTGGTGTGATTTTGTTTCAGTTTGTGACAGAGAGCATGTTGAAGGAACAGGAGCAGGATGGGATGAACAACACATTGATAAACAGTAGGAGGAGATGAGGGTTGACGAAGAGTCCTTTGAGTGCATGGATAGTCTTTGATGACTTTGATCGTTGTGTGTTTTTGCTGGTCAAAGCTTCAAGCTCATTGTCCAGTGTGAGTCCGAGATATTTGAAGCTGTCAAGCATTTCAACTGTTTCGTTATTAATACAGATGTGTGCTGAGGTACCTCTTACTATAAGTTTAAGTTTATTTATTTATAAAAGGGACAATGCATATTGATGAACATAAAAACATGTAAATATGCAAGACTTTAGCCAACGCTAATTTTCATCTTTAGTCCCTTGTCCAGCCAATGCCAGCCACATAAAACATGCAGTACAGTACAACAGGCAACAATGACAACAGTGAAAGTGCACAATAAAGGAGGGATATCTTTTCTTTTCCTGACTTCCTTACTCAAAGCGCTTTTCAGTGTGAGGTGGATCGAAGCAACAACCTTCCAGTTTGTGGACAACCCACTCTACCTCCTGAGCCACAGCCGCCCCAGTGTTTTGTGCTTTGATAAAAGTGAATACTTATCAGTAAGCGGAGCAAGATTGGCAGTGTTGTCAGAGAATTTGAGGTTAGTGGTTGGGGAGCTGGTGCAGTCACTGGTGTACAGTGTGTAGTTTACCGTCTCTCTACTGTCTGTCCGCATTTTTACAAATTTCTGGCTTCTAATTGACTACACAATCAATTTGTCAAACAATATTATCAATATAATGAAAATAATCTGAAGCTGCAACCCTGTGGACCTTTAAACAAACCGTATGTATTATTGATGTATTGAGTCTTTCAATCAAAACAGTAATAAAAAATGTAGCAGAAGACATTTTGAAGTAGTGTGGGATCATGGGAGTTGTTGTTTTCACCACCATTGCTAATGAAAACCTGTTTTGAGGTGACTCAGACAAGGCCATATGTTTTATTCACATTACATTTACTGACATACAGGTTATACTATTTCTTTGAATATGGATTTCTCTGAATTTGAACAGTTGACAACATCTGATAAATTGTGAATACACTAGTCAACAAAATATACAACCCCAAATAAGAAATAGTTGGCACAGTATGGAAAATGCAAATGAAAAAAGAAAGCAGTGATATTAAAATTGACTTTGATTTGTATTTCATTGTGAACAGTATGTTTTGTCTTAACTTTATTTGTAAATACACATCCATTCCTCACATTCAGGCTGCAACACATTCAACAAAAAGGGTGGGGTGATTTAGGTAATAATAATGAGTTAAAATAATGAAATACTGTGATTTGAAACAGGTTACTGTGATTATGATTTGGCACAAAAGCAGCATCCAGGAAAGGTCTAGTCCTTTAGGAGAAAAGATGAGCCAAGACTCACCAGCTTGTCAACAAATGTCTGAAAGACTGATTGCAATATTTAAAAACAATGTTCCTCAAAGAAAGACAAGAAGGAATTTAGACATCCCACCCTCTACTCTAACACCCGTGGTCTCCGATCCCTCTGACGGCATCAAAAACCATCAATCATCTAATCTGATAGAACCACATGGGCTCAGCGTTACTGTGTCCCCTTTGCCAAGCTCTGCAATAAGTAGTTTATTGTGGTTAAAGTAGTACATCCACAAATGACAAGTCAAAGTGTCGGTCAACTTCTTATCACACATAATGACATCTAGCTATGACTGACAGAGATTTGTGAACATATTACATCTTAGACTTCTGATTTTTGTATTTTTTTGTCTGTGCCAAGTTCAAATTATACAACAGAACGACTCTGTAATGTCAGCTGTAACTGTGTCCAAAACAATGTATTTCTGGCTCATCTGGCGAGACTTAAAAATAGCTGCCAAGAAAAAAGTTTCAGCCAAAACAATTAACATACACTTTTCCTAAAAAAAAAAAAATATGTCAAAGATTAGACACTATGGCTCTATGGAGAGTCAGAGTAACAGACAGGCAATTTGCAAAGCTGTTTGGTCCTGAGTTGATTTAATTGGCTTGTGGTCAGAGATTGTCGGTCCATAGACTGTGCATAACCGTGGCATTAAAATGTTACTGTCTCTCAGTGCTACTGAGCATGATGGGTGGCGTTTATTGATTCTCCCACAAATTTCTCAGGACTCTGTACTGTAAGATTTACCAAGACAAAATGTCAGGTTATTTTGGCACAAATTAGCTTTGGGATAATTTTATTTTTGCGTTGTCCATCCATCCAACTCTCATGAACCTGATATCTCAGGAACAGCTTGATGGAATTTCTTGAGATTTGGCACAAAAGTTGAACTCTGGAATGAACTGACTAGATATTGGTGGTCAAAGGTCAAAGCACATTTTGGGCAATAACTCAATCATTAGTTAAAAATTCCACACGAATGTGTTATAGAATAAAATGATGATTTGATGACAATTTAAATCCCAAAGGGCAACTTCAGGGAGCATTGACGCTCTTCTGTCGGTACTAAGACACCTTTTTTTGCTCTAATTTGTCACCCAGCTGTATGTTAAGCTGTTCTATCAGTTTGTTAAAGGATCTTTTTAAATAGCTTAGTCCAAATTAGATGTTAACCAGACTATAGTCAATAGCCAGGGTCATCTGTGCATGCAAAGTGTAACAAATAAAAGAGAAGTAAATCCATTTCGATGGTTGTGTTAGCCATTGATGGGATTTAACACTTTTTAATTAAAACAGTATCTTTAACCACAATGACATCCCATTTGTGCAACATCAGGGAAATCAAACTGTGGAAGAGATTTTCTCTCTGGTGTTCAGGAGGTTTGGCTGGTATTTTTTTTGCATTTGTCCTTGGCCTTCACTTTGTCCTGTTACTTTCTGCTACATCCGATCCTGCTTTCTGAGATGTTTCAATACTTCTAGGTTCAGGTGTCTGATGTCCTCTGAAGCTCACCGGGCAGAGCGTTGCACTTACACTGCCAGGATTAAGGTTTTTATTACACGCGTAGCTCAATAGATAGAGCATCGACCTGACTCCGCCAAGGTTAGGGATCTGATGCACAGAGCAACACCCATAACCATGATGCTGTATAGATGCTTGGATTACTTCTGCAACACAGGAAAACCTAATCTGCAATCACATTTTCCAAATCTATACTGATGCAGGTGCACATACTGTAGATACCAAGTTGCCATGGTGACAGAAAATGCCATCATCATCATCTGAATTGTACTGTATGATTGAACCAGAGGTGAACAGGGAGGAGTGAAATAAACCAGCATTACTGTGTTTAACCCAACAAATACCTACATTTGTAAAATGCATTCTGTGAGTGTGGCTTAACACTGATGGAGCGTAGATGTGTGTGCGTGCAGAGCATAGATGTATGTAATGCAGGTTAAAGTTATAATCGATTCAACAACTCAATGAAGTGAAAAACAAGGCCTGTCTTGTGCTTTTCACAGTATCTGAGGCAGGGAGAGGGAGAGAGATGCAATAATTTAGCACTGCCAAAAGGCTGCTTAACTCCACATTTCCATCCAAACTTAGAGCTTAAACGGTAAAGTGTGTGTGCTGTTCTCATTGTCCATTTCATTTACTTATAACAAGTACAGTAACACTGCCAATTTACAATTTCTTTGAGGAAAAAAAAAAAAGATACTGTACCAAATGAACAGTGGCTTCTATTGTTTTTTGTTGACTTCATTCCAAAACTGTCCTGCTAGTAATAAGTTGTGTAAATTAAATGTTTACTCCATCCAAATGCTCTTTTCCGTTATTGCTCAGAATAAGTTGCTTGAATTTTTCCAGGCATATTTGTGACAAACATCTCTCAAGACTAATGAGATGACCAGTCAGCCAAACATCAAAGGTCACAGCCAACTAGGAGTACAGAATACCCAACGTTAAAAACCATCCTATAACAATTTGTCACTGTTGAGACCTGAATTTAAGAATTAAGTAAAGATCAGGGAAATGTTTAGTTGTTATAACTCCAGTACCCTTAAAACTAGAGTTATTTTAAAACCTGCAGTGACATTTTTGGCAGTGGTGGCAGCGGTAAACACACCACTGAAGCCAGTCCTGTCCTTTAAATTGTTAACTCAGTGCTGAGCATTTCTACAGGTTTGCAGAAGCACTGATAAACTTTAGCAGGTTGCTCCCTAAATGCCAGTGTTTGGAATCATCAGTCAAGAAGCACCGAAGTCGATTTTATCAGTCAAATCTATATATTTTTTTAAACTGTCAATATAGATAGCACAATGCAGAACAATCTAACTGCGTTAAAAGGCTACATGAACAAACTTTCACAAAAGAACCTGAAATAGAAACAAAAGGAAGATGATGTGAACGGTGCCCACTGTGAGCAAAGTCCACTGAACTTAGAGTAGATCTCCTCTTCTTCCATCCAGTGCTCTGTGGCTGACAGCCTGTCAGCAGCTCGGCAGGAGAGATGTTCTGCAGTGTGCTAGTTCATAACACCAGTATGACCAGGATGTGTAGTTTTTTTTTTTCTTGATTGAAATCTGATGGTGAACATAAGGCATTTAAACATGACTTTCACACAGCAAATGAATATCACAAAGCGAAAAAGAGAGAGATATTCTTTTTGGTATGAGATGGATTTTTCTGATCTTTCACACTGAGAATAATCAGATGCTATGCGGAACAGATGTCATGTCACAACAACAATGGTGAACCTGTTGATTCTGAGCTGCCCTGCTCGCATGAAAAACACAAATGATGAAGAAAATGAACTGAAGGACAAGGGGGGCGTATTTTTGCATTTTTGTGTAGTTTATTTGTCAATGTAAAGGCCTTAATAGGTTAAAAAAAGCAATTCAAACAGGCTGAAATATAGGATGCCCTACTTCAGTACATGTCTAATATGTATAATAGGTCTAAGTGATAAAATGATAGATATAATCACTAATACTAGACACTTCATCAGTAACAATAAGAAAGATATCCGCTGTTAACGGAGTGTGCTACGTTGTTCGGTTGTACCATCACTGTGAAAAGTAATATCTGTCGGTGGAACAAGAGTAGCAAATAGCTATAGTTGGTAAGTTTTGGAAAGCGAGATGAGTACGTTCATGAAGAAGTTGAGTTAGTTGTACATGCAACTGGCAACACAGTGCCACTGATGAAAACGAGGGATGGTTGAAGAAGTGAGTCAAAAGCGGGTGGCTGTGAAGCTGGCAACCCGACCTTAACCAGTGGTTGCTGAGAAGGTGGAACGGTGCGTTAAGAGACATGCGTCCTGGCTCCAGTGCTTGTAACTGAGATTGCTGGAATGGGGGGATAGAGGAAAGGGAAACGGGCATCGCGGTGCTGGGAATGGGAGCGGAACATGGACGAAGAGAAGGAACTGTGGAAAGAGATGGTAGCTTCCCTGTGCCAGGAATGAAAAGAAGGGATAGAGGAAAGCTGAGGCTGGCATCCCGGTGGTACAGTGACATATTACTGATTGGTCTTTAGTTATACATTGCACTGTATTTACCTTTGAGCCTTGATAAAGTGGTTAAATTCAAAGTTGGAGAAGTTCAATGTTTTTTTCTCTTGGCCTCCTTCACTAAGAACAGGGTCATTAAAAATGATCAATAATTATCATTATTGACTGAACTGAAACATATTTCAGCTCAATGTCAACATAATTATCCTGATCTTAAAAGAATTTTGTGTATTTTGTGTATTGGGAAAATGAATTCATTTTGGGACCGTTTTCCAGTGTGTCGTTGTAGTGCTGCAGGCATCAAATTATTCATGCACCTACATGCATGCACTTTGAAAACCCTTTCTAACCCTCTTTATGTTGAAGCTCTCTTGCTCTATATGCCTCTCTTCACATTTCTCACGCAGGAAAGCTATTGATTGAGATTACTTGATCCTCAGTGCTTTGATGTTTCTGCACACTGCAGTGTCCTGCAGGACATCTTTGTTTCTTCCATACAAAGACAGCCTCATCAGCTCCATCGTGTTGAGAGTTTATTTTCCTTCATTTCTTTTTTCATACTATCACACAGACACATGTCTTCCTATCTGTGTGCATTTGTTCAGATGCTGCTTTTGCTTTCCAGAGCTCGACACTACAGAACCATCAATATAAGCATGAAGTAATTTAATTGGTAACTACAATGGAAATTTCCTGAAGAGATTTTTATTGGAAATGTCATACATTTGCAAGACATTTTAATTTAACATCAGTGACATTGTGAAAATTAAAGTAACTTTGGAAAAGTCTGAAATTGCAATGGACAGATTATGTATCTGCTGAAGCAGTGACCATAAAATTGTAATCTGCAGCTTTTGTTTAATTATCCAAATTCTTATGGGAAAGGTTTTAAACAATACTGCTGCTTTGTACAAACAGTTTCAAAACAATTTTGCAGCATAAACAAAAACCTAATATTTGAACTCATCATCTTATTTTGCAGTAGCCACTGGGCAAACTTTTATAGAATCCCAACTGAGATTATGCTGGGAGCAAACATTAAGCTTTAATTTATTGTTTCATATCTCAAAACTGAGCATGATCATGGTTGGGAATCATCTCGGTGGCCTTGGTGTTGATGGCTTTGTTGTCACTCCCAGTTGTTTTATGACACGGTCTAGATTGGGTTTTGTTGGCAAGCCTTGATTACAACAGCAGCCCTCCTCATTTCACAAATGAGCACCTCAGCAGACACCTCACCCTGTTGTATCATCACTGACATGCTGAAACTACTCTCACTGCCAACCGTCCCACTGTTATGTCTGTTCTGTCCGTGTCCATAGGCCGTTTGAGTATCCTGCGTATGACGATCCATACATATGTACTGTTATTTAAGCCTGGCTGAGGAGTTATAAAATCCTGACAATATCTCAAACATGCACAATCTACAAAAGGGCTTATGGCGAAAATATGGTATGTTACGCACTGCAGGATATCGTTAAAATTATTATGCTGACAGAGCAGTGGACCACCACGTTTGATCTCATGGGGACCCAGATGTAAATGTGTACGTAAAGATGGATGCCGTGACACTGTTTGTTCCTGCCGAGTAAAAATGAATCCAAAATCCTGGGAGCTGACATGTTGTCCGTGTGACGCAATTTGGTGAGAGGTGAGATTTGAACGTTTTAATATCTGTCAAAGGAGTATACTAGTTAACGTCAGCCTGTAAGTCTCAAGGGCTAGAATGTTTACTTGGATACTTGGGCTAGAATGTTGCTTGGTAACACCATCACCATCTCTCTCATTGTCTATGTTGGCCGTGCTTGGAAAGAACTGATATAATCATCAAGATTTTTATCAAAAATGATTGGGGTGGCCCGATGGATCTGTGAGCAGTTTGGGAGAGTCAAGACTATCTGTAAACGCCTCACATTATTAGGTAATGTGTGTGTCGAACATGATATTGACCAGATTCCTCCTCCAATTGTCAGGAGGGGTAACCCGAAAATCGAAAAAATAGTGTGAGCACGACACAACACTAACCACTAACCAGGTTGTTATTGTGCCCAAACTGTAACATTAAAATGTACATAATAACTGTTGCATTAAGACAGTGATAATGCCGTGGTTATCTATGATGTGTCATTTTTCATGTTCCTCACATCCACTATTTTGTGCAATTTCTGGTGCTCATCAAACCACCACTGTTATGGGCAGTATCACAGGGTGTGGACACAAAATATTTGATTGTTCAGGTTCAGGTTCTCTACTTTTTGCTAGTGTGACATTGAGTGTCTGAGCTATAATACAGCTTTTGAGGAGCTTGCTTTTTTCCACTTTTTCATGGTCAAATAATATATCACTTCTGATACAGTAGTAGTAGTTTATAATTAGTGCATGGATGTGTTTGGATAGCACTTTTTGCTCAGGATGCTTCCTAACTGAGTGAAATGACCCACAAGTATTTGTGTCAGCCATGATAAGAGCTGTTCAAATTCTCTAAATGCAAAGAAAGGCGCTTCAGTGCTTTCTTTAGTGTCTCCTTTAGCATAGGATACACTGGACCATCTTTTACGAAAGGAGAGAGAGCGCCGTCCCACAATTCACTGCAGTGGCAACATCGGCCCACCTGACCGTTCACGAAAACAAACAATCAACATGACAGACAGGAAGCGCATTTTCCATCTGGTGCCACAACTCCCCACTATGGACATGGGTGTTGGTGTAAAATGTGAAGTTAAAGTTGTGGCAGAACCTGTGCTTAGTTTGCCTTAGTTGTGCCTGGTTCATTTTATTAACACACGAGACAAATGCAGCCGAATCGGGCTGAGAATAAGTACATTTGTTGGTTAAAATCTTCTAAATTTAGGCAGATTGAGACCAAATTCGTAGCTTTGTGCTTATCTTGCATAGATCTAGCCTGTTTGATAGCCTATATGATACTAATTCGATATTCATATTGACAAATGTCAGCGAACAGGGCTAGGGGGAGTGACCGGTGCCTGGGTTGTCATTATATCTAGCCTGCACTAAATGACACCAAAACGCAATAGAGCAAAGTATGCGGTTTTTGGTGTCCATCTTCAGTATTGTCTTGAGTATTGTCTCACTAAGGCCACCAGCCTCCTACTGTAAGTGCAATTGGATTCTCTCAACAACCGTGGCGTTTATGAATTCTCCTTTTCATCTTTCCTTGAGCTCATGATGTTTTCCATTGCGGTCAAGGAAAAGTGGTTAGGAAAGGTCAATTTGTTGGACTTTTCAAACGCACGTTGTGATTCTAACAGACAGTCTGTGCAGCATATCGTCTACAATTTGTAATCCAGCACTTTCAGTGTGAGCTGCTGTTACAGCATTACTTTCTCCATTCATTCAAAAACCGAATGAATGTAAAGAACACAAAGGATAAAATTATTTTTCGATACAATGTAAGAAAATGGGGAAAAATGCTGGTTAAAATTGCTCTCAGTCAATTTCTCAAATTCCCTTTCCTTTGCACAAAACAAAATCCTCTTATTTGAAAAGTTGCAACCTGTGGAAGTCTGTCATTGTGTGTTTAACACATGCCAGATCCTTGACTAATCAGGTAATTGATAAATTGTTACTCTAGTAAATTTTCCAATTATTACAGTCAGGGCAACACAGTTAAAAAATGTTTGCTGTATGTCCTTTTTGTTAAACCTTATTCTGTATAACTATTGGTCTGTTTGTTTTGTAACTGAATCACAGGCTGATATTTTGAAGCTGCAACATATTGCCTCAGGAGTCCGGCACTTCAACATTACAATAGCTGTTGGACGTGTCACCTGCTGCCTGTGTTTATTTGCTTCAGTTTAAATGGTATATACAGTTGGTTATAAGCCCCCTCACTAATCCACTGCTGGGGTATTTGTACTGCCGTATTGTCACTGTGGATCCAGTCTCACCAGGAGTCTGAGAACCGAAAGAGCTGTCATTGTCATGCGTCATTGTCAGTCCAGCGCTACATGCTGCGCCTCAGTACATTCTCACCAGCACAAATGCTTCATCTTTCCCCTCCATATACTGTCCGGAATAGAGAATGAGGAATAGAGAATGTTGTGACCCATCTGATGTGAATTTGACCTTTCAACCCATTCCCAAGATGGCAAGCAATACACGACAAAAGATGGACATAGACAGTTGGAGCCTGGCAGCATGTTTAGTCTCCAGTAAGGTGTCTGGGGAATACAATTCTCCATTTGTTCCATTAGTCTCCTCCCTTGGCACATCCTATTCCTTCTGGGAATTAGTCTGTCGATAAGAAAGCATCAAACTCGCAGCAAAGGATAGAATTCATTTAACCAGCCTTTTGTTTCCGACATTTTTCAGCCGCCATCTGGAAAATGTCATGGCAACCTTATCACAAAAGTCATGCGGCGTAGTGTCGACACTCGGCATCTGATAGATAGAAGAGTGTAGGAAATAATTTGACATGTCAGTCCATATATGGTCCAATCAGGCTCTTGCCATTTTGCTGAGTTGGTCCTAACAAGCTACGAGTGCAAAGGGAGTCAGGAGTGCACTGATGATTGTTGATATGTTGTTGATGTTTGTACCATTTTATTTGTACGCTTACTTTGAACATAAAAGAGTGGCACAAAGTAATTAAGGACTGAAAGGGTCTTAAGATGATTTATCAAGAGAAACTTAATCATCAGCCATGAAAAATAATCATTTTTAGGCCATAACTCAAACCCTTTTGTGGTCGGATCTTCTCAAATGTGATGATTTGCTGTTTTTCTCTCCTTAACGTTGTAAACTATCTTTTGAATTAGGACTATTGATCTGACAAGTGAAGATGCCATCCTGGGATCTAGAAACTTTTAATGGGCATTTTTCACTTTTTCTGACACTTTATGGACTGAACAACAAATTGCTCAAGCTTTTTCTCATCCACTAACTGAGGAACGCCTTTATAATGACGTACAGTAGGTGCCACTTAAGTGCAAGTAGTAAAACTATCGTGAAGTTTTGAAGTTTCTAAATTGTATTCTTTCCATCCAGCGATCCACACTGCAATGGTGTATTGACTAATTAGTTGACTTGCTTTAGGATTTGTGGATTTCTTTTAAACAATACAAATGGCATCTGTTTGGGTTTTTGGTTTTGTTGATTTATAAAATAGTCATTTTGAAGACGTCACTTTGGGTTCGTCAATATTATACGGAGCTTTTGTTTTTCACTATTTGACATTTTATTGACCGAACAAATGAGAAAACAATTGTCAAGTTAATGGATAATTCAAATATTTCTAGTTGTCTCCCGTTACTCATGGCTACATTTGCATCACTTTTGGCTACCCTATGTAGTTTGTCAATATTTCTGGTCTTTGTCTCTGCATTCAACCTTGTAGTAAACACATATGTACCATTGTACTATGTCTTGTTTTGTGATTTATCAGGTATGTTCAACTGAAGCATCACAATGATATCTCTATTTCAGGAGGTCTCTATTTCAGGAAAGTACCTTCAGAAGACAGCACCCCGTTTATTTTTAATTGAGTCTTCTTCCTGCAATTGCAATATGCCACGGTGCAGTAGACAAGCAATTAGTCCACAAAGGCCAGACAATTACAGAGACTGCAGCAAGACTTCAAAGAGACCAAGACATAAATCCTTAAGGGCACAGTATGTTTCCCCTCACACATCTTCGCTGGTCGGCAGTTTGTTATTTTGTCTGCAGCTAGTGCAGAGAACCAGCTGGAATGTGTCAGTTTGAGTCTCCACTGAGCCGTAGGCGAGATAAAGCGGCAGAATCGTCCTGTAAACACACAGAGACAGACCTGTCAGTAATTTCGGAGGAAGGCTGCCTGCTCGGTGCAGTTAGCATTTGGGTTCCTGTTGCCGCGCTGCTGTGAATACTTTAGCCTGTGCCAGGTCTGACCTCCAGTGATGTTGCTGTCTGAAGAGACATTTGCATGTGAATCACCTGTCTCTACTGCACACAACATTGTGTCTGATGGAAAAAAAGTTATTGATGAAATCTGCTCTCTATCTACGTTTGGCAGTTTGGCCTATTGGTAATGTAAGCTGTCGTATGAAGGTAAGGTCACTGACTCAATCATACAGCCGCTAACATTACAAGCTGTTGTGTTGTGTTGTTTTGGGAGGTGACAGGAACAAATCAAGGGTTTACGGAGACATGTATGATTTGAGTTTGCCTGTGATTATTGTAAAAACGTTTGAGACATCTTGCAAAGAAATGACAAACTTGTTTCTTGTTTGTTGTTTCCTAGGAGTAAAGATTTAGTGCACCAAAATGACTGCCAATGATGAGAAGCTGCTGTGCTCAGTTTCTTGCCAATTGCTTGATTACACCATTGTTGATCGGAGGAGAAACACTATCATTAGATCAAATTACAATGATTTGCTAAAATTACAGTCTGATATACTTTTCAAGTATGTGAGGTGAATTATGTGACATAAAATATGGCTACTAAAAAAATCGGATTTCAAAACTGATGAGAATGTCACAAATCTTAAAAATACTGCATTAATAATAAAAAAAAATGATTTCATTGGGGCTGTTTTTAAACCACCTGACTTCCTTTATCATAAACCTACAAAAATATGACTGATTGGAAAACGATGTTGCCAATTAATATACACCACCCTTTTTAAGAAAGTGCTTGAAGGTCTGAAAGAGGGAGGCCGTGTTCACATGGTTGGACAAGTCAACACTCTGGGGGGAAAAAATCCATTTCGACACAAAGAAACAAAATGACCCACTGGTCCCTTTTTTCTATATTTATGTGATAAATTACATATTAGCCCATTAGCCTAACATATAATCTAAATAGGAATATTAGTGAAATATAAATTTTCATTAGCCCTGGAAACATCTTTGTAGGAATAAGGGCAAACCTAGAATATGTTGTACATGTAAACATAGTCACTGTCACAATTAGTGGTGAGAATCTCAAAGAAACTCATGATGTGATACTATCACTAAACGTTGCCCACGATAATGACGATATCACGCTACGACGATTCTGTGGTACTTGACACATTGCAAGCTGATCGTCTACGATACATCTTGATGTCTTTGTAACTGAAGAAGAAAAACTATTCCTAAAAAGCAGGAAGTATTCACTGCATCATGGTGTCAGTGTCACATTATTTGACACCTGAGATGAAAAGATACAAAACCATGCTTTGTCTTAGTGTCTCTCACACACACACACA
>JAPQRN010000002.1:7873473-7885547 GCA_037367275.1 Coranthus polyacanthus
CACACACACACACAACGTCCATGCCCTTTTGTGCATCATTCAGAGAAGTTGTAACTCTTGTGAATCAAATCAAATCGTCAGGGGAATCTGCCAATGCCAGTGTCTGCGTGTTTTAATAAAAATCGAAATGTTTGGTGCCAGTAAGATGCAATATGTTTCCGTATTGCTCCGATATATTCCCACCCCTTGCCTCAATGCTACTTGACGTGGCTATGAGTTGATTCTTTACGCTCTCTTTACCAAACTCTTTTTTGTGCTGCTGGTAGGATTTTTCCAACATGCAGTCAGGAAAATTACACCATTTTCTTTCTTTATTTTCTTCTCCTCCATCTGCTTGATTATCACAGTGGAGTAGTCATCATGTGAAAGAGGTGCACGCCAGAGTATTCAGCTCCAAAATGTTGTATTAGAAATTACTACAATTAATCCAGCTCCCTGGGGGCAGATAACTTGCCAAGAAATGAAGCCTCTTTAGAAAAGAAATCTCATCCGTCACTCTGTAGAAACTTAATGTTGACATTTGGGTTGTCCCATTATTTTGACCTTACCTTGTCTGTAATTTATCATAAAAAGCACCTGCTGATCAGATGAGCTGTCTATTTCAGCCTGGAAACATATATATCAAAGCACTTTTCTGAAATCACTGGAGCACAAAATTACAGCTCCAGTTACCTGACAGAGTGTCCAACCTGAATGGGAACCAATAACCAGCTGTGATTCTTCTCTCCGCCAAGCAGTCCAGGGTTGATAATGTGCCTCCTTGAAATACAGATAAGTCGCGTGTGTCACGAATCATCCGCAACAGTTGTAGTTGAGTTCAAGTCGATTCACGGGGCGGGGCGCCTTAAAACAAAGCTGATCAGATGAGGATGAAAGAGTGCGAATATTCACTCTTTCATCCTCTGCGACAACTTTTAAAGTTCCTGTTTCTGTGTGTATTTGTGCACTTCAAAGCGACACAAATCATTTTTCGCTGAGGTTAACATCTTTATCTGTTACCTTGATGTTGCTATTAAATTGACACCCCACACAAAATTGAGCAGAGTAGCAGAAAAGGACTGCGTACTTCCCCGACTTGCTCCTGCTAAAGTGAATACTCTTACATCTGAGCACACTGTTCTGCTTGACTGGATTTGTCTGCCAGCTTGCTTTTGTCAGGGCCCGACAGAAACCAAAAGAGAGAAAGAAAGAGCAAGATGGAAGGGAAGACCGAGAAGCTTAGCTCTGCCAGATGCTCACTTGCCATGAAGAGGAGACAAAAGAAAAAGCCAGAGGGTTCGGGGCAGCGCGATCATCTCTCCTTTCTTTTCACCTCATCTTTTTTCGCTATCCTGTTCACCTGCTCGGCAGATATATCGTCATGAGCTTCAAAGCTGTGGGAAAAGTGAACCTGCTGTGGCTTCCAGGTCCCCAGGCTCCTTAGAGAATGGATAAATGAGCAAAATCCTAAAAATCCCATTTGCCGAGGAGAACCGAAAGCAAGAAAAATCCCACTTTGACTAAAAAGAGGTGTAACATTTTGTGGGTGTTTTTATTTAGTAATTAAATGCTGATTACCACATAGTCGGGCTTTCAACAAAAGCAGTCTTTCATTTATTTAGTTACGGAAACATGTAAATTCATTAATGCAATAAGAATTAGTTTCCCTTTTCTCTTTTGCCTTTCACTGAAAATTAAAGGGAAAAACAATCAATAAAACCAGCTGCAGCGGGTTGATTAAAAAAGCATAGGAGAACAGAACCGTCTCCAGCTGCAGGATGGGCGACCATTTATCATCATCTGACCACCGAGGCTGCCGGTTTGAAATCTGAATTTAGGTTTTCTAAGGGCGTATAACAGAAGGGAGAAAATGAGTGAAGCGGAAGACAAAAAGGGATAAGTTCTGCAAATAAGGAAAAGAAATGAGAGCTGGAAAATGTGTCGATAATGAGAATTTAGTTTAGGGAACGGGAAGCGTGAACTTGCCACTCGAAATCTGAATTTAGTTTTTTTTTTAGGGTGTTTGAAGAGGAGGGAAATGAGTGAAGCGGAAGACAAAAAAAGGATAAGTTTTTGGAAATGAGGAACTGAAATTAGAGCTGGGAAAGACAAGTAAAATACAATGTGAGTATAATAGAAATGTAGATGAGGAATTGGGAGGTAATACACCAAGAAAGGGATGAGTAGAGGTGAAAAGATTCAGGAATAAAGGAAAGACCTGAAGTGAGGAAGGAGGGAGAAAGTGGAGAGAAAGTGGAAAGTAAAAGGAGAAGTGAAAGGGGAAAAAAAGAGGAACTACAGGGGAGGCTGAGAGAATGTTGGATGTCTGCCTGCTATTGTAAAGCTGCCAAATCCCCTCTTGGACCTCGGAGCTGCTGGAGTAGCTGAGACAACTGTGGGAGGTTCTGGGATGCTGAGATCCATCTCAACTAAGGCCATGGAAATATCCACGGCAATGATGAAGAGTCAGGTTATCATTGTCAACTGGATATTATTAGATTTTCATACAAGTGATGCATTTTACACAGCACTTTTACTTGACTTTGTAGTCAGATTTTTATTGCACTGGCATGAAATTAAAATAATCTGTCAGAGAAGCCGTAGTGGAATCGTCAATCTCTCAGTAGAATTGGCAAATTGACATTTCTTTATGACTGCTGCATCTTTGTCAACACAAAATTGTGTCATAAAAGCTATAACTGACGTGAAATGATGAATGGTTTGGCTGCCGTTTGCCAGCTGAGTCTTCCAATGAAGAGAGTGGTGTCACCAAAACTAGTGGAGAGTGCAGCTGGCTCTAGTCTTTGTGCTGACAGCCTTAGGGCGAGGTTACGCCAGAAAATGTCGATTTTTAAATTTTTTTTGGGATGCTTTAGCATTTAGAGGTGGAAACAGTAGCTTAGAGTAGTGAAATTAAATCACTAGCAAAGTCAAATCAGTAACAAAGATTGACACCATCTTTATTAGTCTATGTTCATTTTAATACATTTGATTTAACTTGATTTTTTTATCTAGTCTAAGAAAATGACCTAAAAACGACCCCTTTTTTGAAGCTGCAAAGTAACTATCAAACAAATGTAGTGGAATAGATGTATAAAGGAAATACTCAAGTAAAGAACAAGTACCTCGTATTTGTACTTCAGTACACCGCTTGAGTAAAAGTACTTATTACACTGCTGAATAATTAATTGATTATAAAATGCAAATGTTTTGATTATTGGTTGAAAATTAAGTTTTGATCAGTGATTCCTACGGCGTTCAGGTGACTATACTTTGTTTGTAGCGTAACTCTACCGACCCGCCCTAATTTTATAAGAAACATGTCCCACAACAATGATTCTCCGGCACCTTCTTTAATAAAGGACAAGGTCGCAGACACTGCTGTTTCATGAATATCACAGTATCATTACACATTAATGTAAAGTCCCTCAGACAAATGAATTTTTTAATTGAGCGTGCTTGCAGAATAGATGAACCCAGCAGAGGTTTATCAGTCACCGTCTCCTCTACTCTGTAACGACTTTCAGTGACAGAGTGGGATCCACATTGGCCGATTGAAAAGCAGATGTGCAGCCGTCGGATTTACTCTCATCTGCCCCAAAAAGGTGTCCAGATGTCGAACATGTATGTAAGATAACGTAAGAGGCACGCAGATGATGGTTTCCTAAAAGCAGCTGCAGTATATGCTTTACTTTAACACCACACACCACTCTGAAAACATCATTAGCTGCACAAAGTTGGTGGAACTAAGAAGAGGACAAAACCTGTCTTGGGAAATGAGAAACAAACTGCACTTTGTGTGTGATTATTCTTTTGTATGATAAGTAATGTACATTACAGAAAAACAGCTTCCATTTCTGCTGATTTCTTCTGGATGGATGATTATGAGAAAACAAAGATGCCACCTATTCTCCAGAGTTCCACTGTTTCAACAAAATGTCTTCCATTGCATTTTCACACATTTATCAAAATTAGAATATATGTTGGAAAATATGTAAATGTGATTTGTTACAGCTCATTGATGTTATTCTGTACACTATCGTTAAATGTATTCTTTTGGGCTTACTTTACTCAATACAGGCTTTAAATGATAATGAAGGAGGAGAGCGATCACTCAGGGAAAGATGATTTAAATGCAGCGTGAATGATAGTTTTGTACTTTTGAAGCACACCATACTTTTGTAAAGGCGAAAAAAGGTACAAGCATTTTGCAGGCTTTGACAGCTAAAGTAGTACAACTGTGAAAGGCAGTGACGCATCTTTTCACTTTTCACAAAGGTTGTAGATTTTAGTGGTAGCTTATTAGAAAAAAGTGTAATGTTCTGCATACTGTATGTCTTACTCAGATGGAAAAGTGCTACAACTGATTTGTATTTTAAACACAACATGTAATTAGTCTCTGACAGGTTATAGCAATCGTGCAGTAATTAGTATTGTCTGAAGGCTCAACAACATGCACTGACTGATCTGCAATGACATATTTTGCGATTAAGATTTATATTACAAGTACCTTATATGGCAGATACACTGTCAGCCTATTATTTTTAATTACTTATCTGGAAAAACTTGTCTCACTCTACTTATTAATCCACTTTTTGTGCAGCTGCTGCTTACAGTAAGGCAACCACTGCCACAATCACATGTTGAGATATTTTCTGACCTCAAAGATAATTTTAATTGAGTTCAAACCTCCAACTTCACAATATGAGTTTTACCGTTGTAGTTCTAGTATGAAGTTGGACCTGATATAGACAAAAAAAAAAAACATGTCCCAATATAGCTTGCCTGAATGTTGATATGCAATATATATCTCCCTGTTTTTCTCAAGTGGGTTAAATTTTCAAAGCCAAAGACACACAAGGTGTCAACAAAACACTGACTTTACAAGAGCAAGGACTTTAGTGATGGATTTTTTTCCCTGTGCTTTTGTTAGTTAGCAGCTAACTTTAAACGTAGACTACATTCTATCTCTTGCGGGTCGAACTGTGATACAAATTCCACGGTCGTCACCTGATTCATCTTCGTTTGCTGCGATAGACGCAAAGCCAGCAGACCAACTCTAATAATTTTCTTATTCGCAGATGAAGTAACTCATTCATTGGTTTGTGTCTCAAGCTCATCACTGTTTGTGTGTGTGTGTATGTTTTTGTGTAACTGGGCGCGTCTCTGACGATGTTTGCAATGTTGTTGTAAAATTGAGGGGAATTTGTATAGCTTCCAGAGCAGGCAACATGCAGTTTGAAAATACAAAGATGAGTGACAGAAGTGCATTTCTGTACGCTGGTGTAGGAGGGACTAGTGTAACAGAGAGCGCCCACATAATATCTATCGATTATGAGAAACGTAAGGCTTTCTATGTTCATCACAATAATAGGAAGCCATTGTTTAATTAATACAGAGTTGATGTGTAAATTACAGACAGTTTTACAATGAATGAAAACTGCTTTCACGTTTCAACGTAACTCTAAACATCTGGTTGAATCAGACTCAGAACCGGACCCCAGAAGTCGGACCCGCAGTTCACAAACTTACAGTAATTCTCTGTCATTATTTCTTCAGCAGCAGCAAAACAACACGTTACACGAACTCTGCAAGTTAATGTGGACTAAAAGCAGAAGCCTTAGTGCGGACCGACGCTAAAGCATTGCTGTAAACAGACTGAAATACACTCACTAGCCTAGCGACCTGTGCTAACAACATTAATGCTACAAACCCCAGTGCAACGTTCTCTGTAAAACAGTGTAATTACTCTGATAAACGAATGTTAGCTGAGTAGGAACGTTTTGACAATGCTGTTATTTATGACACAATCTGTACAATCTCTCTGATTAGTAGATCGTACGATAAATTGTAATTATTAAAGATGGTGAGATTGCCCAGCCCTGGTTCGGATGTACGGTATGCATTCTGGAGCGTTTTGGGTTTTTGTGTGTGAATGTCTGCGCTCCGGCATCTCTCTGCATTAGCATACAGTGCAGCACATGAGTTAGTGTTGTTTTGAATTTGTGCAGTTATCTTTTAATGAATGAGGTCTCCCATCCTCCTCTACATTTTGGCTTCCTCTCTGCTCCATTTTATCTGCAGGCTCATGCGGTCGCACTAAAGCACTCAGACATGATCAAGCGCTGCATTCGGAAATGAGTGAGTTAAAGAAAAAAGATGAAAATGGATTCCAGGCCCAAGTTATCAAGCGAATTGAGGATTACAATTTGCATGGCATGTCTGTAATTCGTAAACCTCAATTTCAGTTAACCCAGCAAATACCATTCAGTAGATGCAATACAATATCCTGCTAACTCATTAAAGAGGCTGCAGCTGCTACTGCAAGGTTACAGAGCACACCTACTGTTTTTTTTTTGGTGATACGTGTTTTATTATAAATGCACCTTTGTTGCTTCACAGAATTTTTAAAAAAAGGGATCCGGCAGCCGAAGGCCAACAGATCTGTCAGAGTTGCAATCTCTTTGTAACTCATTTTTTACTTTTCTCTGTTGTGCATAGTTCTTCTATGTCTTATTAATTTTTCCTGCCCAGAAATAGGTATGAAAGCGAGTAATTAGTGTCCCACGGGGTAAAGTTTCACTTTCATTTTCTTTAAGTGCGAAGAATAGGTTGCTGTGAATGAAAACTGTGACTCATACAGACTCATTATTGATGACAGAATAATGTTGGCTGTTTTTCAAAGGCTTAACACAAAGAGAATGATATCTGGAAATCTCTATTATTTCACATTCCGAGGCATGATTTCAAGTGTTGAGAACAAATGGGGAAATGTCTGAAAAGGATGTGGGCTGACCTCCCTGTTTCAGAATCCTGAGTTAATTTTTCATCATCTTGAGTGTCTCTCAAAGACAACACCATTTGTGTGTTTACGATGCACGAGGAATTAAATGCTTTCGAGACAGCTCAATGTGTACTCGGCAGTAGTCTGCATGGCTGACACTTCTTACAAAACAATTCAAGTACAAAGAGGATAAGCAAAATGTCTTGTTTTTGCTTTTTGCAGAAATCATGCGCCATTTTCAGCATATCATTCTGGTACGCGCTGGATCAAAACACACCAGAAGCAGAAGTTAATATTTATGTTCTTGTCTTTCTGGTTTCCCGTGAAAAGGTTAATAGAAACACATATGATTGCCATAAATTCTCAGCAGTTAGCAAGAACATTTTAAATTGTACAGTACAGTAATTCAGTGCATTTTTATTGTCACTGTGATGTAAACGTGCAGTAAAGACATTGCAAAAATACTGCCTGAAACACATCTATTGTTATTATATCAGCCTTGAATAATCCACTACCGTTGACCTCTAGTCTATTTCTCAGTTTTGTGAGTGTGTCTCCATATGACAAAACATCCAAACGCCACAGAGAAATAACAGAAACCAAAACTTGTTACTTGGTTAAGGACATAATGAAGATAATTTATATATTTTTAAGTTGTTGTCCAGATGTTTTTTTTAAATTATTTTTTATTTCCAGAGATGTTTGTGTTGAGTTTAGAGGATTTTTTGAAAATATCATTTGTTTATTTAGGTATCGGCCATCCAGTGTTTGGGCTCTATATTGTACAGTGTACCTATTAAAGCAGAAAGACATGAGACCTGTGTAGTTAATCTACACATTTCTATATTTATAACAAGTCACATTGTCATCGCAATATTAAACAATGTTATTGCACATCAGACTTTCCTCATATTGTATCTAACTTGAAAAACTTTTTAAAAAAATGACAAGCCTTTTTTTAAAGCACGCTTTCAGAAGTATATAATTTGCGATCATAATTATATTGTTTCATCATTTTTTTCTTCTTGTTTTCTGCTGCTTTGTCAGCCCAGAGCGTACGGAACTGTCTTCATACAATGCATGTCTGTTATACTACGTTGCTCATATAGATATGCATTATTTGCATGCAAATTCCTTGAGACAGTGAATAAAATTGGCAGAGGAAATGCAAAGAGTGAACACAGCAGCAGATTCCACGCCTCAGTACACTGTAAGGTGTCAAGAGACTGAGTTGGCAAAGCCCTGCTTTACATTCAAGGCTGAGTGAGGCCATTTCCACCAAAGCTTATACACTTCATATTAGTTCAATGAAGTGAGCTAGTCTAGATAAATGCACCCACCCTTCACCCCCACCCCTCCAGAAAAAAAACTGCCAAGAGGAGCAACAGGTACATGCTGTCTCTGTACCAAGTTGGCATCGATTAGCGCTTGCCGGCGTCTCTTCACCTACTGGACTGATGCAATAACTTCACCGAGATTATCTGACGGATTATGATGTTTTGCTAATACTGAGTCCCTTCATCAGGATCCCATTCGGCTGCGAAACACGAAACATTTAGCGACCGATACAGCCACGAAACATTTAGCCCAAGGGAGCATGTAACCAGACAGACAGGTAGGTAGGTAGGTAGGTACTTTATTGATCCCGAGGGAAATTACAGGTTCATACTAACAAAGCATTTCACATACACATATATCGCATTATTTAGAAACCCGTCCGACGCAACCAACCGTAAAAAAAAACAACTGGCAATCAAATAAAATCAACAAAAAGAAGCAGGGAAAGAGGGGAAAAATTAAGTAAATTACCATGTTAACATGTTGAAAATGATTCATTATGGATGACGTCTCCAAAAGTATGATTGAAACCCTTGAAAACTATGCACTTTATACAATCTGCTCCACAAATGAAAATGCTCTTCAGAATAGGTGCAAAGACAGTGAATCACAGAGACATAAAACAGAATAAAATCCAATAAAACACAGATTTTCAAGAGCAATAAAGCAGAGATAAAGCTGAGCGATAAAAACAGAATATAAAGAAAAACATTAAAACTTTAGAATAGACACAATAAAAATATTATTTAAATGCTCGTCTGTACAGTTGTGTTTTTAAAATGTTCTTAAACAGAGGCTCTGACTCAGGAGTTTGTTCCACAGTTTAGGAGCCAAAACAAATAGAGTATGATCGCCTTTTGTTTTAAGCCTAGACTGTGTAAATCAGTATGCACTGGAAAACCATTTACACCGAGATCAGTAACTCTGATTCTGACTGATAAATTGCTTAACAAACATAAGTTAAGTTCTCATATCAATTCTTTTATTGTTACTTTTTCCAACTTGGCCTTTGAGCACAATTAATGAAGTAAAAAAAAAATGTAAATATGTAAATATGAATCCAAATATCCTTTACTTTTATTTAGCAGGGAAACACAGTACATCTATAAAACACTACAGCGATAAAAATCACAGTAAGATCACAACAGTCGTTAAAAACACAAAATGATGTAGCAGTTATGCAAAATTCTGCCTTTAATGCAGCACTCGCTGAATTTTGGATCTTTCACGGGTGACTGATCTGGCCAAAATATCATATCACAATTTTTTAAATCCACAATTTCAAATGCAATCTTTCTTCTCAATTTTGAAGTGCACTAAAGAATACAGACTACAAATCGCTGATGGATTTGTACAATTGGAACACAATATTAGATTAAAGATGCCACTATTTCCACTGTATGTTTACTGTGATATTGAGAAATGATTAATGCCTGGGATGTTTTGATAGTCAAGATAAACAGTTGTCGTCGTGACCTTATTCCATCAGCAGCAGAAAAACAGGTCATACAAACTTAAAGTGGATTAACTGAATAGTTTTAGTGCCGACAGACTGTAAAGAATCATCATAAACAGACGTAATGCTACAAACGCGCTCTTTGTAAAATACTTGGGTTTTGACAGTGTCGTTATTGTGCACTGAAAAGAATCTGGTGATATGATACATATCATTAGGATACGATTCAATACACTGTAGTATATTGTGATACTGTCAGCAAAGCGATATGTTCTACGAGTATGAAGAGAGAACACACCAGCATAAAATAAGGTTAGTCAAATAATCCACAAAACAAAATAAACTAAACCAAATTAATTCAAAATAGACACATTGTTTTTGAGAACCGATAGAGTATCCCAAAACATGATATTGTGATGCTCAAGTGTATTGATATTTTCTTACACGCCTAGTGTTGTGTAGTGAACCATCTTAGACTGATGCTTGAAGGAAAAACTTTCACATTCACAGCCAATTGCCTTGGTGTCACGTACTTGAAGCAGAGAAAGCGGCGGAGGAGAAGAAATACTCGGGCTAACAGCGATGCCGTCACGTCGTAGGTATTAGAACCCACACAGCATACAGCCAAACAATTTGTTCCACCTTACAGATGGTAATTTCTGCCGTGTTGCTGTCATGGATAGTTGAATGGTGGACAGCCTGCATTTGTCGACTTGTAGTCAAAGGTTTGGATGGGTTTTTATTTCGCTCCTCATAAAAAGAACTGTAAAGGAATAAAGCGTAAAATCTAAAGTTAGATGTCCTCTTGTTTAATCACATCTCTGTCCTGTGGTGACCAATTAAGGCTTAGTGCGCGAGTAAAAAGCGATATATGCGACTTTTTAATTTTTATCTCTTTTTTTTTTTTTTTAGGAGAACATATGGAGGAAAAATGACTGGGCATAGTGCAGGATTTGCTTTTCTTATATATCTGTTATACTGTGTAATGGGGAGTTTTGCTTGCTTTTGGTCTCTCAGTCATTATCTCTCTAAATGGGCTCTCTGTGTGATAATTAAATGCAGTTCTGCTGCGGGAAAATGCAAATGACTGGGACCAACAGAGCAACAAGTCCCGGTATTTCCCCATGGACGAGACAAGCCAGGAAGTGATTCATAGGCAACAAAGGAAACAGCCCCAATGTGAAACCAGGAGAAGTGTTCAAGTGTTGTTTTGTTCGCTCTGTTGTTGACATAATGAACTGCTTCGCTTTTTGTGCAGGGCAAGATTTCGACATCCAAAGGTGATTCATTCCTGCTGAAGTGCTCAGTATGATTTTGCCAGTGCTATACATCAGTCTCAGTGATGTGAGATATTTCTCTCTGCGTAGAGTTGAAAGTTGTTCGTCCAACCCATTTCTACTACAGACGGATAACAAATTAAAAGAAAAAACCTGATGGGAAGATTTTAAGATCGCAGTGCCCCCCATCCATAGACTCGCTCAGTAGTTTGATGAGTATGAGAATGATGTGAATCATATTCTATGGCCTTCACCAAATCTCAACCCAATCTGAACACTTGTGGGGGATTTTAGACCCATGTGTTAGACAGCGCTCTCCAAAAGAATCATCAAAACGCCAGAAATGTGTTCACAGAGCGCAGACGTCCTCCAAGCCCAGTAGCCCTCTCTTTTTCTCATTCCACAATATTATTAAACCACAAATGAGTACCATTGTTTTTCCTCATTTTTGTCGGAATTCCACCAGTCAGTTAAATTAAAAAAACGATTCCAGCCTCAGGCCCTTTTAACGGGTCTACTCCAGTTGTTTTTGCCGTTGGGTTATGTCCTACCCATTCACCGGGTTCAGTGAACATCTATGAAGATCTACAGTTTTTGTGTAATTTTGCTGTCAACGTAACCTCCTTGTTGGAGGTAAATATCCTTTGTAAAAATGATGTTCATCTCTCCCGTCGAGCTCACAGACTTGGAGAATCAATACCAAGGAACACTGAAACTGTTCTGGTCATCCAGTGCTTTTCTAAGGCGACATCTGCACTAGTATGTTTTCGTTTTAAAATGCAGACACTTATATTCACTGCCTGTTTTGGTCTGATCAGTTACTACGTATCCCTCCCTGATTCTTCAGGCCCCTGTAACGCGACCCTTTCTGAAAGAAAACCACGTCAGCCTTGACTACCAGCTGTTAATTCGAAATGCATACTGAAATAAAGGCAATTCTGTCCTTATTGTCCTAGCAGCTGCTGTATAATTCAAATCTGCAGTTTATGTACTACTACTGACTACATTCATGGTTGACAAGCCATTATTCAAGGAATTTGAGACCATTCCTGTCCAACTGTGCACATGTATCACGTGGCCAGGAGAAGTGATAACAGAGATTAGTTCTGAAACGTTGCTTATATCGTCGGGACAAGGATTGTTTTCATTTCAAAATAAAAAGGCATTCGCGTGGATGTAGCTGGTTTTTCTTTTACTTCGTCACCCATCTGTATCTACTACAGCAAAGTTGTTTGATTAC
>JAPQRN010000002.1:7887480-7902103 GCA_037367275.1 Coranthus polyacanthus
GTACTGCTGTGGATGGGATATTTTAGCAAACCTCAAAAAAATCAGTGTAACTTTAATTTACAATATTTTCACTGCTTTATCTTGCCACCAGACAGCCCTTTACGATGAGGAACCAAAGCCGATATATATCGCTCTCTTTGAAGCCACCAGACATCACTTAACAAAAATACTGCACTCGTATCACATGCACATGCCTGGTTTTTATGTGTTTGTTAAAGACGGTACTGTGTGAGAGAGATGATGTTGTCCAGGGTTTGGTGTTAACAGCTATAGTACCTACCCTACAAACTTCTGGCAATTATTTGTTAACGTAATAGCATTCGTAGTCGGAATGTAACACGGATGGATTTTAAAACCATTTGTTGAAAGATCTACTGAGGAGTCTGAAAAGTGAAAATGTGCAGGAACTCTGGAAACAGTCACACAATAACACAAACAAACCACCCACTGGATGACTTTAAACCGAGTAAGTTAGCTCACATAGCCGTACCTCCAGATGTCCACACTCTGTTAGCACTGTGCTGGCGCCGAAGGGCTGGTGTCATCCACTATCATTCTGGAATAGGGTTAAAAACTCTCTGGGTTGTTTGGCTAGTTTGAATTTCTTTAATTGAATCACACTCATCTTTGGGCAGTGCTGAGTGCAGGATGCAGTGACAGTGCCTTTGCAAATTAGTGTCGGGGAGAAATTGCTTTGGTGCAACGTTTGCACATGGGGAAGTGAGCCGTGGTATTAACGTGGCTACATCCCTGCAAAAGAAACCCACACATACAAAGAAATGTGTCTTCTTTAAAACGTGTCCTCCTCAGTGTGTAGTTGCCTACCTCGGGGGTTGTTGTTCTTTCACATAGTGAGGGGGACTTTGAAAACGATAACACAGATAGCGGAAGGCGGGAGAATGATGCCTGAAGAAGTCGCCCAGTGGTAGGATTATTCCAGCGTTGTACATCCTGTGAGCCAGACTATGAATGCCTATACCTAGCCCTTTCGCTCATAACTCATCTGAAATGTCCTCACCAGTGTCCTTAATCCACGCCTCTTTAATATGGAGAGAAGAGGTTGACAACGAAAATATTCTGCGAATTCTACCCATAAGAGCCTAAAAACTGTGTTGTTCGGGCATCAGATCGAAGTGTAACTGTTGAAGTGTGGTTTTCTTTTTATGCACACTGTCCTACCAATGTAATTGTGTTTGTGTACATACATTTTTTTCTTACCATCAGGTTCAAAAATGTCCATATACCCTATGTAAACAAGCTCCTGGAAAGCTGCATGGGTTGCTTTGTTGTCATGGAGACTGATGAATTGTTGTATGAACTCTGCACTTTCGTCGTGTGATATCAGTCAACTGCATAGAGGGGCTCATAACACCTGTCTATAAGGTGGTTCTGGTAATAAATCTGGAGATGACCTATAAACCTTTCTCGGTCTGCCCTGTGACTGCTGTTGTTCTCACGTCCGCACACGGTTGATGTTTGTGTTGTTTGTCCAGTCTTTTGTTGACAGATGCGTTATCCCATGTGATGTGACACTGGTCCCGTTTTCGTCTTTTGGACGTTTCTGTCTTTATCAGGAATCCGTTTTAATTTAACAGCCTATTCATGCACAGTTGAGTATTGTTTCTATACTAATACTTATAATCTGTCAACTGTTGCCTAGCAACAGCTGCTGTAAGCATGAGATAACAGACAAGTGCTCGGAGGATTGACAAGGGAGGGTCGTAAGAATATAAGACTGACAGAGGAGACTGAGTGTGATTGAAAAGTGGCAATCGTCTCAATATTTTGAATTACCTTCATAGAGAGATGAGGACTTCAGATCCAAACTCCAATGCTGTCACCTCGAAAAGCACTACGCTGACTTAATAAACCACTGAGACAAATTCAGTTCATCCATGTACTTCACATTTTTCAAATGAAACCTAAACTGATATATAATATGACATTTCTCTCTTTATACCTGAGGGACAGTTGCTGCTGTATGACTTTTCTGACAGCAGGTGCAGAAAAACACCGAAGAGTGAATAACACTCAGGAGATTCAGGACGCATTATGCAGAAGACATTTATCGACAATACAAGCTCAAAGAACAGATATTACCCAATAAAACAGATTGACTAATCCAGTTTTGAATGCGCTTCCTGCTGAACGGTACTTAAATACCACCCGCATAATAATGATAATCTGTCATTGTTTCAAATGGTCAGAGATGGAGTCTGTATGCGATTGATGATCAGGTACAGAATTCTAAACAACTCAGCCACGCTAACCAGAGCAAAGCGGGCCGCAAACGCCACTTTCTGAGGAACAGCAGCTCGGTTATCACATGGTTTTGTTGTCGAGCCCCTTCTGGAGGAAAGCACGCTGACAGCTAAGTTGATCTGATCTGAACCTTTGTCCAACGCAGATGCTGTCAAGCACTGATGTCTAAAAATACTTTGACATTAAACAACGTGTAAGAAAACAACCTCATCACATGGTCCGTGTTTTTCATTAATTATCATCAAGCATTGTCATTCAGTACTTGTCAGAGTTTATTTTATTCATTGCAAAAATTCTTGACATTTTTTTCCAGTGAAAGGCGAGTAAGGCTCTACTTTGAACCCAGAATCAGTGAAAATGTAAGACATTTCCTGGTATGTGAATTCTGTTCATTAGCAGGTAATGTCAAGGCAAGTAGTGGCCGTTGCACAAATACTGCAGCTACCAGCAGTAACAGGGGTCGGTGGGCTAACAAATACATCATATCCATTGACATTTCACACCGCACCTGTAGCATCACATCCCAGAGACTAAGTTAACAGCACTGACACTACATACCTTGTTATAGCAAGTGCTCTTCAATAAAACTGCAGAGAAGTATCCGCAAGAATAGTCTGATGCCAGAAAACTATTTCTCTTTCTGACATAAAGCTGAATTCATTGTCAGAAAAGGGTCCACCTAGGGATGCAACTGTAATGACTGTCAATAGATACTGCAATAGTTTTTATCACAACCATTTTGCAACACATATTGTCAAACACCATGCCCATCAGAAAACAATTTGGCAACCACTGCAAAAATAATGGTTATCATAGAAGAGAGACAGCCAATATGTAGACCAGGGAGCTAAAGGAAAACTGGTGTAATGGTCTTTTTAGAGGCCTGTCTGCAGGCTCGAGGACGAGCTCACGTCAACAATATGTGTGACACGAACGCGTTAATCTCCATCTCATTGTTCAAGTAATTCTTGGCGGTCCCACTGAATAGATACAACTAACTATGATTTCATTGTTATTTATCTGCACTCACTGTTAGTCAAGCTGTCTTTTTGATTAAACCAAGGTACACGAAACCTACGATTATGTCGTTTGTCCTTTTGTGTTACTTGAACATCCTTGGACAATGTGTCCCCAGTTACATGAAGTCATCACTGCTGAAATCTAAAAGAATACGAGGCTCATCTTGAAAAGAAGCCTCGGGTTGGTCTCCTATTAATGATGGCCTATACACGCTTTTGCCATCACAGAGAGCTTTTTGTATTATATATATTATTAGTTAACGCCTCTTCCTTTGTAGCGTATGCTGTCTGTTTCAAAGTGCACGTTTGCAGGTTCGCCTCCTCTGATTCACTGCCTTCTTTTTGAGAGGGTTAACAGTATCGAGTGTCGCACACGGTGAAGCCGCAGCACTGGTCAACAGCATGATCAACGTGTGGGAGTAGGTTAAGGTAGCTGCCTTCTGTTGTACTGGCGCGTGGCATTGACATAAATAAAACTGTTAATCATTTCTTTAAATTTGGTTACAGCGTAATCAGACGTATTTGAATGTTTTCTAAATTCTCTTTAGTGCATTTTTGTTGTCAGTTTCTGTGCCACTTGTCAGAGCAAGATCGTGGGTGTGATTAAAACAGAATGGGTTCATTTATATTATGATAAAACCCAGCTCAGTCTAATAATGAAATCAACTGAGGCTGTGATCGTCAACATCTACGTGAATTACTATCAGTACTTTGTCTTTCCTAGATCACATAAAGGCTGTGATTTAAGTTCAGAAGTCTGAGTAAGAGGCAGGTGGACGACGCAATAACAAATAGAACTGATAGTTTTTGCTGTTAGGGTTCTTTTTCTAATGTTATACCTACGATTTGGTCTGTGGTTGAATACTAAGCCTGTGTGGAAGATTACTGCGTCTTCTCCTCCTTCTGTGGATGTGATGGTTAATATAACTGGGAGGGTTGATTCATTTAGACTGACATGTTCTTCCTGCTGCTGCCAAATAATAGTTTCATTAAGACAGAATAAATCAATTTGGCGATCGCTTATCAAATCATTTTCTAATAGAGATTTGGATGAGAGAGAAATGACATTTCACAGTCCACATTTGATTATCTTGTTTTTGGTTCTGTAAGAGGTGTGATATTCACTTTTGTTAGGTTCTTATGAATAAATCTTCTTTTGTTTTTTTTATAATTTAACTCACCAGGGAGCAGCCCGTTTAGATTTGAGTGTCTATCCCTGTGAACTAGTAGTTTACCCAGATCAGTGTAATATTTGGGACAAATTTATATAATCCATCCAACTTTGACTGTGGTCAGAAGTAAACTGACTTAGATGCATTTGTGCATAAAACACAGGTCTATCAACTGTACTTAATTTCTGAGACAAGCTAATTATATAATAGTTATTTTTAATCTTCAAGAAGAATATTGTTTTCATTCATGTAAAAAGGTTTTAATTAGTTCATGTTTACTATAGTCATCCTGCTGTTCTCCGGCACCAAAGAAAAGTTGTACCTCGACATGTTCTAGTCTTTTTTAAATGTATCTTTTGATAAAAATGTCAAATTTAATCTCCTCAATGTAGCGTGGGTGATCGGGCCGAAGGATCACGATGATCTTTTGAGGTCGATTCACATTTTTCTGACTACTTACAAAAAGTAGGCAAGTTACTATAGCAGGTTTTTCTTTGCTTTAGGCTGTGTGTGATGGCTTTTGTTGTTGTTGTTGTTGTTGTTTACGGACTAGAAACTCTATTTGTGTCATTTTAGACCATATTATTGCAGTGTTTTGACAGCCGTTAATGAACGCTAGTCCACATGTTCCTAACTGTACATACATCTGGACAGCGGGAGTGTTTCCCATTAATTACCTCGACTGTGGCCTTATTTGTCCAGCCGGAGTTTTATAATAAACCAAAAATATTTGTACACTCTAACTCTAAAGCAGCTGTGTAAATCAGACTCACTGCACAGAGTTCAGAACCGGACCAGAGGCTCTCAGACTCACGCGGTAATTCTTCACCGCGCAAAGTCGCCATTTCATGTCATTATTTCTGCACGTTACAGTGTAATGCTCTCTGTAAGATACATAATTACAAGGGGAAATTTAAAATGAGTAGCAAATGAGTCGAGACGTTGGGACAGCATTGTTATTTAATGAGACAATCTGTAGGATGCTTCTGAAAGGAGATCACATGACAAATTAAGACCAATCATGATCTGAGATCATGAGATCACCCAGCTGTGCCTCCACATGTGTTAATTTATTGAAAATGGTATTGAATAGTATGTGAATGTATTTCCCAAGGTGTATTGAAGTTATAAATTCCATTCTACTCTGTGCCTCGGTGCTGTTTCTGCTTAAGCTTGACTCAAGGACTTAAAATCACTGTCTCAACTTTCAGTTTTTTCACCCATAAACTGAGCTTCAGTTCATCACACGGAAATGAAAATATGCCTGTGTTTAAATATATTTAAATGTTTGAAGGTTAAACCGCCTGTTAACTCGCTCTCCAGTGGATGAACTCTGGAGAGCATTTCTGTCTTATACTCAGAGGTGGGTAGAAACATGTTCATTTATTCATTCTTCTAACTCACACTTAAGTAAAGAAAAAACACACACGTTTACCATGTTGCTTTTGATTTTATCCAGTTGAATTCAGTGCAAGTTTCCGTTTTTCTGCCTCTGAAGCAGACATGCCCCAGCCCTCCGTTTCCACGGTTTAATATGGGTTTTGCACAAAAAAGTTTAAGACCTTGTTAAAAAACTGTTTGACATCTCCTCCTCCTCATCGAAAAATGCAGATTCTCTAAATATGCAATTATTGTTAGCTTCTAGAGTTGATCTCCTGGGAACTAGATGCTTCCTGCTTCCCTAAAGGTCTGCTTTTATTCTTTGTGCACTGGTGGCTTCAGGTTTCCACATGTTTTTGATGAGCACTGAGAAACTCTCTCCCCTCAGCAGATGAATGTGAGGAATATCTCCCGGTGTCGAACTTTACAGACATCATTCTGCACAGTGAAAATCAAAGATTTCTGTGAACCAACACTGAAGAATACTTGTTTTTGAAATTAGGGTGAATGTAAGACAACCTATCTAGAAGAACGGGAGTTGAAATTAAACCAAGCTTGGACATGAATGTGTGATTCCTACACGTGGAATGAATGCTGTGCTACAACGATGACAGAAAGTGACCTTAAACTGCACCTTCACAAACCAGTCAAATCTAAGACGGACGCCGTTGAAGCCTAGAGTCACTGTGAACAGATCAGAATTCACTAATTTATTGAATTTTGTTCAACATCAGAACATCAGCAGAGCTGTGTGTAGTAACCAATGAAATACTCTAGGTGTACAGTACGCCAAAATGTTCAGAAATATTCAATTAAAATGAATGAAGATTGAATTAAAAATAAAAAAACAAACATGTCCATATTGAATTTGTTCCAGTCTACTGTTACTGATATTATTTGGATTGTGTTAGAAGGCACATATGGCTGATTTGCATTTTGTTTCCTCAGACAAAATGTTCTTTGACTTGTTCAGAATAAACTCGTTAGTCGAAGTTATCCACCACTCCGTCTTTTTATTAGATACTTTCTCAGTCTCACTTCGGCAGGGTCGCTGTTATCTAATTCATATATTTTCTTGACGTGTCAAATAGGGTTGTAACGGTTCTGACACTGAGATCGACTCTGTGATAGAAGTGTCCGCGGTCTCGTGTTGTGATTCAGTCTTCCATGTCATGTCCATGTCACTGCACCGTGTTTATTTATAACCTCCACCAAACATGTTTTGTGATGATTCGCCTAAGTCTGTCTGTGAGCAGGAAGTGTGTGTGTATTCATATTCATCTATTTATCTATTCATTTAATATGTACACTTGTCCTCAGCAATGTTTATTTTTGTTTACACATATGTGAAGTTAATTTATAAAGTTTGTTTCCCAAATTGTAGTTAACTTGGAGAATCGTTAAACCCCCAGTGTTAAAAGCTCCATTATTGCTTGACTGTAAATGGACTTTGTCCTTATTTCTTGTACAAAGGTAAATGGTAAAAGTTAAGAAATCACTTTGAAAAGCTGCATACAGAGTATGCATTTTGTTTTCTCTAAATGTGAATTCATTAAATGAGCTGCCGTGGGTTCTGTGGGAAACACTGACGATATGAGAAGCGTCACACAAAAGGCAGCGGTGTTTCAGTACAATGTGTGAGTGTGACTAACCAGGTTTTTTTTTCTGATCTTTCAGTGAAGTGATGCACAGTTAAAGGTCAGTGCTGTAGACATCCTGTATGTGTTTAATCTTAGAGTTTCTGTGACAAACGTGCTGCTCTGGGCAGAAACCCACGGAGCAGAACAGCTTTGAGCTTATGGCACCAAATGGTGATATGTTGTTTTTCTGCAGCATGGAGATGTCAGGCTGGCATTTTCTTGTTTTTAAATATTGATCTATAATCCATTATCTGCAAGTTGTTTCATCAGCTGTCACTGGCGGGTACACCGTGAATGCCAGCCTCCAGGCTCCAGGGTAAATCTCAGAATAACTCTGAAGGGTGAAAGTATAATGTCTGAGTATGTATAAGGTGTAAGAGAATCGCTCCTGTTGGGAGGGGTGGTATACGTCTAAATCTTACAAAACATGAATCACAGCTGCTTCAAGAAGCTCATAATTAGCACGTTCAGATGCTGAAGTTTAGTGAGTGTGAAATACGGTCTTAGAAGTGGTGTGCAAGATGAAAAGTGAGGATGGTTAATGGTTACGTTAAATGCCACATACTGTAATCGAAGTATCGACTTGAATCCCTACCAGATGTTGCGTGTCATTCCTCCTCACTTTGTTCTGTTTCCCAGCAGTCTCTACTGTGTTACTAATAGCTTACTTGCGTATGACTTGCCGTCACCGCATTGCTGTGGTGTGAACTCCAGATGGAGGGCAAAAAGTGATTTTCTACTTATGAAGAACTATCACAAACTCTCAAAATGCCTCTGGTTTGTGTTGTTTACAGGTGCTTAAATCAATCTAACCAAAACACCACTAGGAGCATTTATCAGGTGCCAAAAACTGTTGTTCATAAGGGGTAAAAATACAAGAAATTGACTCAAAAACAGCAGGAAAAAGTGGCTTGTGAACCTTCGTCTCAGGTTATCTGTATTTTGCCCAGGTTGTCGTTGGGTGTATACTGGTAATAGATTTAAAACAGTAGCTACTGACAGTGCCACTAACACTTGAATGGGTTTAACAGTTACACAGTTACAGTTACCCTGCCACTCAGTTAGTTTTTGTGACGATCCCCATCTCTAGTGGCACGTTTGAGAGTGGCTAACCTTGTAACATAAAGTAAACAACCATAACATTAACAGCTCAGACCTGGCATTAACATCCGTCCTGAGAGATCCAAATGCATGCAGACAGTTCAAACGCCATGTGTGAACGCACTCGGGATGCACCGAGGACACATTCGAATCCGATCCAGGACGCCTTTGGAGGCGATCTGGGGTGCATGTGTCCACATTTACTAAGGAGTCTGAACAGGAATGTGTCCCGGGACGCATTGGAGGATTCCCTCTTCAGCTGGTGTAATATTAAAGTGTTTTAAAGACGACTGAAAATTTCCCACAGAAAAGCCCACGAAGACAGTGCTTCATATGTGTAGCGCTGTCTGAGAACCACACTCTTTGATGCCACTTTTTTCCTCTGTGCGGAAATAGAATATCCACAGTTCACATAATCCAGTAGAAATGTTTTAAGCACTTGAAGATTCAATCATCGCCAAAGAGAATGTCATGCAAGAGATCCAATAAAAACAAATGGAATGGCCAGAGTTATATTGATATTTAAGCTGTACACTGATTCATAGTGTCACCTCATATAGGAGGTAAAGACAAGAAAAGATTCCACCTTAGAAGCTGCTGCCGGTAGCCTTCGAATATCACAGTGAATTACATTTGCAAAGAAACATCTCAAAGCCAGCCTGTTCCAATTGAAAAGAAATCTTCCGCGATGTTTTAGGCAAAAGTTGAGCGTCTTTATTTGCATGTTGAACGGGGAAGTCAGATCAAATAGCATGTGATTACTCGAGACGTGTTTGGGGACACATTCTAATGCCAGGTCTGAACAGATGTGCTTAGAACAGGTTGGATCTCTAAGGACAGATGTTAACGCAAGTTCTGAACACAGCCTTTGATGCTAAAATAAAAGTCACTAACGCTGGCAAAAATCAAACAACTGTCATCGCGGAGCACCTTGTGGACCCAGCCGCTAACAAAAAAAGAAAAAAAATATATAGTATGCTTCTTTACTTTTGTTGCTTGCTTTCATAATTTTTTTTTCTCTAGCGGAAGGATGTCTGGAGGTAGTTGCTTATGTCTACTGCCGAGATAGCTGGCAAGTGTTTCAAATCAGTTGGAAAATAGCTTCGTAACATCAACGCATGTCGGGCTTTTCTATTTATACCTTTCTCATAATATCATTTATACTTGCACAGTATGGCATTTCTTCCATCTTCCTCCATTGCACCTTTCACTGCCTCCCTCCATCTGAATTTCGTGTGCGTCGACTGTGAACATATATAGCTGTGACAGGCCACAGAAAGTAATTTTAAATAAAATTTAGACAAAGATATTTGCTGGCATTGGAACTGTTTGCCAGAAAGCAACATTTTTGCTGTAGTGTGTTTGGTCTTAATACCGTAAATAGCAGATCCCTGCGTATTGTAAAGCATTTTACAACTCCTTTCCTTTTTTGTAGAGACTTCTTTTTGTCATGTTTTCTACAGTCAAAACTATGTACTGCTGTTGTATCTGAGTTTTCCCTACCATTTCCCTTTTCAAAAAAAAAAATGTAAAAACATGACATTTTTTTGTGGTTGGACCCCAAACCCTCCATACATTTGCCTAAATCATCTGCAAACTGCCATAAATCCAGACAGCCCCTAAGCCCCCTTAAAACCCTGTGTGTATATATTGAGTACAGTGCCACATAGAAAGGCTTCAGCTGCCTGTATAATACCCAGTGACTTCACATACAAACTTTTCTCTTTGACAGTGTTTATTTACTGTGGGTATTCAGAAAAAAGCTGGATTCACTGGGATTAAACATGTTCCTTTTTTCTCTTCAGCACTTTTGTTAAGATCAGTCATTCACTGCTGAACGCTTATGAATTATTTAACCTATACGTGTACAAAACATACTGTTCTTCATATGTTTCATACTGTTCCAGTCTTTATTCTCTCCTGAACGTGGGTGAAGGTTAGGTGTTTTTTGCCCAGTAACACTGATAGATTTCTTCTGGCTTCCTGCCCAGAATAAGTTATTTACATCCAATCATGTAGTTTCATAACAAAGCCAAGTTGTATTTGATCTGGCTGAGGCTCTCCATGACAAGACTTATGAAAAAAATATGAATAAGAAATGACCTCACCTGTCTGTGTGGGTTAAAGTGATCTAACTTTTCCCTCAGCGAATGAAAATAACCACATTTCTCTTTAACTTTCACCAAGAAACAATATCATTGAGTGTGGTGCTGTGTGCGTTCTGTGTATCGCAATATTACCAGAGCAGAGCCAGACGTACATTTGCATATAAAATATTTCTTAAGGTACAGTCATAATGATGTATGTATCTGTCTCTTGTTTTTATAGTGTTTCTTCAGGCCAAAAAATCGTGTCTGCTGCCTATAGATAATTAACATCTGAAAAACCTAAGTTTGTTTTCTTAAGGATTGAAAAAGGTTTTAGAGAAAAGTTTTGATTTTAATATCACTTAATAAACGCGTTGCTTCCAGTGAACTAGAAACATCAACTAACTGCGAGTTTTTCCACTAATGTAATGTTTCCACATCGCAGTTAAAAAGCGCCTCTGATTTATTCTGTTCAGTCAGCAAGAATCACTCACATCTTCAGATCAAAGCGTCATGTCGTGTATGATTTAAACCTACTTTTCTCGAGCAGCATTCAGTGAAAGTACATCGGCATCAAGAGTGACAGTCCGGCAGACAGTAAAGTCAGTACGAGCAAATGAAAAACACTTTTGCATTTAAAACTAATAGCATTAAGATGTGAAGTTCTGTTTTCCCGCTCCATTCCAGAGGACAGTGCTGTACGTCTAAGTCCTTTATTTAATGACTGTCGTTACAATTTTATTACAAAACTGATCATCTCATTGCATGCGTTCTGTTGGTTATAGATGAAACTAAATAACAGGGCTTAGGTTTGTGTGCTGTTCGGGACTCTGCCATGCTGTTTAGATCCTGTAATATCTCTGTGTGTAGATAACATCTGTTGTTTTCGTCATGATTAACCAACCTGACCTTTATTCTCGGATGTTTAATTCACTAAGTCAGATAAAACAGAGATTCCTGTCTGGTCGTCTTACTAAGATTTCCCTCCTTGTGTAGAAATCTCACTATATCACATATAGAGTTAAATCAAGTGACAGGCTTAATCCATAATCCATAAAAATAGGGATTATGTACTAATGCAACAATAAAACAATAGCCTTTATTACAATGTTACAACTTATTATGATGTACTCGCCCGTGTCTGTTGGTTTGTTTGTTGGTTTGTCTGTCAGCGGGATTACTCAAAAACTACTGCACTGATCTTCATGAAACTTGGTGAAGGAGTAGATCATGGGCCCAAGAGGAACTTTAGAGCTTTAATTATTTTTACACTTTTTTTTTTTATGGTGTTTAATATGCTTACAGCACTGTTTGGCCACTTGAGTGTAAAGTGTATTATACAACACTGTAAATATTCTGCATGACTTATTAACTACTTTAGTTTTATGGTCTTTGGTTAAATGCTTCCGAACATTTAAAGAGCTACACAGTGGGTAAAGTCTCTCTCTCTCTTTACTCTTATTTCTTGTCCTCCCGACTAACAACTCAGCTGCCATAACAAAATGTTGTTTCTGCAAATCAGAGATGCCTATAATCTCTACGCATCTGAACCAAAAATATTTTTCACATCAACATTTCTAGGTGTGTACGAGCGTCAGTGTTTGCCTCTGTAGATACAAACGCTCATTATAAAATTAGGAATATTATATTCCATCTCTTGCGATTAAATCCCCTTAAACACCCTCACACTGGACCTGCTTTAATTTACAGAACAAATACTTCATTGTGATATATACAGTTACTGTGATATAAAACTACATTAACTGTGAAAGGAGACTCTGTCCATATCACCTGCCCCCCAGGTCCTTCTGTAAATTATTCCAGGAAATGGGGGCAGCGTTAAAGCTTTCATGCCTAAGTCTGTTCTGACTGATGGACCACATCTTCAAACAAAAGCTTGACGTGCTTCTCTCTCTAGATTCTCTCAGTGGGTTCACTGGTACATATTTGTCCAATCCAGTTAGAGATCTGTGGTTATTTTCAGATGAGGTGATAAATACACTTTGAATACATCATATCCAAACTCCAGTAAATGTCCTGGCTCCCTCCTACAGTACTTGAGTCAGGAGCTTTGCATATTAGAGAAGTCCTCTCAGGCTAAAACCACAGGACTACTACTTCTCTGTGCACTCAGAGTTCCTCTCTTAACAGCTGGCTCTTTGGCTGAGAGCCGTCAAGCTGGAGAGAGCTGTGTGATGTTTCCTCCTGGCAGTGATAGAGCTGCTCACTAGAATGATTTCCCCCGGTGCAGGATGCGTCTCGCTGTGTTCCGCAACCCAAGAGGCTGGCATCACATCTGGTTGTCCGCCCGGGAGCGCCAGTCAGCGAGAAGTAAATTCTCCTAACGACGTCGGGCTGGCCACCGGCCCGGTCCGCCCAGACCCCGCTGTAAAGCTGGCCTCCTGCTCTAATGGAGAGAGAAATCTAAAGATGGGGACCAGCCGTGATTTGCGAAACACTGAACACATTTCAGGGCTTACGCTCGGTGCGATGAATGGAAATGAGGAGGGCTGACGCCGGAGCATATCGCTGCACATTTCACTCTGTTAGTTGTTTTCCTCACACATACTTTAACTATACTTCACTTAACAATAGTGTGAAGCTGCTGTATCCAGATGGAGTCAGCCAGATGGATAATAGATGCTAAATGCTCATATTGCCCCTTTCATTAATAATTTATAGAACACTCATTTTACTTTTAGCCAGTGGAAGTACTATGCTGTTCGCTGATACAAACATGTCATTTTCTCACAATTTTCTGTTTCCTGCAAGAGCAAATTAGAAATTAGTGTACAGGCTGTTATCATGAATGCACCTGAGTCAGTAGCTTAGCAGTGGAGTTAGCTAACGGCAACTAACAACCAGCTCCCGGCGCAAAACAGACAAAACCTTCATGTGTAAACCTCACATGTTGAACCTTTAATTTGTTTGCTTGCACTGGTTTATTTCTGGTGTAATTAACAAACTACTGGATGCCTACATTTCCTGTGGGATCAATGACGTGTCTGTCTATTCAAGAGGTGTTGCAGAAGGTACATTTGTGGAACGCTCACATATTTCTATATTTGGGCCCAGCTCAGTAAACTTTGAGATCTTTTCCCTCCTTGTTTTTCCGTCTCGGGTCGACCTTCCTCAGCCTCCCCTCTGCTGCCTTTACGCAGCACACTGAACAGCGAAAGGACAGACAAGGTGCATGTTAAGCGGAGGTGGTGGCTCCTGTCATGGTCGACCTGGGCACTATCAGAGCGGGATCAGTCGGCTGTGTCTGGATGACAGGACTCTGCCTCCGTCCCCGTCACTGCTGAGTGTCCACAGGCGTCCTTCGGCCTCTGTGTCATGACAGGCTGCTCAGCATGACAATAGGACTACTAAAGGGAGTGAGGTGTCTAAAACCACACACCCTGAGCCACTACCATATGGGCAAGCGTTTAAAAAGCTCCAAACAGACACAGATATGGTTAAAACCAATATAAACAGTCAGATGAAGTTCATTATTCATGTCTTTGGTGCATTATTCAATGTTTAAATGAGAGCGGCAAAGATTTACTAAATGACCTTTAAAAAGTTGTCTTATTTGCAAAGACTGGCTTCCAGATCCGTGAACTCCCGGAAGGACTGCTAAACACAGCTTAATGAGCGAAAACCCCAAAACTCCCATCTGTTACAGGGAGCAAAACTGACGGGAGGAAAAACACAGACAGCGTTTTAAATGTTTCAACTGAGTTATACTGACTAGTTTCATCAAGAATGAGGCTCTTGCAAAATGTGATGGAGAACATTATGCCTATATTTTAAGCTGTTTAAATTATTGGACCATCAACGAAAAAATCAACACTGAATGTGGATTTAATGCTGATATTAATGCTCTGTTTATGTGCTGCATTAGGGCTTACAAAATGATTCAATCTAGAACGAAAAGTTATTTTACATTTGCTTGTTTTTTGTTGTTGTTGTTGTTTTGA
>JAPQRN010000002.1:7909520-7952084 GCA_037367275.1 Coranthus polyacanthus
AGGAGGAGGAGGAGGAGGGGGGGGGGGGTCGGTGGGGGGTGCTGGTGCGAAAATGAGCCAACAGCTGGGCTCAGTCTGTCGTCCTCCTCCTCCTGGCATTTCTCCCCACTCCTCTTGCCTCCCCTCCAGCTCTCCTGGGTATGAAAAGGGAGAAGATAGAGCTCTCCCTGGTGGGTCTACCTGGAGCTCTGGCATAACTACAGTCTCCCAACTGAGACTGCAGTCCAGGAGCAACAAATGTTGAAAGGTAAGTTGGCACAGTGGCAGGGTGGCAATGGGATTAAACCTACCACAACACAGCAGGCTGTGATGGGTCTTTAAAAATACCAGAGGGCTGAATAGCAATAGCTAACACTCACAATAATCACAATACCCAGTCATCCCCTTTAACCTCAATACCCTTTCAACTACAGGGCTTGTGTAGGTTTGGCCTGCGGAGGACTTGACAAAAAGGTGGCCATTTGCATTTTTGAGTAGAATAGATTTAACATTGAATTAAAACAATGTAGTAATATGTGTAAGCTTAAAACATTACAGTTGAAAGATGTAAAGGATTTGCCCAGTAACGAGAAATGACTCCTAATTACGACCCGTCATGTTTTATCTATCTGTTTTGTTCAGAGTTGTTGCTATATAATATTTTTTTTGTCTTGTTTGTCTTTGCTGAACAGGCAAAACAAAGGGTGTTAAATGTTAAGGGTAGCTTCAGCCTACACCATGATTTTCAGTCACAGATTTTTTGCAAAATTATGCAGAATTATTTATCTACTTTGATAACTGAATGGTAAATCTGTTGCTAGTGTGTATAACTGACTGGAAATTACTAAAAAACGTCCTGATAAAAGCTGGACATATGCCTTGTTTTTATAGACTTTCCGTTTGTTAAAAAAAAAAGAAAGAGTCTTTGGAAACTTTCAAAAGGAGATTATGTCGCAAAAATAAATTATGGGTAGGTTTAGAAACATGACAAACTCTATTGAAAGTGAAATGTATTGCATGACAAGCTGAGGGGCTTTGCTGGGAAGATTTAAAGGTTGTTTAGCTATTCGGTATTGCCTATTTGAACCAATTCAAAGCACTTTGTGTTTACACTGGGGGCTTCCTCTTCCTCTGCTGCTCTGATTGGGCGTCTCAAGAACGCAACCCTTGGGGACTGTGCAGGGACAGACAGGGGAGTGGTAATGAGAGTGACACAGACAGACTGGCAGACATGTATGAATGTATTGTCACACCCTTCTGTGAAAAAACTAAAATAGAAACAAAATGGTTCAACTTCAACACGGAGATTTTCATACGTTCATACAAATAATAGAGATTCAGAAAACATTGTGACACAAGCAGGTGTTAAAAGCAATTAACTGTTTCGCTGTTTCACTTTTCCTCAGGAAAAAAAAAACCAACCTTAAATATGTATTTTATTGGTTGCTTTGTTGCTTATAATCATTAATTTGGACAACAAGACTGTAAAGTAATATCTTGTGGACAAAAAGAATTCTAAGTAGAGTTTTCAGGTATTTGTATTAATTTTTCTCACAGCTTCTTGCTTTTACTTCGGACATTTTTACACAAATAACTGTGCTACTTCTTACATTCGAAAAAAAAACAGGCTTGTTACTTTAGTTTTAATGCATTTGAGAGTAATGATCAACTATCCCAACATCAAGATCCACAGAGACACAGAGAAAAGGTGAATCCATCGGTGCATATCACACACCACAAACGTGAGACGACAAAACAGACATGAAAGGGAGGCTTGACCGCGGACAAAAGGAGTCACAGTTAAACGCTGAAGTTAAAAGGGTTTAATAGTCTTTAATAGTCTGAGTATATTAGGTTCAGTTAACTTTCCACAGAAACATTTCACACGCAAATCATTAATCTGTACTTTTTCACGTGAGAGTCTGGATCAGTACTTCTACTTTTGACACAGGTATCTGTACTTCTACTTCTATATGAATGTCACGTCAGCGTGCTAGAATCACAGGTAAACCTGACCATGAACTACCGCAGCCTGGTAAAGATAGAGTTAAGACTTAAAACATGAAGTTCCCTAGAAACAGCAGCGTACAATATATTCACCTGCACACACAGAGCCCCGTCTCACCGCAACACTAACCACACTGATCCTTCAGAAACCTTTGATGCGATGACAGAGGGGAAATAAAACAAGTCTACTGCTTCTCGTTTCAGCCTCTCTAGACAGAGTAACACCAGCCTTGATGCCCGGTGCCATTTTGCTGCCCAGCCATGAAGCTCTGTGCTTTGTGTACACATCCTAAACACACAGCCCTGATTCAGCATAACAAACACAGACACAGTGGAACTAATGCCCTGCTTTGAGCTCAGTGGAAATCTGGATTTATATCAGTACTGTACACTGACAAAAAGACAGACAGAGTCATTCTACTCATAAATGTGCAGGTATGCGCACACACATAACCCCCCTCCTGCGCCTCCCTCACCGACACACTGAATAGGCCTCATTCAGACTTACCAGCATGCTTGGCAGCCTCAGCTGTGGCTGAATCTTCTTAGTGCTACTGATGGGCTGAGATGAGCTAAAGTGGTAAGCCTGTCTTCATTTACACAGAGAAGTAAGCCAGTCTGTCATAAAAGTGGTCAGCATATGCTGTGGGAGACAGCTGCCCCGGTCCTGTCTTTTTGTCCGTTTGGGTTGCAAACCTCCATGGAACGGCCAATTTAGACCATTAGAGGGTGTGTGTGTTTGTGTGATTGAGTTTGGGAGGGTGTGGGTCGAGGGTATGAATACTCGAACCTCCCGACACTGGAGGTTTTTCTTCCTCCCTTGACCACTCATAATTACACACATGCAGACTAGACTTTTTGGGCTTGCTCCAGGCATGGGGTGGGGGGGTCTTCGCTTGACTAGCATGACATCAAAGGCCGTTTTATCCCTTGGCTTTACTTGACGTCAAATCCCCCCCCCGACTATTCGCCACTCCAGGAGTCATTGGCCATGTTTTAGGAATGGGATTTTCCTACGCAGACATATTTCGGTTTGGCAGAAAATGCTGCTCTTTCCATTCATCCTCTCATGTGTCATGCTAAACATATAAGGAAAAAGCAAGCGCATGAGGAAAATAAAGAACCTACAATTCGAACAAAAAAAAAAAACACAGGCTGTTTCATCTTACTCAGAGATAGAGATACCGGATCTTTTTTATAGCTTCAAATACATGTAGTCAAAGATTGTTTCCTATTACACTTTAAAGAGATTTAGGAGGCTCTAGATTTCTGACTTAAGTTGTCACTGGTCCTTTCTGTTCTACCAACAGCAGATTAAGATACACTACCCACACTGACACATAAACTTGTTCAGTGGCGATAAAGAGGGTCTGCCAGTTGTTAAAATATGGCATTGTGTCCCACTTCCATACTACACTCTACATCTTTACTATTCCATTAAGTATACTATATGTCATGCTGCTGGGCAATGTGTACAGAATGTGATGTATTTGGGTTTTTGTTCGCAACAAGGCTCTCGCAGATGGACTTTACTTTTCACTTCACTTTCACTTTTTTTCTCAGATATGTGAAAATTAAATTGCAAATCAAAGACATGTTATGATCTATTACTTTATGTTTTTATCTTGCATGGTCATTATGTGTGAAACTTTTTTTTAGTAATAACATCTACTGTAGAGGAGTCAATGGTTTTCCTATCAGGTAGTCTGAATCCAGCATGGTTAAAAGCTATCATGTTCTGTTTTATCTGACCCCTGTCTGGTGATTCATGGACAAGACCAGAGGGGGCTGTGTAGCAGCTGGCTTGTTCCATCATTTATCTTCTAAATTAAACTCTTATATCATATACTGTGGGTTCCTGATAATACACCTATCGCATGGATAGGACTAATGCTTGAGCTCTCATGCTGCCAACTCTCCATTCAGTGTCCAGCAAAGCCAGCGGCAGCTGTTGAGAGCAGGCATCCCGGGAATGTGACAAACAGGAGAAACACAAATGGCAGTTGGGTTTTCTTCAAATTCAGATGACACACACACAGCGAGGCTCTTCAGCACACACAGGTCTTTCTGTGGCTACACAGGTTAATGAACATCTGCTGCTGTGCATGTTGGACAATAGTGTAGGACTGGGAACTTGTTATCACTGTCCTGACAAACAACCTCTGCTCCTCTAACAAACACATTTACTTGATTCAAAGGGGATTAGAAGATTTCAAAGTCACACTGGATTTTTCAGTGCTGTGTGTCCACATGACACCAATATTACTTTTCTGACAACTGCTTCTGGTGTGAAGAGCCAAACACACTGGGGTATATATATTATAGGGATGCAAGGATGTTCACTTTTACTACTCTATCCAGATAAAAATAAATCCCTGGCACAAAAAAACTCCACAGACTATCTTAAACTCATCTTATAAGGTTGCAAACCTCACTTTAAAAAGACTTATAAAATAACAGAGAATGTGAACATACCCTGTTTTTGTGGAGCCGAAAGCAGTCCATATCCTCAGATCCTACTCCAAATCCTGAACATTACAGCCATGAAATCAAAACTCCAGCGGCACTGAAAGTGTCTGCAGAGCTGGCTGAGCCAGCATACAGTATCCTACCACATCCTGTGTTTCCACACACATACATGCTCACACACACACTGCTGTTCCAATGTCAAGACTGAGGGAAAAGCAGTTGAAACGCAGTCTTTGAAAGAGACGGTTATGCTAATTTAGCTTTACTGGATTAGCAGGAAAATAAAAGTGTCTCCTTTCTTCATCAGGAAACTTTGCCCTCATATGAGTAAAGAGGAAAGGAGATGTGTGTGTCTGTGTGTGTGTATGTATATGTGTATAAGTGGGCGTTCTATAGTGGGACAGGGGGCAGCTGTTGCCTCTCAAAAAACACTTGTGTGGCTGTTACCTAAGCAACTACACTGTCATAGTGGCGGTAATAAAAGAAGCATTTAAAAAGGTGAAAGAGCCCAAAACTCTCACTTTATATGCAATTAAACCCACAAACCCATGCTGTCCACATGCCCCAAATGAGATCCACACAGGAAATATATCATATAGATGCCAGGACTCAACTGTCACAGGAAAGAGAAGGTTAATGCTCGTTGTCTGTTCCAGTTCGATGAGTCAGATGGGGAAAAGCGTTGGCAAAAATAAGGGCAGACAGAGATGGAGAGAACACCAACTAAGACCCAGTGACCCAGAGACAGAAAAACAACAAACATCAAAGGTCAGAGAGAGGCAGAGAGAGGAAGGAGCATATGTGTGTCTGTATATATATATATATATATACGTGTGTATGTGTGTGTGTGTGTGTGTGTGTATGTATGTATATATATATATATATACACACACACATACACACACACAAGGCATGTGTTACAGTAAACACAGCAGCTGTTCTCCTTTATCATAGACGTGGCTGAGTGTGGTGGGTGTTCATTATCAGTGGAAAAAGCTTATCTGATGTAGGGTTGTTCAGATGGAAGCACCTCTCCACATGGATTTCAAAGATAAGTGCAAGGCCTTATGCAGTTAGGAGCAGCCTTTTATCCAAAACAGCTCACAGTACCTGGAGCCATACGAATTTTGGGGATGAATAAGCCCAAAAGGTAGAAAAAATCCTGCCTCAAAGTGTTACCTGAAATACAAACATGCTGAACATAGATTTTGTGCCGTGAATACAGATAACTTTGGTGGAAATAACATTTTGTCTACGATCCACTGAATTTGTTTGTCTTCCAAGGAAATGCTTTTGGTGGAGTCAGTGAAAAGAGTTTTATTAGGAAACAGATCTGTGTGAGTACTCGAATGATTGTAATTTTATTGGAGTATTAAAATAGGATTCTTTAAAATCATCAGAAGTCAACGGAGAAGCGTAAATAAAAATTCAGTTAACATTTAAATGAAGTTATTGTGAACAGCATTAAAGTTCATTAAAGTAATGTAAGCTATTGCATTTATGTACTTTTAGATTACGTTTCTAACCTAACCTTATGTGACTGATTACTTTTCCATTAACTTGCCTGTAGTGTGTCTTCAGGTTTCGACCTCACCGCTGGTAAACAAGCTTTACACAACACAGTAATGTCAGAGCCCTTTTATGACGCGAGGCGGCTCCGAGCTACGGATCTGTTGTTCCGTCTCAGCAGGTAAAACACATGTGACCCTAATAACATTAATGCTGTGACATTTAAGTGTCCCAGTAAGCTATGCCAGGGAGCCGCCGTGCACAAACCAAACCTGGAACCGACGCACCCACATGCAAATTAAAGTACTACCCCTGTTCATTTTCAGTCAAAATATCTAACGTGAAAAAAGGTCCACACGCTTTGATTTAATTGGCAGACGAGAGGTGCCGTGAATACAAGAGAATCAGATCATCAAAAACACATACTTTTGGAGAAGACTGTCAAATAAATGGAGCCTGTACAGACGTGGAGACATGTAAGCCATGCTAACCATGGTGCTGCTTTGGTCACCTGTGCTGTCCAGAAAGAAGAAGGCAAAGAGATGTAAAGTAATAAGATGAATGTTATATTCTACATGTAAGCTTTTTACCAAAAACAACATACCTGGATTTAACTCCTTTGTAATCTCATTTTAATTCCATATTTTTCTCAGTAGCTGTAAAGGATTACAATTAAATGTTTTTTGTAATTTCATTATCTAAGACCATTTCATGGAACTAGTTACTCCCCATCACTGCCGACAGGAGGTCCTTTGTATTTGTGCTTTATACATATCCATCCTTATACTCTACCGCATACATTTAACAGCTGAGACCAAACGTGTGTCTACTTTAAATAGACCTGATTCAGTTATTTACTAAACATCAGCATGAATTTAAAATGAGCTCAAGCTGCTCATACTTTAATTATTCCACCGATGTAATATCCAGTGTATAACACTCTATGAAAAAGCCATTTTGCATAATAAACTTGAAGTGAAGTTTATTATGCACAATGGCTTCTTCTACGTTTTATACTCAGACACTAATCTGAACTAATTGATCAGTCACTTACATAGTCATCCTCTTTTGTCTATGCTCTTTTTTTTTGCACAATTTCTGACTTTATCAGGGCAGTGAAAGGAGCCTTTATTCAGTTTAGCTTAAAAGTAGACTTCTCCAAAATTGTCTGTTTAATTTGCGTGCAGCCTAATTTGCATTTAGGCTTCAAACATTTCCATTTACAAAACGCTTCCTAGACTTTGATGCCAATGCCTTATTAAGCTGCTTATTGACTGAATCATTCACCGTCTTCACAGTTCACTTAGAAGAAGATGGTCTTCTGCCGCTGTGCAACATCAGTCCCACTGAAATTTTACAAACAGAAAACAAAAGGGTGGTTTTCATTGTTTCGAGGCATTTCTGATGCTCCCATCATCTTGCAGTTTCAAAGCGTGTCTTCATTTGTGTTCTGCATGACATAGACGGGCATTGTGACTTTTTGTACAATGTCCACTGCTTTGGATCAACTTACACAAGAAACTTTCCTGAAGTGAACAAAGCATAATTAAAACCTTCTAAGACTCAAATCATTGTATAGTACTCGTGCACTGACTCCACACTCGCCACCCACTTTCTCATAAATCCATAGTCTAAGTCTGTAAAGGTATTTTTATTTCCTAATTATAATCCCACATTAAAGTGCAGGTCTTACTGTGAGATAAGTGCACTTGAGGGAAAAGTGAGTCTTGACCTTGTTCCTGTGGCTTGTCTTGTAGCATAATAATTGGCAACAGTCTACTTTTGCTTCTAAAGGAAACTTGTCAATGTGTGATTGTGTACCAACACCTACTGGACGTTTTAATGAGCAAAAGAGGTGACAATACACTGCATTTCCATGGTATAGGTTTTATTGTTGGGTAAAATGACAAACGTGTTTTCTCTATATAAATTACAGTCACATGAAGGAACGTACAGGACATGGCTATATGAAAGTGGAGGTGATCACAATGTGCTCGGGAACAAGATGATGAGAATGACGGCTGTTTGTTTTTCGTTTCTTAAAAAGGAGTGTAGTCGGAAAAGGAACAGAAACGTGTTAAATCTGTACATTAATGGGAACCTAATGGATTCACAGTCAGCCGCTATGTACAGAACAGAAAGAGAGAGAGAGAGAGAGAAGGTTGTCAGCAGTACCGTCGACTTTAAGGGCTGGAAAACAACATGAGACAGGAAGGAAAAAAGGATTAAATTAGACTAAAACTAAAATGTGTGTCTTAAGATCAAGGAAAGGAAAAAGCAAGGTGACTTTATGTAGTCTGTACACATCAAAAGTCCATACTAAATTTGAGATACATTTGCCCATTGTGAGTCATAGAGTGCTAGGGTGAAAATGCATAGAAATGTGTCCAGCTAAGAAACAGTTTTCACTGACTTGCCAACTATGTCAGATTTCTCACAGCTACGAATCTACTGCAGAAAGGTTCGTCTTATTCAAAGCTCATCCTCAAAAGACCCTCTACGCAAAACACCACAAACTACCCCCTCCCCTGTGAGCTAGCTCATTACTTCACATTAAAACATCAACTTGAAACGCGCTGTCAGACGGAGCAGACAAAGCATCTTCTCCACAGTTCATTTGATTGTAGTCTAAGATGCTGCTTTTTTTTTTCTTTTTTTTTTTTTCTTTTCAATCTTTTGTTGGTCCAAAGATATTTAAATTTTCAGAGGATTTTCTTCACTTACAAGTGCTCTATTGACTCATCGCTAAGAACATTTGAAATACCTAAATTTCACAATGTGTAGTGTATAAAGCTGGTAACTAACATCACCACCGACTTCCAATTGTTCTGCTTTGGACTAAAAAAAAAAACCACAAAAAAACCACAAAAATTAAACCATTCCAAACCTTCCAACGCTGGTTATAATTTCAGATCAAAGGTTACACAACGCACAAACCGTAATGAACCACTGTCTCTCAGTCTCCACTTCAAACAGGATGGGATCACAGCAAGGGCTCGTTTTAATTAGACTAAGTCGGCGGTGTTGGACAGACTGATAGAAGAGAACGGTAGATGTGTGAGGAACCACGCTCACCACAAATGGAGGGGTCAAAGAAAGAGGTGTAGTCTGCAGTCACACTGGGAATAATTACGCTAATTCCTCTGATGGAGCGGAATTTTCCTTGAAGGCACAGGAAAAAGTTGGGGATGGGCAAACTTAAATTACTGGACATATACAGTATATATAGATACCTTTTTTGCCAATTCATTTAAATATTTGTTCGTTTAAAGATTATCTACAGCATTCCCACACACTGAATACAACCGACTGAATAATTATGCAAAGGTTCACATATTTAGTCATACCAAATGTACCATCAAGCAGCTTTAAGGGGAAAAAACTGATTCAGACTTGGCTTTAGGACTATATTCATAGATAAATCCATTGTATTATTTTTTTTTTATTTATTTTTATTTTTTTTACATGACAGTCCCTCATCCATTGGACTTGAAAATGGTCAATTTGGTTTGTGATCATATCTCGCTCCAATAAAATTAAAAAATCTGCAACAGAATTCAGTGCAACAGTACCTTTGAGGAAAAGAAAGCTCACTGGGTCTCGACATATGACCTAAGACTCCCCAACCCACACCACCACGTTTCCCTTGAGGACATCGGTGATCTCACAGTTGAGCTTGTTGAGCCGGCCGTCCAGGATGAAGAGGGACTCTCTGGACGGGGTCATGAGGTACTGTCCGAACAGTCCGCTGCTCACCATTACCCTGTTCCTACTGCTCCACGGCCATTCGAACGACTTGGTGGCCTCTTTCAAACTCTTGATCATCTTGACTTTGCCGGTGCTCAGCTCCACAAACAGGACGTCCGTTTGACGGCCGGAGCTGCCGAACAAGTTGTACTGGTGGAGCTCAGTGAAGGAGCGCTGGAAGGCCAGATCAGACAGGTGAAGGTTGGTGTGGATGTCGAAGGGCTCCCCGATCCGCCCCCGCTCCGAGATCGTCTGGATCCGCATCAGGCCATCGCTATCGTCGACAGTGACCAAGTAGTGTCCATCTGGAGACACGTAGGGAGTGCCGGTGACGTCGCGGTTTTGTCCGATCACACTATCTGTCACACTGTCCAGGATGAGCTGGGGCTGCGTCGCACCGGTGGAGTCGGGCCTGCAGTTGATAAAGTAGTAGCCGCCAAGATGGGTGTAGGCGACAGACTTGGGGATGCAGTTATACTCCTGTAAGCTGATGTTTTTCACGTATGATGTCGTCTCGAGGTCGATTTTGTGGAGGACAGGCTCATTTCGATGAAGGATGAGACCAAATCTGTCAACAATTTAAAGAGAAAAACAAAGAAAACAAGTCAATCAATAACACATTTGACCTAAGGTTAAACAGCGGTGGAATAAGTATTCAGACACTTTACCTTATACCACACTATGAAAATACTCCACTACAAGTAAAAGTTCTGCATTTAAATCTTAAGTAAAAGTATGTAAGAGTTATTAGTGAACTCTACTTTCAGTATGAAAAGTTACAGTAGTCATTGTGCAGTAAAACGGTCCCCGTCAGTGCTTCACTATTACGATGTTGTTAGATTCATTTTACTGCTGTACATATTTAAGGTTGAGCTCATTTGAACTACTTTATATACTGTTGGTAGTTTAATGTACTGCAATTCATCACATTCCACAAGATCATGACATGAAAACAAGCAGGCTTGTTTTCAGCATCATTTGTTATAAACTGAAGGATGAAGCGTTCTTCTATGCTTTAAGACAATTCTCCTCCTTCAGAGAAATACACATTCAAAATCAACACATTTGGAGATACGTGGTTAAACTGTACAGCAAGGGGGTGAAAAATTGTAATCCCTAAAGATACTAAAGCCCGCTTTTAAAAGGGTCACTTAAGTTTTAACATCGGAAATAAAGCAGCACAATCTACACATCAAGATGACATTAACAACAAATGCACTAGGTAATTATAAAATGTGTTGACCTGGTATGATTTTAAAGAAATGTTAAGGAGAGGAATTAAATGTTACTTTTGGGTCCATTTACGCACTTTAACAGCCAAACTCTGCTCCCTGACAATCTTCATGGCCGTCTAGTATCATCTACAGCCCTTTTAATAGAATTATAGCAGGCTCACATGTGGCCATGGATCAGTGAAAATGCTACTCATTAGAAAACCCAAAGTGTCTGTTAATGGCACATTAGACATTAACAGCTTAACAGCGTAGAAGGGGAATATTCTAGCCTCAATTAAATGTGAACAGCAGCAGATCGATGCTGACAGACACTTCAATTTCACCATCATTCATCATCTTTTATGCCATTGGAACACAAAGCTGTCTGTACCTGTGAACAGAAAATGGCTGTTTGAAAGGCACGGAGCACATTATCGTCCCTGTGGAGGACGCATTGATCCACAGATCAGTGTGTCCAGTAGGTTAAAGCAGGAGGCTCAAATGGGTCCAAAAGAGGAGATCTGAGCTTTTGTTTTGAAACCTAGCCCTACACGTGTCCTGAGGAAAACGAGCGTGTCAGTTAATGTAATTCACCTGACTGGATAGTTTGAGTGTAACGTCACACTGTAGTTGATCGGGATCTCAAACAAAATAAAGTAGTAGATGATGTCGTGGAGTAGTAGAGGATCATGGGAGCTGTCGTTTTTACTGGTGATGACAATGACTCAGACAAAAATCATGTTTACATGGGTTAATTTAAGTTATTCAGCCGATTGAATGGACGGCACACAGACATATGCGTAGACGCTGGACTGTACATCGATGCCTCATATCGGAGTGGTGGAGACTTAGTAAGTAAAGTAAAAGGGCAGCTGTGATTTTTGTTTATATCTTTGTTTTTTTATATTCAAGGCTCACTGATCTACATGGAGCAGAATCAAAGTCCTGTTTAAACTTCTGTTTTTTTTTTTTTTACCTCACCCACTGAAATAGGTTGAGAAATGTAAAAGTAATGTTTTTATCCAGAAAAAAAACCCTCAGCTCCTCCATTTGCCTGTGTGTGTTTACAGGCCAGTGTTGACCGATCCAGTACGGAGCAGACACTGATGTATCACAGCGACAACCTGAAGTGACCAGCGCGGCCTCTTTGTACGTCTATGGGACACCGTGTTTATTACTTTACACATTGTCAACTGCAGCGCTTTACTGATCCACCACCTCCATTCTTACCTTTGACGATATAAACCCTGGACATATCCACCGTGTGACTGAATCTAGATTCACTCAGAGCATTTCACTAAGAGTTAATATAGTAGTTGACAGTTTCCATGTTTCTACAGTAGTCCGGAACAGACTTTTTCTTCTTTCTGTTTCATAGTAGGTGGATTCCAGTGTCAATGCTGAGTTCCCAACTCGTTTGTTTTAGCGAGAGACAGCCGGTTTCAGGTAGGGCTGCTCCGATATATGACATTTGCCGATATCAGCCAGTATATAAGATGTCATTACACCAATAGCAAAGGCAGATACTTATCTGTTGTGTTACATTAAAGGTTGTTTCATAAATATGATGATGTCTTAAAGACTTTAAAACAGTTCAGTTAGCCTATTGTGACATATATGATGAAAATTTCGCTGTTTCCCTGGCACAGAAGGGCAACAAAAAACTAAATAAACAAGTAGAAAATAACATTGGTGTCGGCCCAGAATTCCAATGGGTGCATTCCTAGTTTCTGCAAAGAGAAGATGAACATTTGAACGTCACAGGTAACAAAGTTTAGTCGGTTTTATTCACTGTGCTACAGACTGGAGACCGTGTTTCAGCCCATTACATCTCCATTGAATCCCCTCCTGTCATTTGCGCTCACGTCACATGGTTGAATCCAGCTGAATTCACTATAACGATCTTTACTCACTTTTCTGTTGTCAAACAGCTGGACGAGATGAAACAGACATTTTCTCGCAGCATATGAAGACTGCAGCCACTTCGAAGCCACGGCACAAATCTTTAACCACAACGTTACTAATAAAACATTGGATATGACCCCCTCCCCCCAACATCTGAATAACTGTCGACTACTTCCCCGAAATTATTGAATAGTATTTTTACTTGAAATGTCCATCACCAGTTAATATCCCCTTCATCAAACACTGGCTCTAGTTTTTAGGCGCCACCACTAGATCACTCACACACAATTAAACATTTTTATTTACGTTACCTGTATAAAATGATAGAAATGTTTTGGTTCCTGTGTGCACGGTGTTGGTCACTGTGCACACAGTAGTTTTGGTAGTTTGTGGGTGTGTCACTGGGTGTGTATTCCGGTGTGTATACATGTTCACCTTGCGAGGTTTCTGTTGAACGCAATTAAGTAATGAAATACCGCCTCTTTTTGTCTTGCTCTGACACATGGAAACCGGCGCCGCTGTGTTGTAATATGACAATTAAAGATGGTAATGAAAGTTATTTGGTGTGTGTGTGTGTCGTCAGTTTCTGCCGTGCTTAGTTCATCGCAGCTCATTATTTAATTGTAGTCTTTCTTGCATTTGCGCAGGTACATCTTGACTTAACTTTAAGTTAATAAACACAGAGGAAGTTTTAATATAACTTGAACTGTAGAGTATAAACTCATTCATTAAATCTTATTGAACTGAATGCCAGCTGATTTTTCACTCTTTATGTCAAAGCATTGAAATGTTTTCACGTTTTCTTGAAAGCTTAATTTATGAGACTACGTTCGCAGGAGGCCTTCTGATACCAAACGTATGGTACGTCTTTCTTGTATTCAAAGAAAAGAAGCTGAAAGACGGGTGAGCATTATACTGTAGTGACAAATTATTTAAAAAAATTGTGCACTTTAAACCTTAAAAACCCATTTGCCTTTTCCACACTCTGGGTAACATGGCTGATGATTTACAGACCGATATCACAACCCTGCCTCTGACACGCTGCTGTAACTGGTCTGCGGTGTACGTACTGTATTGTTTTGAACTTGGTGGCTGTTGTGACAGATCAATGGGCAGTGCAATTTTACTGTGATTTATTGGAAAAAAGGTTGGAAACTAATGGTTAAAGGTGCATTTATCCTGCAATGAAAAGAATATTTGCACCACCAGCTTTTCATGTATAATAAATCAATAATCAGACAATGTTTGGCCTCAGTCTGATGTGAACACAGCTGGGTTGCTTCATTGGCAGATCCAGATTGCTTTCAGCCAAAGTGACAGCTGCTGTTTGTCGTTTGTACCAGTGATTAATGCACTGACAACTCTCCCGGCTTCTACACAACGGGGTTATGTACAACTAAGGGTGCTCGTATTCTAATAACTCATCTCCATGTCAATAGTTTAGAAATGAGTCTGAACACTTACCCTCAAAGTTGTGTTAGCTTCGCAGTTCAGTTAAAGATCCTGAGGCCAAATGCCATGAACAAAGAACAATGAGTGCTGCACAGTAAAAGATATCCATAACATAGCAATTCTTGTTCACCCATCCTCCAGCACAAATACATCGAATCAACACATCTCGCTTGGATTGTTTTGCCAACAGGCAGTCTGTGCAATGATTAGAAATTTGTGAAAAATAGGTGTTGGCAGTCGGAGCTGCAGGGTACTGTAGACGTGGGTAACAATAAGAAATAACAGCCTTTTTTTTTGCTGACATGCAGAGGCGCTGGACTGTAAGTCGATGTTTGTAATGAATGACAGTCCACTGAAGTTCCCGCTCACTTTATATTAGCTGCTGAGGGAATCCCCAGTCGTTAAACAATCCCCAGAAGTTGCAGAATATATGTTGAATGTTCACACACTGCTCATGTTGCTAAATCGACTAATCGATGCTACGTTCCTGCCAACAATGGGTACTAGATCAAAACACCAGAGCCACAAGGCAGCAGTTAATTTAGGCTTTCCTAATATCTGCAATAAAACAACTGACCAAGTACAAAAGAAACACTGTAATACTTTTTATGTATTTTAGAAATGTATACTGCCCCTAGCACTGAATCGAATGCAGTGACTGGGATTTGAAGTGGAAACAAATATTAGAAAGACTATTAAATGTAATGCACTCTCAATTAAAGGTCTGCAAAGGTTTTTTTTTTCCTTCATACTTTTGTTATTGTTAACAAGACCTATGGAAAGACTGACAGCAGCAATGAATCCACCCTGTTATCTAAGTATCCAATTTAGCTCCACTGTTATCCAAAAACAATTAAAAACACATCGCTGAGGCCCGCTGTTGTACTGGATGATACGTTTTTTCCTTACAAAACAGAGGGCTTTTTTTTTTTTTAACAACACGGCTCTAAAGTCTAATAACAGACATCTCTTTTTAACAATTTTTGAAAAGAGCAGAGGAGGATAGTTGATGCTGTGTTCCTGCCGACAGAGGCATTAGATCAAGAAACCAGAGCCACAAGGCAGCAGTTAATTTAATCTTTCCTAATATCTGCTATAAAACAACTGACCGAGTACAAAAGAGACACTGTCATACTTGCACTTTAAAAATGTAAACTGATACGCTCCCCTTGCACACAGATATACATCTTAACGCTGTTATGTGTGTCATCAACGAAAACAGCGTGTGTTTGTCTGAGTCACATTCAGTGACTGTTTCATGTGGAAATACATTTTTAGAAAGACTATCCAACGCAATGAACACAAAACTGAAGCGGTCTCAATTAAAGGATGAGTCAGAGATTTTCCTGTTTCCTTCCACTGTTGATCCAAACATGATTATAAACGCATCACTGAGCCTCATCGTCGTGAACGTTTCCTCCTCGCAAAACGGAAGGGAGCGCTAGTTTTGAACACCGCTCCAGTCTAATAGTCTAATAAAAAGTCTAATAACTAATAACTAAATAATAATCTACCGTCTTTAGAGGCCATCTGCAATCGCCTCCACTGTAAAAACTGACCGTCGTTAAACTACTTTCATTCGGTTTATGGTTGCGGTTGAGGGTGCTTAGCTTAAAACACAATCATTTACTTACTGACAGTTTCAATAGATTTGGATGAAGAGAAAAGCAACAAATTAAGAAGTCATTCTAATTGTGACAGATTGACAGACATGTATAAATAAAATGCAGCTGTCACTACACATCACATACCATGACGTTAGCAACAGTAGGATGGGACCAGTTGCAGCTGGTGCTAAACAAGACTGGGGGGGTGAGGCGCAATCGAATATGAACACAGCGCTTATGAATGTGTGTATTGACATGTCATAAGCCTCTCATTTTAATGTTTGACTAAACTCCACCTGCATTTTAGTGTTTTTTTGAGAAGAAAAAATAAAAAATGAAGAGGTGAAAACCGAACCTATCCACTCAACCGCAGACCAGCTTTTACAATGGGGCCCTACTTCGCCTATGTAGACGAACAGCCAAGTGTGGTTTGGCCTCATGCTCTGTTAAACTACAGTCCCCGTATAAAACACAGAGGTGGAGGAGACCAAACAGAGGTGTAGCGGCCTGAACAGGACTACACTTTGTTACCTACTTTATGTTCATTCTGCTCCTGAAAGTGCATGCATCTCACTCAAGGTGATTTCAAGCGAAAATTATCCGCTGGGTTTAAGGACATAAGGACAAACAAATAAGAACAATTCTGATCGATTAAGGGGCGCCAAGTATGTGTGCCCCGAGGTGATTCTTTAACCTTCCAATGAGAGCGCAGCCTCACGTCACCTGTTCGCCAAAACTTTTAGGAACCACATACACACTCAATTGGCGCGCGACCAGATAGTGAAGAGAAGAAACAAAGAAAACAGAAATTAAGTAAATGCAGTTAAAAACAACTTCAATAAATGTTGACATGAACTACGACGGAGCAGGACAAGTGTCATATCATAATTTATACATATTTTGTTATTTCAGAGACATTTTTCACAGTCACTTCATGCTTTATGTGTTGTATAAGCTCTTCTTCTCCAAGTAATTCTAAAATCGATGTTTTATTAAAAGTCAGGGAGTTTGTGTGTCTGTTACAGAGGCAGTAAGGCTCTATGCACTTTCTGTACATTGTTTCATTTCAAATTTAGTAAAACTGACACTACAACGCAGTGAATAAATACATAATTTGTGCTTCAGCTACACAGGCATTGTGAATTGTTCATGATTGTCTTGCATGTATTGCAGATTTGCTCAAATCATGATTCCATTGTTATTGGCAACGTATTGTATTGTATCAATAATTACTCCCACTATTCCCAGCTCCTATAGTATGTAATTACCAAGAGGACTAGAACATAAGACTGATTTACACATTATTCATCTTCCTGGACAACATCTTTGTATGAAGTTACATTTGTTATGGTATAAAAGACATTGGCAGTAGCAGTAACATAGAGCAAGCTCACTTATTGAAAAGCATCAAATATGATGAGCAGCTAGCTGGTAAACACAGCAATTTCCTAACACAACATTGCAAAAAATGAGGCCACTCTTTCCTGCAATCTTCCCTGCTGGTCTCAGTGGATCTAATTACAGCTGTGCCAGCAACGCCATCCCACCCACAACCCCCACCGCACACAAACACACACTGGACTATTTGTGCCGCCTCTCCAGGAGAGCGGTAACATCCTGAAATCCTCCAGGCCGCCTGCTTGCTCTTGGCCTCTCCGTGACATTAGCCAAGCGTTTGGGACTGGCTTACTCCTTCCACATTAAGCCTGAGTGTGAGCTGCTCATGAGTTGTGAAAACCACAGTGGTGATTTGACACTCGCTGCAGTTTGTGTGTTTCTGTTTCACTGTGAAAGAACGATAATTTAAAAGAGAAAGATGGGAGATGCCAACTGTCCCCTACGGTCTGTCTATGAAGAATGTACTTTATAATGTATATCTGGACAACAAATCAAATCTAAATTAAGATCCTAATGACTAATGTTATGTCCACCTGTGGCGTCGGTGTAGCTCATTTACTGTGAACTGAAACCATTTTCTTCTAGTATAATCAGTTATTGTCAGAGATAAAATGTCAGCAGCTATAAACATTATAGCTGATTGAGTTTTTTAAAGTTCATGTCATCTGTGTACACAGTCAGAGAACCTGTGTGGCGTCTGAAATGAGGCTGCATTAAAGCTGCTTCTGCTGCTGCTGATGGTCATCAGCATTCTCATTCTGGATGCTTAGCAATATAATTACACCTTCGACTCTTGTTTGAGTGACGTAGCAGGTAAAATAAATGTGTTTTTTAAACACTGACCACATTGCTAAAAGCTGCGTCAGGTTTCAGGCGAACAAGAGGTCAACCTGCCGGGGCAGATGACTGAACCGTGCATAATAATAATTGTCAGCAGTTGTTGAATGGACTGAAAATTTCAGATATAAAAAGGGTTTACTTTTAGAGCTATTTCAGGTAATCAGCGACTTTGTCATGTGCAGCGTGGATGACAATGTGCAAATCTCTGAAAACCTCAGCTGACACACAGAAAGCCACACTGTTGTTATAAATTAGGCTTGAAAAATCTAACATTATCTCAGACTCAGTGAGTCTGAGTCTTAAAGGGTTAACAGGTTTGAAAGTGTGTCACACTGTTTATGTTTATCCCCAATTATAGTGGCTCCAACTACCAAGCATGCTGAAAATAAGACATCAGAAGTGTGGGAATTCTTTAAACACAGACTTAACTTAATAAAATGGTTCTTTGAACACTTTCTAAAACTGTAATGACCAACCATAAGAACTCATCAAAGGCTCCCCAGAGCAGACACTAACAGCTAGTATTGAGACGTCGCTTTTCAGCGCATTCGGAAATCGTAAGCAGGTTCTTATGTGCATATCGACCATAAAGACGTAGAATTCCATTACCATTAAGCTGTAAGTTTGTGTAAGCAACCTACTGTAGATAAATAATACAAATACATTTCCGATTACAATTGACCCTCCATTGAAGTAAATCATACCCAACCCTGGGTTTGATTTACTTCCAAACATTTTTTTATGTCTGGAAATGTGTATTTGTAAAATAAGTATTTTTCTGAGAAATTGCTGAAAATAAAAGGTTGAAAGATTAAATGAAGTTATAGTTATTATTTATTGGCAAGTTAACCAAAGTCTCAACTGACTAATCACAAAATAAGATGAAAGTATAAATGATATTAGTGTGATTCCCTTCACGAATGCTCACATCTAACGCTCCACCCACACATGTGAAAACATGTCGATGACCTGTGATGGTCCAAGTCCACCGCCTGCACTGCCAGCAATGTGCACCCACAAAATGTGCTTTCCAAACAGCTCGCCATTCTCACCTCAAAGACAGAAAAAGCATCCAAAGCCCTCCTGTCCTACTCACAGCTGATATTTATGAAGGATTGACCACACATTTTTCTGTCAGAACACAGATGTATTAGACGTGTTACAGGGGCCTCTCTTGTAGCTGCAGTACAGTAAAGAGTTTGTTTTTTTGTCTTTCCTGACCCACCTTCTCCACGCAAACAAAAGCCTTTACAAATCATTATTATTGTATAGGAGCTTGCAGCGATTAAATGCCAATAAAGTGAATTTACCTTGCAAGTCAATTTGCAGTAAGAGCTCTGTTGGATAACACTGAACAAACCTGATGTGGTTAATGATGAGGCTGGAGGCAGGGATGAAGAAGTCGTCCACCCGGTCAAAGCGTCTGCCCACTGGCTGCGTGTGGACCGTGTGGTGGGACACTCGTCCACTGGCCTGATTGATCACCTGGTGAACAGCAGAGGAAAAGGAGAGGCGTGTTTTAACATGAGTTTGATGAATTCACTCTGTGCTGCCTGTCAACACATTAATGCCTGTGCCTCTCGCTTATCTGGAGCTCATTACCAGAGGGAAATTATTGTACAATTGACATGTTTATTTTTAATTTTTAGAAGAAAACATTTCATTTCAAAGTGTCCACCTGATATCAATCACTTAACACGCTACCATTAAATACATATTTGTTTGGATGCTCTTATTTGGGGATGAAACTCCATGCCTTATTACTAGGATGATGGAGCTTCACAGTGGGAGGTGGAGTGTTCAGTGTTATCGAAATAATGTCTGTGCATGCGTGGAAGCATGCAGACGTGTGCTTGTGTGTAGGCAGGATCTGCTTTGATTGTGCCACAATGCACAAAGCAAATCGCCACAGATTGAACCCTGCATTAGGAATTTCTGCACAGCTTATGAGCTGGATTTACAAATAAGCAAAATTACACTTGAGCACTCATGCTGAATCAAAATGGCTCTCAGCAGAAAGAAGGAAAACCAGTAGAATATGTAGAATGAGTTGATTCTGTTTGCAGTGCATTAAATATGCATCAGTGTAATCTATAAACGTTCTGCAGCACACTGAATCGAAAATGAACGGTTACTACAATGTGGGGTTGTAATTTGTGGGTGTTATTGTACATATTGGATGAACAGTACAAGAATTACTTTGTTTCCGAGTTAAACAAAATAGGAGGTAATTTTTCTGCGCTATTTATGTAAAATGAATGCAACCACCCTTAATTTAAAGCTCAGATTCAGCACTTTATATTATTTTGTTTTTTTCGTGCTTCATTATACATCCACAATTGAAAATGTTATTTACAGACTGTACTGTAAGTGACGATCAATTGGCCCTCATCGAGCAAGACAAACATGGCTGGCATCATTCATTATCTTTCATATCTTATTGGGAAAAAATGGGAGGAATAGAAGGACTCAGATGCATTCATATTTAATTAATCCTCATGCCCTGCCAATATGATTATTTACAAAATATTGTATATGCGTTGACAGACACAGACCTTGCGGCTCCGCTTGTATATAAGGACTGTGTCTCGAAGTACACTGTAAAAACTTTTTGACACCTTTGGCGGTCATTGATTTGTCTCTTTCTCAGCACTGTTATCCATTTTTCATGGCCCTAAGTCACCATTTGACACTAAATTAAATCACTTCCCACACATGGTAGATATTGTAATCTTGTGTTGACAGTAACATGAACTAGACCTCCTCCAAGGCCAGTATAGTCCACTCTTCTGCTCATTCCGCAACATTATTAAAACACAAACAAATTACAAACTGTGACTTTTCGGCAGCTGGTGCCACTGGTTAGTGTAAGTGATTGTTACCATAGCAACATAGGTCTTTGTCCTAATTCGCACCCTGCCCTTCCACCAATTTTCATGAAAATCAGTGCAGTAGGTTTTGCGTAATCCTGCTGAGAGTCAGGACGGATGGGAGTGATCACATAACTTCCTTGGTGGACGAAACTAGAGCTGCATTTATTGACAATGAATAAATCTGCTCTTATTTCAAAAATCAAATATTTTCTTTTATCAGCTTCTGCCCCTGAAAGTCAAATCATCTGTCAGGAGACCCCTCGGTCAACTGAGAGTTTTCAAGTCGAGCTTTATTCATTTATTTTTTGTCCATATGCAAATGCCTGCCTCTCTCTTTCTCTTGTATAGTAGTTTAAGGTCTTGGCCTTAATTTATGAAGTGCCTTGAAATAATTGTGTGTTATGACTGGCATTATATTAACTGAATTGAAAAGATTTATTTATTTTTTTCTGTACACGTGACGATGAAAACGTGTTGATACAATAATATATGTTGTCTATAACCCACCTTCTCAAATATTTCCTTATGCTTATTTCAGACTACACATGCACCCTTGGCCTCACTGTGCATCTTAATTAATTGTTAACTTAGCTTTGGCGGCATGTTTCCATTTAATGATTTTTTAAGTGCTCAAAAATATGTTCATGTGACACTGTTGCATTTAATATAATTGAAATCATCACTTCAATGGATCATGCCAGACATGAAAATGGATGGATTGATGAATTAATGAATGAATACATGAAGAAAGAGTCAAATCTTTGTATTGAACAGCTGAATCTGACTTGACTGACAAAGTCGTGAGTGGGATCCAGCCCTAGATATATCATCCTCTGCCGTTTTAGAACGTCACAAGGATTAAAGGATGGATGGATGGAAGGATTAAACTGCAAAATAATAAATGACATCCTAATGTAGAGGACAGTAAATCTTACCTGAAGAGTAGGGAAATTCTTCTCCATGTCTCCCCAGCTGAGCAGCCACACCTGGTCATGTGACTTGTCGTAGTGGAGCTTCACAGGATAAGGGTCGGTGCTGACAGTCTGCAGGGAAACACAACCAAATCAACCTGAGCCTTTAAAGACAGCAGGGCCACAGAATTACAATTTAAAGCAATCTAGGCTGCACTTTTGAAGAGATTCCTCTTTGATGTGTAGTGGTAATGCTTTGAAAAGTTTTCCTACAGACTAATGCTTCATGGGTTGACAGGAGCAGGTCTTCTTTTAACAAGACGCATTGAAGGTGTGCTTTTTATAAAGGTGTTTTTTGTGTTCGCTGCATTTCAAATCAAGTGGTGACAGACACAATTGCTTTACCACACTGAAGTAATTGCTTTCAGTCTTTATCCGTTCCTTGACACACTGTGGCTATATTCCAAGTCAGAACAATAGGATGAGTCGCATGTGACAGAAAAACGCTCCTCATGCATTATGTCCACCTGAGTGCGAATAGACAGGAGGCTCAAAGGGAGAAGAGAAAGCACTGGGGAAAAGAATGCATGCAGCAGCTTTACCCTCTGACAGCCTAAAAAAAAGCAATCATCTTTTTTCATTAAAATTATTGCAAACCTATATTTGCAGAATCCCCTTAGACTGCAGCTTGTTGCTATACTATTTGTTTTGCTGTGAAGCCCTAATAGTATTGTTTACCTCTGCAAATATATATTGTATCACTGAGAGTAAACACCTCCTGAGAGGGTTGTAGCAAATAAGATGAGCATATCTGTTGAATCCTAACTAATCTCTGAGCATGTAGTCATCTGAGAAAACAGGTGTTCATGTTGTTCTTTTTCTCTTGACTAACAACTTCCTCTGGCTGAGGAAGCTTATCAAGATCCTCAGCCAATATGCTCTTGTAACTGCAGCAGCAACTGCAGATCTGTCAGAAATCAAGCACAGTTCTATTACAGCTAACGTTTATCCATGTGTGCATTGCATTGTTATAAGCAACAAATAACGTGCTCATTAAAAAACCTGTCACTGTGCATTTAATTGGTTACAATTTTCAAACTGTAGTTTGCTCATTATTATGACTTTACACATGTCAATCATATTCATAATTTAATAAGATAATGAGAAGCTGGGAAACCAAAACTAGAACTTGCATCTCTCTCACTATTCCAGATGAGAGATGGGTTCAGGTGCTTAATTAACAACTGCTAATATAATGCAGTGAAGCTAAACCTCCAGGCGACTGAATAATGAGTTTGTGACAGTCTCTGAGACACCAGCGTGTTCACTGGCAGGTCCCTGAGAGGCTTGTGAACTATAAACAGTCATCACGGTGTCAGATAAATCTACAGGAACCGGAGCCACCCTGGATTAACCTGACACACCCATAAACCCACTGACACAGATGAAAATCCACCCAAAAGAGGGCGGAATTTGGTCATATATGAACTGTGCTACTTTTTGAGCCACGCTTGAAAAATAAAATTCCCATCTGGAAAATACATGTTGCTGCAAGGTGATAAATCATCTAGGGACTGCTGCTTCCTCTGACTGTAAAGACAACTAGGACAGGTTGCCATGTTACAATATCTATGAAGGGTTGCCAGGTTACAGTATCTATGAAGAGTTGAGCTGAGGTGGGTCTCGGGGTTACTCACTCACCACATCAGTGTGTAGGTCAAGAGTAATTCTCACCAATTGCAGTATAAATGAAATGGGTCAGGTCAAGGCTTAGAGGTGGCACAATGGGTGAGAAAACTGATCTTAAAGCTGGAAAAGCTGCACTTTAGATCATCAGTGTGAAGTATAAGAACTGCAGTCATGAACTGTTAAGGTATTGGACAACTAAGACACTGTGTCATGTAAAAGAACACAACATATATGAAACCAAATAAGCTTCTATAAATTATGTATAATCTGGTTTGATATGTTAATGAGAGGATCAACAGAAATCAGATTTTCTGCTCGTGTGACTGTTCATTTACCGTGTAAATGTCACAAGTCACATAGATTCAGATCTTTTCAATCCTGATTTGGACCACTGATTTTTTGTAATGTGACCTCAGTCCGTACAGTCGGAACAGAACTCATGTGACGATCAGTACTTAGTCGCTCCAGATCAACATTCTGCACTGCATTTAAAAGTAGCCCTTGACATCCTGAAACTTTGGATGAAATCTATTTCAGTAAAGATATTCACAATCCTACCACTCCTGGCACTGCCTCCACATTTTCACACACCTCCATACAGAAGTAGTAGCTAGTAAAAAAAAAAAGAAGAAGCCAGAATTATAAATGTGGCTTCTTGCGAGCTCATCATCAGGTCACAAATTTGCTTATCATTTGTACATCAATTTATAAAAGAAACCATAAACGTTGACTTCAGTGGCCTACATGTTTATTTCTGTTCTGTGTGATGTCGTGTCTTTGTTATTGTTGCGTTTGCACTGGACCGATATTGGCCAGACAAAGAAATCAAATGTGAGCAATGAATCTGAATAAGCCACTTCACAGTTCCGAGGAAGGTGGGGCCGTGCGTACGAGGTCAAACGTCAAGGCATATAAAGGCACATTGGCGCATTCACTCTGGTATTTATTATGTATCAAGTGCAGTAAATTACAGTCTTACAGTGAGATATGTCTGTGGAAAAGCGATCTTTTGCAATAGTACGTACGTATTGGCAGAACACAGGCGCTCAGAGATATTGTGTTTAGGGCATAAGTGTTAAATGTGGCACCGAAAATCACTGCAAATGAGGCAAGCAGAGAGCTCGGCAGAACAGGAGCCTCTAGCTGTGCAGAATGTTATATTACCTGATCCTTTTGCCGACCTCACTACAGGATGGATAGATGAGGAGGCAGGTATACATACATCTGTGGCCACCTTGTATGGTTTTTCTTTACACTTGTCTAGTCTACACATATCTGGGAGAAATTCTAGATTTAAGTGGGCCTTTGGTGTGCTATTACTCCATGAAAATATGAGGCCTTTATTCTGAATCTGATTCATAATCATGTGTCTGGTATACAATAACTATGAACTATTGCTGCAACAGAAACCTGATTGACACAAAGAAGCGCACGTTGCTATTATAGACTGGACTGCAGCAAATGAGTTAGAAAACCTTTTGCAGCCTTATTCTTGCAGGACTAGTATTACCTGTGGACCTCTGTTACTTTGTAATAATTGCGGAGGTCATCTGTGATCTTAATCCTGTGTGAATCTGCCATGTCCATAATTTATAATGTAAAATTTCCACTGCAAATTACCTACCCTATTTCAGCAAACGCAGAGATCCCTCAGTCCCTCAGATGAATGACATGCATGGCAGCATGTGGTAAGGAAAAATTTTTTTCAACAGTGATTATGTGGTAGCTTATTAATAGTGAGCCTTGACAAAGCCCTGGGGACGTGCGCACTCGAAACTGTGAACTGGCTTATTGAGCACTAAGGCTTGCAGTGGAAATGTAGCCATCGGGTACTGTAGAAATTAATCTTAATACATGGTAGTGAGTAAGCTTTGAAGTTTTGAACTTCCCGGTTCTCCTGTTTCAGAGTCGATGAGTTTTTGAAGGTTTTTTTTGGTTGGTTTTTGGGTAGCTTTTGCTTTAATAAGATCAGTGGATAACACAAGCATAAGAGAGCTTCGTGTCTTGTTCCATGACATCAAATGTGCAAGTGCATACCCCACTTGTGGATTATGAAGCTTTTACATGTCTTAGAAAAGGTGGTGGCTAACAAGTGACTACAAGGAGACTACAGAGGTTGTTAAGGACACAGAAACTCATCCACTCCCTGCCTTTCAGACTTGTTGCGTGGCGCTTTTGCAAAGTAATCTATTCTCAAGCTACATTACATCATGCTAAGAGGAAAGGTTTTGTAAAAGAGGGCGAGAGTGTGTGAAATAAAATTACAAGGTGGAAGTCATGCAGTTGTAGTGTAGTTAGTTTATGGCCGAACGTTGGTGTTACACTTCAAAAATCAGTTAAGTGGTTTCCATTTGTTCTCATTTTGTGGCTTTTGTCAAGGTGATATTAACTTCTGGGTTTGCCTACAAAAAGGGTCCCTGCAGCACAGATATAAAATCTTTTACTACAAAGGTTAAGGGTATTTAAGTGAGCTGTCGCCATTTTTAGCTCATTTTACTGTGTATTTTGAGGTATGTTTTTCATGGTACTTATGTATTTGTGGTGTACTGTGGTTTTATGGATGGATTTTGATTATGTGTAACTATGTCAAATGAGAATTAGCAACAGCTAAAATCTCTGGGAAGCTCTTTGGTTTTCTTATATGTTTTGGAACTATGTTAACTGCATTATTAAATTAATAAATTCAAATATCTACATTTAAGTATTTATCAAACAATAACACTGAAGTTTCCTTTCCTTTAATTTAAACTAAAAAACAGACAAAAACAAAACTTTTTAATCCCCAGTTAGAACGGTGTGCAATGTAAGTGTTGACTAAAACCGAGAAACTTGCTTCCTTAATAAAGTGCTCTTTTATACAGCTTCCATTTAAAAACAAAAATAGAAGAGCAAGACTAAATGCTGAAGACATTTCTTTGTTTAGCCAGCACTTATATTTTTCCAACAGGAACCCAAACCAAAAGGAAATCATTTTGTGCAGTCTTAAGAACCTGACAAATCACAGTTCTTAAATCCATGTCAGAAAGACTACACGATTACCATTTTAAATTCCTGACTTTGGAGTGCACTAATGGTGTCAAAGACAGTAAACGGCATAAAGGCTCTATGTAGCCTTCAGCACTTTTCAATACACGCAGAAAATACTTCAGTACATACCAGCATCACATAAAAAACTCCAGTCATATCTCTGTAAGTGTCACTTAGGCAGTTTTTACTCCCATTAGTAAGCAGCCACTTCTGAAACGTTGGGATGCAACAGCGTTCAGTGGCCAAATGAATGTCTTATGAACAACAGGTTGGATTTGATGAAGGCCCGATTCAGTGTTTACATCATGAGTCAATCAGCTGAATCTGGAAGTCACTAGTATCATATGTATTAGTATGCTGCTAAATTATTACTCAGGGAGAGTATTTCAAGTCCAGGCATCTCAAACGTGCAGTCAGCTTTAAAAAGGATACACACAAAGTTAAGACGGTGGTTGGAAGGGTTAGTCCAGCACACTCACACAACTGAGTTTGTGGATGAAGGACAATGTATTGTATCAAACTGAATCCAGAGTCAAAGAGAACAATGAAAGGGACGTGTCCTTCATTCATAAAATCAATCACCAAAAATACACATTTGGAGTGATGATATATTGATGCCAGCAAAAAGAAAGAAAAAAACACATTGTGACTCTTTCAACCTTGAGATTTGTTGGCACACATGGAGGCATTTCTCTAAAAAACAAATTACTTTTACAAAAGGCACAGACAGGACAGATTATTACCTTACTTCCTGCCCTGTGTGGGGTGTATAACTTTTCTCACATTATATACATTGTTGTTGGAAAATTGGACATGAACCTGGCTTTCCAATTTGGTCTGAAAATTACCTGGACAGCCTTCTGGGACTGGATGTCAACTATGAGCACTCGATCCAAGGTTGGCTGAGTCACATAAATAAACTTGTCCTTGACGTTGACCGCTGATGACCACACACATCTCTGGGTCGCCTCCCCTGCTGAACTGGGGCAGACCTCCTCCTGGAAAAAAACAAAGCACAGACATGCACTAAGTGTTTCTCATATCACAGTAAAATTCATCTCATTAAAAAACAATTATCTCCTTCCAGTCGTTATTCTGTGTTGTTTACTACTTGCATCTTATCACCTATGCTGATGAGAATCGTGTTATCTTGGCAACTTAGATAAATGAGCTTTTCGAGGTCCTGCAAAATCTCGGTAATCGCTCCCATTTGTTCACACATAATCCACAGAACAAAGCCGGCAGACGATCTGTGGCTGTTCAGCCTCCAGTCCTGGCAGCTCTCGCCTTCCTGGGCAATAGGAACCTTAACCGGCCGTCTGTCTCTAGAGCTTTCCTCCCCTTCGCTGCCTACCAGCCCTCCGAGCCTCCAGGCTCTGCCCAGTCATCTGTTCAAACTCTGTGGGACGATTTAGGGAGCTGCTCACCAGCAAGGATGAATGAAGGGCTCCGCCATGGACTGATGAACTCTTTTCCCCATATTTACAGTCACAAAGGCAGCCGACTGACAGGTGCCTGCCCAAAGGCCAGCTTCTCTTAGTCAGAGGGAAATTAGGTACCGTATTTAACTTCACTGAACTTGATCAAGGTTGAGAGGGAGCTACAGTGATCTCACCTCTCATACTGTGCTCACCCCTTCAGTCCCCTGTATGTTTTCTATAAACATGGCCCACATGCAAAAATAACATTTAGTGAGGATAGAGAGGACATTACAAATTGTAAAATTGGGTCAATAAAACAGCAATATGTACCACACGATAGACACTTCATCAGTAGCAATAAGAAACATTGTAATGTTCATTTGCATGCTTCTGCCTTTAGAGCTGGATGCAAGATGAACGTGTTTTGTAGCCGATAGCCCTCATTTTCCAGACGTGACCAATGAAATGCAGTGTGATTCACTGGAATACACAAAGAGAAGGCAAAATGCATTATGTGAAATGGGTTTTGTTTGTTTTTTCAGCGACAATGGCTGACGGCCTGAATGAGGAGAGTGTGCATTTCATCTTCCCCATGTGTATTTCAGTGAATCAGGAAGTATTTCATTGGTCTTAAAAACAATATCATACAATGCACTCACATCACATCTTCTCTAAACCGAGAAGCATGCGCCTGGTCTGGGCTTAATTGGTGGAATGCAAACTGCCACAAAAGCACAAAACAAATTCTCATTGTTAAGATGCATGAACAAATGCCAAGCAGGCCCAGTCCCTGCCTCATGAGGAGATAATCATATCCCTTGATAATGGAGCGTGCTACGAGTGAAAAGTAGTATCCGTGATGAAACATGAGTGACAAACTGTTTATACATCACACACAGCTGCAGCAAATGTAACCTTCACTGGACAATACCAGCAGGACAGGTAACCCACCTACCTGTGGCTGCCTACCTGACAGCGACATGACTTAATATGAGTGTCATATAAGCTACAAAATACCAACTGTAACGCCAACCAGAAAAAAAAGAGAATCAGACACTTCTTTGACTGAACACCATTATATCCCAGTGATTAGACACACACATAACCCTGGACATAGCATGCAGAGTTCACAGTTCTGTGAGACTGGAAAATGTCAGACTGAATAAAACTTTAATTGACTTTAATTGGTACAATGACACATTACTTGCTTTTTAGCTTTACATTGTGCTATGTTTAACTGAGCACCCTGATAAAGAAAGGGGGTGAATTCAAAATAAAGCGATCAAATTCAACCTTTTTTCTCCTGGTCTTTAATAAAAAATAAGTGTTTAAAGATTAGAAATATAAATATCGAATGACACAGACTAGAAGAACTAGAACAGGGATTTAAAAATGTTTATAAAAAAAAAGATTTTTCTCCGTGAAAATTTTTAAGAAATAGTCGGAAACATTTTCTAGCTATACATTTTTCAACTGCATCATCCGGCTCTATGTAAAATGATGTAAAACAATAGCAGCTTTGGCTTTTTGGCTTCAGAACAAGATTTTCAATTTGGTAGCTGTATTCTCCTGCAGTGTTCAGCTTCAGCACCATCTGTCAGTATTTTCAGTCTAAAACAACTTTGGAAAGTCAGCCTGTAAAATTGAGACCACATTTGCTTTAGTCATCGTTGAGTCGTTGGCACTGAACCCTGCGAGGCCTCTGCAGACCCACACTGTGGTCATTTTGCACCACCCGCTGTAAATACCTTACTTATTGCACCCTTAAGAGGTGAGAAATCGAACATCTGATGCCCAGCTGAGGGTGAGAATGGAGGCGGCTGTAATCCTCTGTGATTCTGCGCTGCATATGTCTGTATGTGTGTGGGTGACAGCATGTATGCGATTTATGTAGTAACTGACAGCCTGTAAAGGGTGCAGAGGAATATTTCTTTTTTTTTCTTCCCCCCTTTCTTATGGAAATGCCTACACTCTCCAGTTGCACAGCAGTATATATTTTCATGGAGCCACTAACATCCTTATTGTGCGACATTATGCAGCAGCAGCTCTGGAACGATGCCAGAGACAATATAGTACAATCCTGTATTTCATGCACAGTAGCTAATACGATGGTTATGACATTCATGAGGACATAATCGGCAGTGCTTATATATTTGTGACAACATCAGCGTCTTTAGGGAGGAAGACAGTCGAAAACAGTAAGGCATCAAAATCCACCAAAGTACATCATATTAAACTTTAAAATTTACGACCTGATTTCATGTCTCCATGATATTGATTATTACAATTTACAGTAAGGAGAGAGAAAGAAAGAAAAACTCAGACTTCCAAAAATGTGTCAAGCAAAGCACAGAGGCAGTTTTTTAAATGTACACCCATTACGAATAGTCACAATGCAGATTTCTTAAGTCGTAATACGGACATAAAGAGATCCTATGTACAGAATGTAGGACATTTCCACTGTACACCCATAATAATCTCCCTATCGGGTGTTTTGGAGATGCACTGCAACCCCTCAGCTTATCTATGCATGACTCAGAGGAGCTTTATGTGAAAACGCAAATGTCCACATCAGTTGGAGGGACCGCTCCCTCGTACATAGTCTCTGTAAAGTCCTATTGTCCTATGCCCATGTGAGAATAGAGCAGGCCATTGAGTAGACAGCGAGTGGGCCTGTCCATGACGTTTCCATCATGTGACTGGTGTGAAACAGAAAGAAAATAAAAATCCAAAGGAGAAGAAACAGGGTCATTTGCACAATGACTCCAGCAAAAGTGTCTAAATGGAGAGACCAGTTCAAATACAAAGCAAAACCAGTCATCATCGCATATGAGTCGTAGCCTCATCTGGCATCTTTGATGAACGGAACGCTGCCATTTCCACAGTGTGCTTTTTGCATCATGTCCTGCCTCTTGCATAATCTACCCAGGGATCACCGCCCGAAACCAAACAACATATTTCCAGTGAGAGTGTGTCTGGCACGGACAGTCTCCTGTTGTGTACTACAAGTGTGAAAGGGCAACGGGTCATATGAGAAAACAGTTTAGGTTTAAATAATAGAATACAGTAGTAGTATTTTCCACACTTTCTCTGGCAATAAGAAAAACATGACTATCTCTCTGCCTGCAGAGAGAGGCAAAATACATACAGCATACCCAGTGGAAACCCCTTATAGCAGGGGTTCCCAAAACTTTCTGTATGAGAGCCCACAGACAACAGAGAAACTGCAAAAATACATTATAAATTACCATAACATCTACATTTATAAACTACCAGTAAAGAGCAATTTAAAACGTTTATGAAATGTATTGATGTTGTATGTATGTCTGTATTGTATATTGTATTGTCATTATAAAAGTACATCACAGTAATAATCATATTTGCTGAGTGCAATGCTACGTTTCTAACCCTCCCATAATGAACCTGACGGAGAAATGAAGACCAACTTCTGAAATTAACTGGATTCACTGGCCAAAGGGATGACAGATGGAAAAATCCACCGGTCAAGTAATGGTCAAAATGTTAGGTTCGAGTAGGGCTGGGAACTGATTTTGTTGTTTTACAACATGAAACATAAACCCATTTACTGCAACTTGAAGTTGTCTTTTAACATAATATCATTAATAAAAATGTGTAAAAGTGTGTTACATGCATGAACACTGATGAGATTTACTTTTCAGGTATTGAAACTTGGCATCAAACATCAAGACACGTATCAATACTCGATAGTATTTAAGCAACTCAGGTGGTGCCATCAGGCCAGTTTGAGACCCAGCCCTAAGTATGTCTTTAGTATTTAATTCTGTAAAAAAATGTTGCAGTAAAACAACACACACGCTTTCCACTGTACTTCCTAGACTGACTTTAGTGGAAATGGACATCACTATATTTTCTTAATACTGTGTGTATGGCAGTGAACACTCTATGTGGTAGTGGAGGGTTAGGTTAGATTATCATGAACTTATCAATCAGTGCTCCTGTGTGATGCAGAAAATATGAGCGCCGTGCAGAGAGCAGGCTCATGTGTTCACTCAGCAAACCCCCCAGAAAGCACAGGAAGTGGCATCGCAGAGCTCGCAGTGATTGATATCCTAATACAAACACACCTCTCAGAGGACCGCTTTCCTGATTGCTGTGCATTCATGGCATCGCTTTATGTATAACAGCCATCAAATCAGCGTGGGGCTCCTAGATGAAGGGTAGCTCAGAGGAAAGCGTCCGTTGGAGAACACATGTAAATCTAACAGGTATCTATCAGCAGCCTGCTTTGAATATTTTTCTGCTTCAAGGCTTCAGTGATAAACAGTGATTCAGTGGGGAAGAAGGTTGTAAAGAGTCTGTTGGGAGGTGTAACCCCTTCTGATATAGCATGTGGTCTGTCAGTGGATTAAATTAAACACTCTCACACAGCAGGGCGGCCCCCTTGTCCACTGGGCATTGTGTTTTGTAGCGAGCAGATGAACACGTGTGACTATCAATAACCACTTTAAAGCTGCACAAATCAATAGTTTTATATTAACAATGGAAAAAATGACTGTGTAACATAAAGGGGTCGTTCATAGTGACAAACCCACAGGGAAATAATATCACCGAGCTCTTTCAGCAGCTTTTAGCTCACTGCTACAGTTTTATAGCCAACTTTCCAAACCAAGCTAAGTCGTTTTTCTGCAAGAAAAGTTCTAAAAAATTCCAAACAGCAGACAGGCAACCAGCTGAGTAACACACTGAAGCATTAGGCAGCTACAAAGCAAGAGGTTTTGTTTTCCCTCAGAGTTGTTGCTTGAACAGAACAACATGAGTGAGACTACTGGACTGATATTCATCACATGGCCAGACATATGAATATCTGATGCTAATGTCATATTTATTTATGTGTAAATATGCTAATAGGTCAAATGTTTGCATGCTGAGTTTCAATGCATAGTGCATGTAAATAGAATAATTTTTCTTTAGGACAGCCTTTTACGATTTTCTTATCATGCATGTGCATGCCGTAATGACGATGGAATTAGATTTATTGTTCAATACTTCTGTCATATCTGTCACTAACAAGTTGAGCCAATATCATCATCATTTGTTCTGAAGGAGCTAAAGGACATATACATCTGGGTGCAAATCATATCTGTGCTCATTCTTATCTAAGCCAGTGGCATGGTAGTTTGAGGCTGTGTCCTCTAAGTTCACAAAGGCAAAGCCTGCTTTTCCGGAGGAGAAAAACCCAGTACAAACTATATTGACTGCTAATGATTGATTTGAGCAGTTGGTAGTAGGTCAGGCAACAGGACACATCAAATGTTGCTTTTCAAAGCCGATGAATTATGAATTATATCATGAGTCACACACTACAACAACCTGCAAGTAACAAACCGAAACAGTTCCCTTTTCATCAAAAGGAGTTTACTGTGTGTGTTTGTCGTGTAGTTGTGGGATTTGCGAGTCCTCCGCAAGAAAACACATTATTTGACTAAAAACTGTGCATTTATTTTCACATAAATTTATGCTGTTACAATGTTTAACCCCACGCAGGTGGGCTTATTTGGGAGGAATTATGATTATTATCATATTTATGTAAATTTGGAAAGCTAGAGCAGATAATAAATAGAAAACACCAGTCCAGTGTGTAAGAATTAGGGGGTGGAGGAGGATTGAATTGCAGAAATGGAATAATGACCTTCGAATAAACTGTTTATATCTGTAGAGGGAGCGAGTCTACCATGTTTCTACAGTAGCACGGAACTGACCTCTTCTTTACTCCTTTTTTTCCATTTTATAATGGGTGGCATCCAGCGTTAAGGTGCACCACCATCACTGACTATGTCTGAGTGTGGACCAGAGTTATTATCACAGAACAGACAAAACAAACCATGGCTCTTTTGTGTTATTAGCAGCCACCGTAGGAGACAGTGAGGTAAATATTCATTCGGTTGCAATCTGTAACTTCACTGCTAGATGCTACTAAATATTACATACTGCACCTTTAAAAACATTACATTTAAAAAAGTCCACTGGGGATCAACTACAACCATTAGATCTGTGAAAAGTCATGTGGTCAGTTTTGCTGCTCTCCACATTTATTTTCCATTAATTTGACTGAAGTGGTGTCCAGAATGGCTTTGGGGCTGCACCGTCTTATAATAGCAGGGAAACCCCTGGTTGAATAAAAGCATTGAGAAGTGTGTGAGTTGAAACTGGTTTATTCTGCCACACTACTCACCTGCAGAGCCAACAGCTTCTCACTGGGCTTGATGTGTCGTTGTATCTCACATGCCACAGGCTGAATGACTTTAATGCCATCTTCATAGAAAACGTAGAACATGTTGCCGATGCCAAGACCTGGAAGGAGAGGGAAAAAAAGCCCTGCTTTATACCTGAAATAGGCTTGGAGACTGCACAGCATGAACATCTGCAACAGAAATAAGCCTACGACATTGTTATCTATTTTCAAAGCATCAAATCATTTAATCCCTCTCACCACAGTTCAGTAACCCTATTACAAAAATTCAATTAACTTAGTTTAATGAATGCAATAGTAGAGCTGATGGAGTCTAGACGTACCTTCTTCTCGCCACAAAATGTTTGCCACTGTGAGGGAGAAAAAAGCGGAAAGCATGGTTGAAAATAAATGCAAGAATCAATAGGGTCCCTTTGTGAGAGCAAACACACAAACACTAAGTCTTACTGAGGCAAAGAGGAAAGCAGACGGCATGAAAGTTTTATGGAAACTGTCTCTCTGACACCTACTGCAACAAACAATCGATAGAGCCCTCTGCTTGGAAATAATCTGATACCAAACACTGGAAAATGGAGTGCAGTCAACAAACTACAAATACAGTAAAACAGTTTATGACTTTATGGATGCTGCAACTCAAGTAAGCATATGTGTAAAGACGTGGAATAAGTCTCATAAAATCATCAGATTTTATCGATCAATATGAGGTTTGTGAATAAGCCTCCTTAGACACCCATGAGTAGTCCACAGGTTTCAGACTCAGATGGTTATCATAAGTCATTAGGAAGGATTACTGTGCTCCTTCTCTACCAGTTTTGGATTCTGTAACAGGTAATTTCTCATTAAATTCACTTGGATGTGACTAATGACCTGAAATATGGATTGAAAGTCACATAACAGCTTTGGTGCTTTAATGGACAGTCTAAAAGGCAAACCAGCTGCTGGCTCTTTAAACATTTAAAGAGAACATATGCCATTACTTTAAATCGTATAAGGAGTGATATACAAACGATGAAAATTCAGGACCATTACAAAAATCAGAAGTAATTTTCCATGCATATGCTGCGCAATTATTATCCTCCAACCCCCTGCCATCACAACTACCCCCTCACACTTGCTTTTTTAACTGTGACCTTCTCTCTCATTGTTCATCTGTCCCCAGTCTTTGCTCCGCTTCCATTCCATCTCCCATTTTCAGGCATTTTCAGTCTACAAACCAATCTCCCGCCCAATTCACATCCGATTCTAATCTCACCGCTATTGCAATGCTCATTCCCTCAGCTTCTGCTCGGGTGGATAGATGCAGAGAAAGAAAAGGGGGGAGACAAAGCCAACTAGACACTGCTGTGCCGTTAGTCAGCCTTAATCTTTCAAAAGTGCTTTGTCAAGTGTTTCCTGCGCACTCTTGCATACCTTTTAGCTCATTAAAAGTTGGACAAAAGGACTAGTCTATAGATAGAGGGACAAGAAAGGGAAGGAAGGCAAGGACAAAACAAAAAAAAAGGAGAAACAATACAATTTATTTGAGATGTGCCAAAAATGGAAAATGGAGAAAATGGAAAAGAGGAGTTGAGATGAGATCTTGCGTGCCCAGGTCTTTTCCAATAGCCCACAGTATTGATGCTATTCATCACTTGGCAGAAAGACTGTGGCTGCTCTGCGCATACAAGAGACCCATACATCAACTTCATCATCCATATAACAAAACAAGCTGGCTGCCACTGTAGGCGGTGAGTTCACTCTTTCTAGCCGTAATAACTGTGTTTCCAGTGGGCTCCAAACATCGGGAACGGCACGCTCGTGAACCGGCCTGGACTCTGCAGTTCCTACCCGTCAGGAAGGTTACATAAATTCAATTTGTTTACAAGAGCATGCTGCTGCGACAGTGGGCCAAACAGCCCGTGGTGCTCACCATAGTGGGGTGGCAGAAGACAGCGACTGCATAATATCAGTAGAGTAATTGGGTCAGAGTTGATGCAAATGCAAAAATGTAACTGAGGAAGACTGCCCTGGGTCTACAGGCCTTTTTGGCACTTTCCATGGATTATCTCAGAAGTTTCTTGGAAAACTGTAAACCATGCAGTGGTTTTAGGTTTTAATTATATGTTCTGCAAAAATACTTTATTATTGACAAACTGCAAGTGTTGTGACAAGCAGAGAAACCCTGCACTGTTGTAGCTAGTTTTAATGAGGAAGTAGAACAGAAAGACTACTTAAACAAAGACAGAAAAATCTTTATCGCCCCCCTTTCCTTTTTTTTCCCCTTTCTTTTTGAAACAGACCAAATGGCCTTTCAGTGTGATGACTAACAACATGCAGAGCAGGTACACCACATGTCCATTACTCCAGCTGTGCCAGAAAGATTTCAAAAGCACCTGCCAACACCCACTTACAGAACATCCAGGCCTAAATGAAGACGCCTCAGGACCCCCTGCTTTGGTTCCCCGCCAAAGCTTGTGAACCTGACTATCAGCACCAATGTGTCCATATCAATGAAATCTCTCTGCACTTTCTACAATCCTGTTCTCGCAAATGTTCTTTTTTTAATACCACTCCCTTACTTCCATTACTAACTCCGAATCTGCTGCCTCAAACGCTCTTTTTCCATTCTCATTTTATTGATTTTCCATTAACAAAGTTGATAACCCTTGCACAGTTTTGTTTTGCTAATCAAAATTCAGTAATACTTGACTGACTTTTTAAAAAACAAAAGAGCCCAGAAAATGCTTAGAGAGGGTAGAAAATTCAAGGTCCAGTATTAAGAAAGTACAATTAAAAGCTATTTTTATACCTTGCATTGCTCCCACACTCCAGCAAACTGGGTTTAAAGAGGTCATGAAATTGTTAGATAGATTATAATAGATAGATTAGAGGTCTTTCTTTACACAACTTGTAAAATGTAAAAATGTTCTTTTTACACACGGGGAAAAGCAAGGAATGGTTATTTAAAAGCAGAATATTTTCATGTTTAACTCAAAGAGGCCACCAACTGAGAGTGGCTTCGGCTTTCTTCTATTACAGTGAATGATTAAAAAAAAATATCTGTTTCAGTTCTTTGTGCATCTCCCTTCACTTCTTCTATCAACAAAGTTGTGACTCACCGAGTGATCACATTCCACTTCTGACAGAGAAAGTCTTTCAGTTTTCATATTATACCCATCAGATTCAGATAGCAAGTTCTTCGGGTTTTTTGGTCGCTTTTAGCAGCTCTATGCCACATATATTTGAATGAGCTTGAACACTGAGAGCTACCTTGGGCAGAAAGTCTTGAGCAGTGAAATTACCAGTAAGGTAGAGTAAGGACACTTTGAAAATTACAAACTGAATGCGCTAGAATTGGAGCCAGAAGCCCTAGGAGGACTGAAGGCTGTATCATCTCTTTAAGAGTTAAAGTATTTAAAAGACATAATCCTTGAGAAAAATCCCTGGGAGTTTGAGGAAAAAATACAAGTTACTGGAGAAAACCTGAAAGATCCAAACTTGAGAAATAAAACTCTCTGCTTGTGCCTCACAAACAAAACCTACTGTGGAAGATGCATAGAAATAAATATCACTGTGTAAAGTCTGTGTCTTCAAATTAAGAGTGGGTTTTGCATCCATTTTATCACAAGACCCCATTTTTTAATAAAGGGAGATCAAACAAGCAAACAAACAAATGACTACCAGTTAAATTCCTTGTACTTAAAGCTGCAGGAGCTGACTTTACCTGAATGTGAAAATTCACCCCTTCCTTCTGCAGCTCTCTCCTTTGGTCCAAATCAAAAGACTAAATATAAATATAGATGACCTGATGCTCTTTCACACCGCTATGGAAAAGTGACGCCACTCTTCCCAGTTTGAGTCGCGTCTGACTGAATCGTAACAGTGATTGGTAATTACAGTTGTCAATCATGTATTTATCTGTCTAAAAACACCTACGATCAGCCAAAACCTCCTATCATTGGGGCAGAATTTCTACAGCCACAAAACACAGCCAAGAGTAGATGCACAAGTCTCGTTTCCTCTTGAATTAGATTCGAATTAAAGGTAATTGTGGATTTTTTGCCCAGTGACACCAAAAACAATCGCACACTAAAGCTTTATTTTTTCTTTCAGAGTCTAAAATATTAAATCAAATTGTTTCTATTGTCTGTAGGTATAGGAACAGCTACTAATGTTTTCGTTTTACTCCAATATTAATACTCCATGTCAACTTGTCATATGTGTTGAATTCACTGTATGCGTTGTGTGTTTACTTGTGATTACCATAAAATGCAAATCGTAAAAAAAAAGAAGAAAACATGAACGATGGTGATAATGGAATGTCCACCTCATGATTTAGATGGTTATTTTTATCGATATTGTTACAAAAGGCTACTTTTCTAGAGTACATCAACAGAAATATTCATATGGTGCCATGTTGTATCTAAAGCTTCAAGGAGTTTAAACTTTCTAGTGGATTTACAATACTTATTTCATAAAGCCTTTAGCATGAAACTCGGTCGACAGGCAGTGGGCTGCTGACACTGTGGATAGCGTCACTGCCTGGTTAGAGCTCCTGGCTGACGACAGCGTGTCCAACACTGTGTGAAAGCCTACTGTGATGGGGGAGGGACACTGCTGATGGAAACATGGGCACTATTTTGGCATGAGTTAACATTCTGTGTTGAGAGGATATGGAGCAAACAGCATGGTGGACACTGTAGAATATAAGAGCTTTGTGAAGACTTTGCTGTGAAGCACCGCGGCTCATCTGTGGGTCATTGAGGAACAGGAGATTGCAGGGCTTTGTTCCAACCAATCACTTCACCAGTGGATTTTGCTGATTAGATCTGTCTCTGTCTGAATCTGTAAAATCAACAAGTGGCGTGTTTGACTGGAGCAAAAGCTTATGAACCTAAAGAATGAAATGACTGAGAAACACGACAAATATGGAATAAAGACGGTAGGAGTGTGCAGAAGATAACGTGTTATATTAAGTAAACAAAACACAGTTTTCAAAAAGACTGACACTAAAAAGAAAGAAACATAGTTAGGTAAAATCAGCCTCATTTTGGTTTTGGAGTATTCAAAGTTTTGCTTTTGATTTATCTTTCAGTGCTAATTACTGCAAACTGATGTGGGTCGAGGCAGTTTAATGGTTCATGGAGTACAATAATAAAATGGCACTGCACAATATTGGACCTTTCATGCATTCTTCATCCAACCTTTTTCAGCTTCTATGAAGAAGCCAAACTAAAACTAGTCAATTTTTCAAAATAACAATAAAACTACTTATCCACTTGTAAAATTAAACTGAAAACAAAAAGGCTAAATAAAAAATTAAAACCACTGTGATGTGTTCTGACTTGAACATCAGGCTAAACCAGGACCTAAATTAACTTCACAGAATTTTGATTTGTCATACGTTTTCCCAGTAACTGACTCTAGTGTGAGTGGATGTTTTTGCTGTTCTCACTTTCCAGCCCACTGGGTTTGAAGACTCAACAGTAGCTGGTGAGATATGTAAAGGTCACACATTACAGCGCAGTGACTAACAGTATGCAGAGCAGGTACTCGACATGTCCATTACTCCAGCTGTGCCAAAAAGATTTCAGATGCACCTGCCAACACCCACTTACAAAACATCCAGTCTTAAATGAAGACGCCTCAGGACCCACGGCTCTGGTTCTTCGCCAAAGCTTGTGAACCTGACTATCAGCACAGATGTGTCCATAACAATGAAATCTCTCTGCACTTTCTACAATCCTGTTCTCGCAAATGTTCCTTTTTTTTTTTTTAAATACCATTCCCGTTCTTCCATTACAAACTTGAAATCTGCCTCTTTCCGTTCTCTTCTCATTGATTCTACATTAAGAAAGTCGATAACCCTTGCATATACTACACTAGAGATTATCAATAACACAAATGGATTCATATCAAAAACTCACAAAAACTCAGACTTTTTAAGTCCCAGAAACTGACTCATGTGTGAGTGGAGATGTTTTGCTGTTCTCACTTTTCAGCCCACTGGGGTTTTAGGACTCAGTAGCTGGTGAGATATGCAAAGGTCATACCTTACATAACGGTCCTTTAAGTGAATCATGAAGCAGGAAGTAAAGCAAGGAGAACAGACTAATGCTGTGAGTGAAGACCATGGAACGATAAGGAAGAAGGTGCACAGGCATTTTGGATTGTTCTCAATCTTCACTCTCATCCTGTCACATCCATCAAGCCTCCAAACGACATCACCAAGTGCCTTTTAAAGCCAATTTATTTGACGGTTTTAAAAGATGACTTCTTTGACTGCTCGTTCACGATTTAAAGAAACAAATGATCACTGTTTGAAGGGAATCACAGCCTTACGTGTCAAAATTATGCATTGCTGACCCATCACTGAAGACATCGTTACAGAGTTTGTGCTCTGCAATTGTCACTTTTACTTCTGTCTGTTGCTCCTGGCGTTCATCCTCATTCATTAATTCTGGAACAGGTTCTTGTTCTTGTCAGATAAACACCCTGTGTTGTCCTTTTTCTCCACAGTCTTTTCATAATGAATCACCTTTTGAAACCAGCTTCACACACCGGCTCTTTGTTTAACAGAATCCCTCCACTGTTTCTGTGTGTGTCATTGCAAACAGCGCTCAATACACAACTCTAGAATTAATTTATGAAGCTACATTAAACATATCCAACCAATCAAGTATTCGCCTGTTATACTCACAAGCAACTGCTCCTTGGCGTGTATTATAATGTGTTGTAGTCATTAATTAAACTTTCCACTTTTTTTTTTTTTTTATTATTTGCAAGTTTTCAAGGGTAACTGGAACAACACACCACAAACTATACAACGCCATGTTGTGTCCTCTATGCTAATTACCTCTTTAATGAAAACCAATTAAAAATGAAATGGTTAGAGAAAGCGTAGTCTCAGGCAACATGCAAACTAACCATAACTTCTGGCTAAATCACCTACATCATTACAAGTATTGACATTTACCAGGTTCATTCATGTATAAAGGCAAAATAAGGTGTTTATGAGAAAATGTCTTCCGAAATTCAGTCATTGAAAGAGACATGAGGCACTGATGACTATGGTACCATCCTAAACCAAAGCTTCTCACATGATAGTAATTAAAGAGTCCTCCAGACATACTGTATTATAAGCCTTGCAAAAATGCTTTGAATTATAATTTGTGTCTGATGTGTTTTTGTTTACCGTATTTTCTCAAATAAAAACTAGTATTCAATTAAAAGCTGGGTCTCTGATAACAGCCGTGGTCCACATGAACAAATCCAAATGAATGCCAGAGAAAAACAAGAGTATATAAACTCCAGGTTTCTCTTATATAATGTGCAAACCAGTTAAGTCTAATGTACATTTCTACCGCTTTAATTTTAATAAATTAAACAAAAACGAGAGAGCTTTTAATATGAAATGGTTAGAGGAGTAATGTAGTAGCTTTTCCAGGGTAAACAAGGATCAAAATGAGGCTTTGCTCTAAAATATGTCCAATATAAATAAAGGCTTTTCTATGAATTTGTCAATTTCCAGCGTTTACCTATACTTCAGTTGCATATTATAAGCCTTAAAACGTCATCTCCATCCGTAGCAAACATGGTGTATTTGATACCTTAATAAATATAGTTTGATTAAAGATGCCTTCATATTTGTTTGTTTCACTTGTAACAATTGCTTTTCTTTTAGAAAAAATACTTAAGTCACCACAATAGCACTACAACAGGAGAAATAAATACTAAGACTGAAAGATCTGATGTGCTTCAACGTGGAGATACACTAGGACAAAATTATTCTGAAGCACAAGCAACTTTATTTCTTTATTTTTTTCTTACAATTTTCACCAAGCTATAATTTGGCAATTATGCAACTGAGGATCTTGTGCCTTAGAACAATTCCTGAAAATGTCACGAATCCATCATGAATAGTTCAAAAGTAATGACTTATTGAATTTAGCATCTTTTTCTGAACCACTCGTTTTTACAGCATCACAGCCCCATTTTCAAAGCCCAGTATCTCAAAAACTAATGAAGATATACAGCTGAATTTCTGTATGGTGTTTATTAGGACTAATAACATGACTAGGTCAGATTATTTATCGCACGTCATATTGCCATCTTTATGTTGCGTACTATTATTACACATCACAGATTTTGAACTCATATTGTGCAGGCCTAGGTGGAGTACCATATAAAAATACTTGAACATCAACTTTGATTTGATGAGGACTTTAATTTTTTGTAAGCGTAACCACTGGACACCATGAGGGCAACTCTTTTGAAAGCTCATTGTCATTGTTGGAAGGCTTAA
>JAPQRN010000002.1:7978664-7995397 GCA_037367275.1 Coranthus polyacanthus
TTGATGTTCCAATTTCACAAATGATGGTTAATGATATCTCTGCAGAGTGATAAAACAACCTCAATGGAGTTTTTTTGTGTTTCATCAGCTTAGGTTTTGTCTAATGGTAGGGTAATGAATTCATGGCTTTTAAGACTTTTCAGGCTCCGCAGGAAGCTTGTTCAAAAACAGTGATGCAGTTTGTAATCTCAAAGAGTGAAATTATTCAATAAACAAGGTCACAGCACACGACTAGAATCATGATTTGTCGTCTTAAAACACAAGATGCATGGATTCTATGGGTTCTATGGGTTCACAGTACGATTTGCAATTTAAAAAAACATGACCTCAGACCTGCAGGAGGAAAACGGCCACAAGAACTCCATTCTTCAATTTACCAATTTAGAAAAGCTTTCATACAATATAACCGAGCAAATATCCCACAAGATTAGATTAATTTCAAGTGTTTCATTACATTATTGTTAATTTATCATTTTCTGAGGGGGTGTTGTGCATAGGGTTAGTTTAAAAAGTGATATTTTAGTGCCCTCTTGATGACTGCTTCCTGAGAGGAGCATGTGCCACAGCTTACCCACTTCTTTGTACCATCTCCATCAATAATGAGAGCCCTCCACTGCTATTCATAGGGACACTATGCTTGGAAGTAGTGCCATGGAGGGGCCCTTTTCAAAACAGGTCCTCTCCCAGGAATAAATACTTATAAAGTAATCCTCTTTATGTATTTATGTGAGTGGATTTCCATTTGTACTCATTAGTTACAGTCCTACATATTGTCTGAAGATTATTTTGATATATAGGTGGGTTTTATGGTTTTTTGTTTGTTTGTTTGTTTAAATTCTTGACATAAATAACTAAAATACAAATAAACGCAGACTTAATGCACCAAGTCACACTGGAACAAACCAAAATAATAACACGGGGTTAATGGCTAATGTTTGTTTTTTTTTCACTTCACACTTTCAGGCAAGTGGGTCAGAAATCTATTTGCCCAAAGTCAGTTTTTACTTTGCCCCTATACAAATTGTCATGTTTTAGAGGAGTTGTCAAAAGCCATCTTTGCTGCCACCAAAATGCAAATGTCAGCCTTTGCTATGGCATTCCAGTGATGTTTTTTTGGAAACTTGATGTATCTGTGAAAAACAAGCCCACTTTATCTGCCTTGCTCTCAAACGTAGGGTAAATTGCTCAGTACATAGTTGGAGTTTTGTACACATCCTCCAACACCAGACGATTAAAAACTTTTTGGAGGATAACTGAAATACTCACTTCCACTTCAGCTCCTAAGTGTCTTTACATGTCGCTCTTTTCTCACAAGCTCCTGATCAGTATCACACATGGGCAACTCTCAACAAACATGAGAGGGAAGCAAGATAGCTCACTAGTTACTCCCATTATCACCTCTGTAAAAAAACGTGTTTGATTCTTCGTTACCATTAGCCCCATTGGGAAAGTGTGTTTCTACATTTACAAGCCCAACGTGGTATTTTACTTGCCCATGGCAACCGTTATTGTTCAGCCCTGTAACATACTGTATATCACAATAAATCTTTCCCACCTACTTAAATATGTTTAACATAATCATTTGTAATTGCAAAATATCCTTCCAGAGTAAAGTGACATCTAAAACAATAATAAAAAATAACTTATATTCAAGGAATCAACCTCAGCAGCTTTAAAAATGAACCGTTTCCCTAACTGGTTATGTAGTTTACATTTTCTAAAATACTTGGGTAATCAACATGTGCAACAAACACTGGAGCTTAACCCACTCTTTTCAAATTTCAAAGAAAAATATGTCACAGAGAGTAACTGAAATGCTCGATCAATAATCATGTTAAACCACAGTAAAATGCTTTCAATTACCACTTTATCTCAAATAAAGGCTGTTTAAACAAGCCGCTTTGACTACTGACAAAAGACTGTGTTGATCAGTACAACAAAAGAACAAAAGCAAATCTGTCTGCCTTCATAAAGGTTGAAAATATGAAGCTTCCATCTGCCAAACAAAGTGGATGTTTGGGTGAAAATACAAGAGCTTTTCACTCAGTAAGGACATGTTTTCAGGCTGGTAATAGACTGTGACTGGTACAGCAGATGAGATCTGAGGGTGTAAGTTCACTTATTTTTACATATAAGTAAGCCCCTTACCGTTCACTTGGAGAGTGTGTGTCTGGAACAGTTTTTCGTAGCCATCAGCATGGCAGGTATAGTTTCCCATGTGAGTCGTGGTTACTTTGGTGATGTACAGCGAGCCATCATCCCCAAAGTCCTACCAGAGAAACAGAGACACAAATGACTTAAAGAGGCCACTGGTAGCTTTGCTTCAGGAGCGATGGCTTAAAAGGTGTTTAGAGTGGACATGAACTGTTTCAGTGGAAAGACAACATGCTGCAGCGTGCAGATAGCAGGATGTTTCATGGCACAGGAAATGAAAAATATAACAATCATCCAAACAAAGGCACAATGTGGAGCAGATGTCCATTGATCTAAGTTAATACTGGAGTTATCTGGTGCTACAGAAAACAAAAAAGGTGAAAAATAGTTTTGTGGTACGTCATTTTTCCAATCACATGAAAATGGTCCGATGGGAAAGGACTGAGGCAAGTGCAGAGATTACACACTGAATACTGACAGAAATTCACAATAAGATGTGTTTCTCAAATAAGCCAACCATGATGCAGTTTTAATTGTCTGGTGACTAATGCAAGGCAAAACAAAAGCTGCAATTAAACCAAAACCTTTCTATGATGTGAACTTGTGTTGAGCCAAAAGAAATATGATTAATTCATGCTGTGCTGTGATTATTAAGCCAATAAACACACAAAAATTGTGCTGGACAAGGCAGTGAACCAAACTGAAAATGAATTATTCAGCTGTATCACAGTCTGAAGCCCCCAAAGCTAATGAGTGTGTGGTTTAAGGAACCCATCTGGCAAAAGTGGAGGTCTGCCACCTTGTTAAGACCACACACATGATATTACAGAGTCTTAAAGAAACCCGAATGTCATTACAAAGGCAATAAACTGCAAGAACATCAATTGATTGTGTCTCATTTTTCGTATCTGGGGTCATATTTATCAAACTGGTTAGAGGCACAGTTAAATAAAAGATTAAAGTAAAAAAAAAACATTTTAAAAAATCACTTTTTGTGTGGAATGTATTCAAGATATTCAAGAGACCTCTTTAAAGGTCTGTCTTTGCTGCGGGACTGAGACAAGGCAACCATGTGACATACTCTGTAATTACTTTACAGTTTGGTCTTTTTGAATTAGAACTTTTAGATCAGAGGAGTATTAAAATTATTTACAACCCAACAGTCTCTGCTTTCTGTTGAGGTGTTTAAGGCCCTTCTTCTGATATCCCTTGCCTCTTTTGTGTCCCAGTTTAACCAATTTTCAATTTCTTTATTTATTTCTATTTTAAGCTTTCAGTATATTAGAGTCTTGAGTTTCATGTGTTGATTGTTAACCGTTGTTCAATTATAAAGGCTTTTGCTGAAAAACAAATGTAAGGAATCTTTTTAAAGAGGCCTATTTATATATTATATATTGTATGTTGCTAAAAGGTTTTAATAACATGCATGAATTATTGTTTTGATAGTGTTGATTTTGAGCCCCAATTGTACTTTTTTCATTTTTGTTTTATCACATGCACGAGACACATACATTCGAGAAAGTGTTTCACTGGATGCAAAAATAATATATGCCTGCAAGTGCAAGATGAGTCACGTCAACTTTTACATTGTTTTCCAGTAATTTAGAAACTCTAATGACCATTAAGAATATGTACAAAACAACTTTTTTCTCATAGCTGGGTCACGTACTGGTGCATAGGTGACGTGTTGAACAGACAGTCAGATGCGTCCACCATTCCTGCATCATAATCTGTTCTCAACAACTAGCAACCTACAATCAGTGACTTTCTAGTAGGGAGTAGGAATTCTTCAGGCCAAAAAAAAAAGTATTTTGTGAGGTCACAGCGACCCTTGGTCACCAAAACCTTTTCAGTGAACGTTTGTAAAAAAATAGAAGACATTCTGTCCAGCTGTTCCTGAGATATGAGGTTTAAATTGTACTGGGGACAGAAAGACAAACCTTCTCATAGAGATGCATGGATGCATCTAATAAACACTTTAACTTTTTGTGAAAATATTTGGTATATTGAACTTAAATTAATATTCAATGCAGAGCATTTTTATTATGTCATATTGAAGGGGATCTTTAATGTTTGTGGGAAAAAAAAATCACAAATATACATTAAGTAACAACAATAGTCAACTTAGTACATGTGATTCAGACAAAAGAAAGGCCTGAGTTCAGTATTACGTATAGGTTTCACCATATGCACATCAGCCTTATAGAAATGAGCATCTTCAAGCACTCATTCATCATCATGTGCTCATTAGTTTTCTTCACTGCTCGCTAACTGGATGAAGGCCAAGCGGCAAAACGTGTTCATATGCGATTGCTGCATGCATTAAAAAAATCATTCACCTACGAATCTTAGAGCGTTGCGAACCTTTGCCCTTAAGAATGTCTATGAGTTTGTGCTCATGCTCCTTGTTTCTAATGAGAAAACAGGTCATTCTAGTAATTAGCCTTATTTACCATGTTCTTCTTCAGAAGAGTTCATAAAGTGTCTTTTCTCATTATATTGCTTTTAATATTTCGATCACATCCTTACTGGCTGTTTATATCTTGGCATTTAGTTCACTTAAATTTTACAGACAAGCGAGAGTGCGAGAGCCAGCCGTCGTGTTTACAGTGTGTTTATCAGTTCGTCCCGGTGTGCTCTGATCTAACCTACGAGTTTGGCAACAGCTCGAGCTGAGTGAAGCATCAGAGCTTCACAATATGAGGGGAAATCGATGGTGCGTTTTGGCCCCTTGGGTTGAGAGCATATTGTGTCACCTTCTTAAATGAAAAATGAATGGGGGGAGAAATGAAACTCAGAGGGGTGGAACGAGCCTTGGCGGTGGCTGTCGACAAGATTCCTCCACCTCACCTCACCACCCTCAACCTTAGCCATCAGCACCCAGCTCTCTGCAGACAAAGCAGGCCAAGGTATGAGCACTCAGAGTGAGGGGAGACAAGGGCAGGTAGAGGTGGATTTACAAATAGGCTGTAGCCTTCAAGAAACTATAATTAATAAAGCTGTCAACTGTGGGGTCACCTCTGAAAGGACACTAAAGAGCCACCTCGTTGGATAGCTAACCTCAGGTAGATGACGAGGCATTTTAGAAAATGAGGGTGGAAGAAGCATTCAACGTGGCCTTTTACAACTTCGAAATATCCCCTCAATGAAAGGAAACTGAGGCAATAGTTTAGTTTATGTCCTGATATTCAGCTCTAATATGTTTTTTTTTTCCAGAAGCTGCACCCATTACAATTAAATGAAATGGAATGAAAATTTGACCTTTTTCCAGTTTTTAGAAGGACTGCTTTCTACCAAAGAAGAGATGCCAATAAGTACGGCTGGCTGATTGTTTTAAATAATCAGTTTTTGGAAAGACATATTGTTGGATCTAACTTTTTATGCTGTAGATATAACAAACAAAATAACAATCACAACCATGGTAGAAAATTAAGTTTCATGGAAATCTCAAAAGGTTACAACGAATAAAGTTTCGCATCATTTGTGTGATATTAATTTTGACATTATTCATTTTTTTTGTATTGATTTATTGATTTTATTGAGGTATTGATTCCCACTCCCTGCTTAAACTGCTGCCCCCGCGACCCGGTCCCGGATAAGCGGAAGATGATGGATGGATGGATGGATGGATGATTCCCACAAAATGTTTTCTGATTTAGCCGTTAAAATGTAAACTAACTTTTGGTGTAGAATCTATTTGCATCAAAAGAAAATAACGTTTGTCTAATTTGTTGTCATCACCCTGTTGGATGGTTTGAGTCTGTTTTTTTTTACTACAGTTTTACTACAACATTATGAATCCCTTTACAGGAACCTCAGTAGCTTTGGGGTTTTCTGTGAATGATCTGAAGAAAAAAAAGAGTGAAGCAATGTCGGTTTATTGAGACAAAACAAAACACCCTACCTGGGACGGGATCTGTTGGGAGAGAAAAGCAGAAGTCAAACATTTAGAGGCTTATTCAACCACAGCATTAAGGTCTTGTCCTCACTAATACAGAATATACAGTACAATAATTTGCTAAACAAACATGTTCCTCTTATCCTGATAGAGATTGTTTTACTGTCTTCCTGATGCTGAGTTTTAAGAACTCAACACGTAAACACGTTAACACTTCCAGTCTATGTTTTCTAATGATTTCGTCACCGTGTATTGTAATGTGACACTAAACAGCAGCTCCATCTCATCATCTGTTTTGCTTTTGGTTTCGCCTTTGCACCTTGGGCCGTGTGCCAGATACAAAGGTGATGAAACAGATGTCAAATGACTATAAATGAATAAATAATTTAGCTAATGATGTTTTTGTTTTACTGTCAGGAAAATAACCTCTCTCAGCATGTTCAGAATACTCTTCCTGTATCATTGATGTAGACTTTATCGACATGATCCCATCTGGCACGCTCGATAGGGTATTGTAGTCATCCTTGCTTTGAGTGTACAGAGATATTTTCTAAAATGAAGGCCTTGTGGACAGACTTTTCTTTAAAAAAAAAAACCAAAACATAGGGAACAATATGTGCACTTGTGTGGTCACGGCCTAAGACACAAGATGGCCTGAAAGCAGACAGCAGTGATGTTGTTATGGTCACATCCAATGATTCATTTAAACCAAGTAAAATATACACCTTAGTTAAGGTCTCTTATCCAGCTGATGTACGACTAGTTACATACATGATGTCATTGTCATTGTCATTGTGCGTTTTCATTCAAGACGATTAACTCAACAAAAAGCCTAAGTTAGCAACATAATACAACAAGCTACTATGATTCGTGTATTATCTGCTGTATCTGGTTGATTTATTCATCCTCAGGAAGTAGCACAGCAAGAACACAAATTTTATCCCACCATGTGGTACACACTGATCAAAGCCAAATGTAGATATAGAAAATAATCATGTATGCTTTATGTTACATATGGTACATCTCCACTGTGCAGAGATAATGTAGTACTCCACAGCTGAAGGCACCAAGCATTATGGGAGATAAAAATACCTATTCCAGCGGACAAGATAAGAAAAAAGAAGAAGAAAGATTGAACTCGGATTACACTGCTTCCATTGTTATTTCTATTTCTGATGTAGTTGCCATCTCTGTCCTCAAAACACATTTAATGTGCCACCAAGTTCCATGTTTCTCTTATTGTAATTCAAAGGTTTAGTTGCTACATGTGATATATAAAATATACTAATCGTGACCTTCCAAAGTTGAGCTAGGGAGCAGTACAGTCATTCCAATCTTTCCCCAAAATACAGTTCCACATTTCCACACAAGAATAACAAATGAGAAGTGGATTTCCATTCTGCAGAACTATTTTACAACCCCAGGATCATCATTCCTTAATGTTAATGTGTACACACACAGAAGCATACACACAGTGCAGGACTGTATCTTTGGCTCGTCCACTCAGGGAGGATTGAAAAACTGACAGCCTTGGATGATGATGCAATAGCCAGCAACTGTCAACTTCATGGAATTACAGTAAGCTGCTTTGTCAAAATTTAGAGAGGCTCTATTGAACTCAGGGATACAAGCAAACCACTGGGATTAATGTGTGATTCGCAAAGTCTGAATGTCGACAAACATTTCTAAAATAACCACGATCTAAACTGGGAAGGCTTGTGAGATGAGACTGCATAAACCTCCCATGTGTACTCACAGGAATATGACTCTAATTAAGGCTGGCAGTGGATGCTCACAAATATTAACAGCCAGCAATTATACAGAAATTGTCTGCAAGGCAATTTAGAATGGGTCTGTGGATGCCAGGTGCCAACAAAATCCATTCTCCTCTGTGGTAGAACAACAATGATTGACTAGGAGCCTGAGAGCCAAAAATAAATCTGGATTAAGACAGTGTTGGTGTGCCGCTCTTGTTCCGTTGGTAGTTTCTTTTGGTGCAGCATGGTCTGCACAGTCTTCTGATGAGGCACGAGAGACTGCTAGCACTCACGCTGATTCACTCACTGGTGGTGTTTTGTTGTTAGTGAAGCTGCTCTGGAGGTAATCTGTGCACTAACGCAGTCTGTAAACTCAGACTTTGTTAGGCACTGACAAAAAAAATCAAATCTGACGATCGCAGACTCTTGAGGGTCATAGCAACGAGTTTTCAGTCTGAAGAGGCACATTAGTCCCAGCAGTGGTTTAATTCAGTCTCACTTCATGAAACTGCACTAACATCAACTGAACATGCTGTATGTACCATAGAGAAAGAGCCAGTGTAATTTTATGCGACAACCTTAAACACAAGTAATGTGAAGATCCAGGAGGGCACTAAAGTGATTCAGAATTAATTAAAATGCAAAAAGCTAGTTGCATTCTTTTTCCTGCTCTTTTCATTCTATGATATATAACTGGAACTATGAGCTCTGTGGACTGAAATCAAAATTTGATGATTCCTCCAGCAGTAAGAACAAACCACAAAAGGCCAAGCAATCGATTCCCACTACAACCTGAGCCTTTCTAATGTCTCAATAAATGAAAAAAAGATGAAGACATTAAAATTCCAAAATATATATATCGTTTTTTATGTTTTTAGGAAAAATCATGGCATTGCCAAACAATTTTAAAGGATAACAGGTTTCAATTCATGTGTTCCAAGTAGTCCAGTCAATAGGTGTGTTTCCATTAATATATTTATTGCACATTTTTAAGTGCCACATTAGAAAATGATTATGGGGAGCCTTGGTAGGATGCGTAACACATAGGCTGAGGCCTTATCACAGCGGCCCATGTTTGATTCCAGCCTGAGGCATTTGGTGCATGTCTTTCCCATACTCACTCTCACTACATTTCCTGTCTCTTTCTACTAAAATCTATCCAACAAAGGCACAAAAGCCCAAAAGCAAATCTTTAAACAGAAAAAGAAAATGTTTGTGGAAAGATAAAATATGAAAAAAGTGTGTTTTTCACTCACTTGAGGTGGTTTTTACCTTTTTTGGAAAAAGTGAAAATGCACATAATGGGAAATGGAAGCATGTTTTTAAAATAAATTCTGATGTAGCGAACATTTAACTCATGTGATTGATCAGCTGGTTGGAGTGTCGTCCCAGATATTCCCAAGTGCGAAAACACGGCTGGTAGTAGAACAAGTAGTGTGGACTGATGAGGAGACCAAATTATTAATCGTCTCATCTCATCTGTGCAAAAAAGCATTACAGCCATTTGTGATGGAACATACCAACGGAACACTCTACTTCTTCATCTCTGTTTTTTAAAGCCATGTGACACGCAACCTACACCACCACCTTCTATGGGTTAGGATCATAATGAAAATTGGAATAAAGGCTTATCCAGGTTTCAGGATGTGATATGATGTTTACATGTGCAAACACAAAACTGGTAAACTTCTAAAACCTGATTCTAACCAGGATACTCAAGTCCAGCTTAACGCACCCATTGATGACCATCAGGAGAAGCTTTAACATTGTTAAGAGTGAATATTCTCAACAATATTTGGGAGCAGAAGTTTTGATCCCTGAGCTGACATTTGAATTCAAAATAAACCAATGCAACAACTGATGTTAGTCAGCGGGGAAACTGATGACTGGGTGTGTGAAGCACAAAGACCCACCTCTGGTCGGGACACACTGAACCCCACTGTGTGTCTTCAGGCAATCAGGAGATGAAATAAAAACTAGTTCTACTGAATCTATAAAAAAGAAAAAGCAGTAAAACAGTTCATGGAAAAAAATAATGAAAGTTAGATCAAAGTCTGTGTTGACCCTGCAAGACCTAGAACCTCTCTTTTTCTCTGCTAAATCCTGCAAAAGATATTCAGAGCTTTTCCAAGACCTAATCTGGCTTGACATTTCCCTCTTTGCTACACACAGCACTTGCATACATATTTTTACCTGTGAGTTGCTGAAAAGTGGTCATAATGTATTAGAGAAAACACTAAAAAAGGCAAACTGCTGAAAAGCTGTTCCGCTATATGCACAGCCTAAAATCACTTCATAGCTTGGCTCTTTATGTGAATCACACATCACCAACAACCAGAACCAGCGCGCTAGTTTAGAGCCAGTTGATGGTGCCAAGGATGACTGGCGACAGCTGGGCGCCTCTTACTCATTTTAAGGGTCATCAACATTTAATGTTACATTAGTGGCTTCGCTGGGTCTCCCTTTATCTACTGCGACAGTGTTGACTTAATTATGCACAGCAGTATTGCACTCATCTTGGTCAGCCCTGACACACACAGAGGAAAAGGGTAAGGTAAGAGAAGTCTGCTTTTTCTCTACTTTACCACATGTACCACAAGTGTTCTTTCTCCTTTTGATGTAGATAAAAGTGACTTACAAGGCCAGTCTTTGGCCACGCATGCCAATTTAGCACACACATATACACACTTTTTCACTGACTAGTAAAAGTAGGTCCGTCCTCTAGGGCCGAACCCCTTTGGTGTCCCCCTTCATCTTCTTTTTTTATCTGAAATCCCTGTCCCTCCCAGCAGTCTCTAAACACAGACACCCAGAACACAAACTGACATCATGGATTACTGTCAGCCCTACAATACAAAGCCAGCATCAACAGTCAAATAAAATGAGGTGGAAATCTGAGCCACTGCCAAAAAAAGTTAAAATATGATGCAAAAATATACGATTAAATTATGTTAAAAAAAAGAAAAAACAAAACAAAACATGCAACAGCTCTGAAACAGTTGCCCCGAAACCTAGATAAATCCTAATCCTGGTTTTCAGAAAACCAAATATGCTTGCTGGGGTACTCTGCAACTGGGAAACTGGGATAATTTGGCATGTATACATTTATTCTCAGTTCCAGACCACTGCTGTTTAACTGCACAGGCACAGCTCCAGCCAAGTGACGTGACAGAAACACAATGGCGGCAACAAAAGCGTCTCACTTCTGGAGCGATGAAGAAACTGAGCCGATATTTAAAATTTGGCCAATAGCCGATACAAAAAAATCTTGTATATTTATCAATCCAATCAAGCATCTGTGGAAACAGAACATTATTACCATCTGCCTAATATTGTGTAGGCTCAAAGAAACAGCTCTGACCCGAGGCATGGACTCCACAAGACCTCTGAAGATGTGCTGGGGTATCTGGCACCAAGACATTAGCAGTAGGTCCTCAAAGTTCTGTAAGCTGCGATGTAGGGCCTCCATGGATTGGACTTGTTTGTCCAGCACATCCCACAGATGCGCAACTGGATTAAGATCAGGTTGTCCTTCCTTGAACCAAGATTGGGAAAACGCAACAAGACCTGCAGTTTTGGAGATGCTTTGACTCGGTCGTCTCACCATTGCAATTTTGGCCTTGTCAAAGTTACTCGGATCCTTACGCTGCCCATTTTGCTGCTTCCAACACATCAACTTTGAGTTCTAAATGTTCACTTGCTGCCTAATATATGCCAGCCACTGACAGGTGCCACTGTAATGAGATAATTAACACTATCACCACTTCACCTGTCAGTGGACATGACGTTACCTCAACTCTATCATGACGATCCCATCCCACCAGTTACAACTCTGTATCTTAATCCACTACTTCCTTGTCCTATGCAGTGACAGTGACAAGATGACACCTGTGCTGTGCACATCATAGGATCCTAATATGATCTAAAAGGGGATAAGAAAATTCGGGCTACTGGTGCACATATAAACCCAATCCGTGTATCTTGAAATTCCAATTCAGAAAGACTGATTACAGCTTGCTCTTACATTTATGTCTTCCAGGTTCAAGGAGTTGAGATACTGATGGTTTCTCTTCCACATAATAGGAGGTCTCCGCTCCCCTGTGATGGCGCAAGTCAGCACCACACTCTGTCCAACTGTTACTGTGGTGACGCTCACTTTCTGGTCATCTGGAAGGTTAAGTAGGTACACATCTGTTGACGAGAGGAAAAAACACACACAGTCAGACAGTCTATCTTGATTTAACCAGATTTATTTAATTTGGTTCGAAGGAAAATATACACAGGTGAGTAAATGTGGCCATATTTTGAGTTTTTGTAGAACCTTTCAGAGTTTAGCTTGAACAAAGGAATGAAATACTGAAATACTGTATATCAAATACTGTATGTCTGAAATTTGATGAACTTCTTTTGCATGTAGCAGCTCACAATTCAGAGGAAGAAACCCACTGAGATATTTCAGAATGCAAGAATTCATGTTTTGCCCACATTTTTCTCTTAATGAAGCCAGAAAGCATGAATAAAAACTAAAAGAGTATCTCAATTAGCAGTTGTGCTCTAGAAGCAGATGTTTTTTTTTAGTTAGAGATGCACTGAGGCAGCACAATTATTGCAATTTGCAAAGTAATGGGAAGGAATTAAGTTTGTGTTTGGTAAATACATTGCATTATTTATGTGATAATGCTATAATGGAGGTTCTACTTTCTCTCGGTCTCACGGAGGACTCTGTGTCCACCACTATGTACCTCCCTTTTAACAGAACAAAACAGACACTTTAGGGAGGCAGCAGTGCAGCTGGTCTGCTGACTGTTGAAATCTCATCTGAAGACAACAGCCTTGTATCTAGAAGTATTTTTTAACATGCTCAGTATTCTGAGAGTTTAAAACAACCTAGGCTCTCAAAATTGTTGTAAATGCCCGAGAGTGCATCCTATCTGATGGAAAGTAACAGGAAAAAAGCCTTCCTTGCCAGGAGAGGTTTCCAAAACCAAAGACCAAAACCAGAATCAGTGTTTCTCTACAATAATCCTGCAATGCCCTCCAGTTTAGAAGAGTTGTTTGTGGTGATGTGGGTTGGTGCTGTGCTCTCAAGGTTTATTTCTCTATAATGATGAGAACAAATATTAGCACAAAGATAAAACAGAGTTGGTGAGAGGTCAGCATGGCTATGGTTGGTTAACAGCTTTTCTGTCCAGTATTTTGATCAGACAATGAACACAATGTACACTCATCCATTCTTTGACGCCATTATGTAATACGGGCTGTGAGAGAATGCTTTTTAATCTTTCTCTTGGGTAATGAGCAACGGAGCAAAAGGAAACAGAGACTCAATTTGTTCTGCTCCTAAGGGCATGAAATACAAAACCTAATGAAAAAGCAGGTCCAGCAGACACTGTTCAGTTGCCACAGCCCAAAGAATAAGGATGAGAGCACCTTCAGTTACAGCTTGACTTCAGTGGCTGTGCACAAATGGCTTCTGAATGTTTTTTTAACAATCTCACCCATTTGCTGTTTCCGGGCTGCTTGTTGTGTCTTTGAACTGTAAACTGGACAAACCCATTACATCCAGGCCAATCTGACTGGATCCATGAGACAACACATACTTCTTTTTAGTGAGAAGCTCAGAGTTAAGACAACTAATCTCTCATTTAGCCCTATGAAACCCTGCTTAAGCCCAGGCAAATCGCTGCCAGGATTACATCAAACTTAGTTGATTAATAACAGCCGCTGCTTTTGAGTAGAAGATAACTAAGTTTTGAGGATTACTGCACAGTACTGTATGAGATGGTTTAACTCTGTGATGATTTGGTAAATCATAAGGCATAAATCATATCAATCATGCATATTTTTTCTACTAAATCTGTAGACTACATTACTAGTCTACTATTATTACTGTGTACCTAGTAGACCCAACAGGAGACAGTGTCACTTTTATTGAAATACCACTGAAAGACGTTTTTGATATACTTTACTTTCTGCTATGTGGGTAAAGGCTAGGGGGTGGGCAAACTGAGTTTGTCATATAATCTGCTTTTAAGAGAAATCCTACATGTTGCTTCAATAAATTAATAAATAACAGCACTTTTCAAACTTTGACTCCACTAATATTAATTGTAAATTGTCCGCGTACCAATGTAATCAGTGTAATTTACAGGAAGTGTCGCATTACAGGTTGTTTGTAGTATTACTGCTGCTAAACTAGTGCATGGATTTAAGTCCGTTGATAGTGATTCTTGAGACCCTGTTAGCACTAAAAGTGTTCTGCAGGAGGTTGTGCAATGTCTTGTTTTGCTGTCACTGGGGCAGCAATGAGGTTATAATACTTTGGTCCATGAGCTGCAGAAGTCAGACTGTAAGAAACAAAATACATGAAAGTTGGTTTGTGATTGAGGAGAGCTGTGTGTGCACGTCTATGCTCATTAAAAAAAAAAAAAACCTAATTTGGGGATTCTTGCTCTCTGCTGTTTTCATTATAGACCAATCTGTGTATTGAAATGTGGAGAAAAGCTTGAAACACTAGAAACAGCTTCACTTATCAGACACAAAACAAGGGCAAAATGCACTCAGGTGCAAAACTTCAGGGGTGTTTTCCGCCAGCATATCATTAGCGTAATTATAGCGTAGTATTTTATGGATAGGTCCTTAAAACAGAGGAGATTGCAGGCACAGATTATGGGCACAAATGCAGTGCAATTCTCGGTGTAATTAGGGGGGCACAATCAGTGTTTACTTCATCAATGAGCAGATTTGTTTCGGGTTTCTTGCAGCTATTGTCAAATATTGTAATAAAATGTATGCAAAAATGCAGTTTTCAGTCACATCACAACAACAAAAACAGCCTAACCCATCCAGACACTTGAGGAAAACTTGTTAGAGTTTGCTTGTAACATTTTACAAGAAGTGAGGATCATGATTCTCACATAAAATATCGTCATATGTCACATTTGGTCGGATCGCCCGACCTTTGTAAAAGTCCAGCAAACTCTTGCAATAACTTTGAAACTAAAACCATAAATGTTAACGTCAAACCTTATCACAGATTTTAACCAACCAGTTGTGACAGAATTGACAAAACTTGACGAAGATTGAATATTATTAGCTCCATGGTAATAATGTGAATATTGCCAGGTTATTACATCAGACTGTATTTTCCCTTACAGGTGTTCTTGTTTCTGCACTTCTATTGAAATATTAATTAGCTGTGCATAATGAATGTGTAATCTCTGTCATGTGTGATATGTGATTTCTTTTCAACATTGCTATTTTCGGATATTACACATGATAAGTTAAAATAATTTGAGACTACAAAAGTGTGTTAAGTGTATGAATACAATTTTTCATTATTATTATTCATACCCACTCATCTGGGCACACACACATAACACCCAAATGAAGAGATCAGAAGACGAGTTCAAGCATCCATTAATGAGCAAATCAGTTCTTCATTTCTAAAGCACAAACATGAGATTATTCATTCATTAGTCATTCTCTCTCATTGGTTGATGATAAAATGTCTTGTGAAGGCCTGCACTGAGGGAAATTACTTTTGCTGTGAACATGACTTGTCACTTGTATTGATCTAGAAAAGGAAGGGTTTAAATGCCGCATGAAATGGAATAAGCAGATTCATAAAGCAGCTAAAAAGACTTACCCCGCAGACATCACAACATGAGTGAAATCATTTGACAGGATGTTTTTGATCAGTAAGAGCTTTTTTGTGTATAATAGGACATGGCAACAGAAGTGAGAACTAATGGGCAATATGAGAGCCAACATGGTCAGAAAAAACAAAACAGGAAAAAAACAACAAAAAAAAAAAAAAACAACTTCTCGGCAAAACACTGCCTCATTGAAACTTCATTTTATCTAGGGAGGCTGCAGAAGAGCTAGTTCAGTTCAAGTGCGGCAGAATTCAGCAAAGGTCATGGAAATTCTCACAATGAAATGGTTTTTTTCAGTGCTTACACATCCTCTTGTCTCAGCTATTATTTTAAAGTAAAAACACATCCATGCTGCCTCAACAAAGTGGTTCTTGCTGCAGAGAACAATGACTCATCACCTTACCTTAGACACTGAAATTGAAACTTAAGAGCTAAGGCATAAACAGTCCTTAACAGAGGTGAGCAAGTGCTGTTTCTAGAGAATCACTGAACTGAACTGCAATGGACCTTTTGACTCTCTCATGCCTAAAACAATCAGAGAACAAATGGCAAATGGCAAATCCAAGTTTGCTCTGTTATAACAAAACAATGTAGCAGCTCTGGATTATTAGTTCTACTGGGTATGGTAACATTAATATCCACAGGTGCTTTCACCCCTAACTCCTTTGGTCCAGACTGTCCAAACTGCAGATGTGAGGCCTCCTTCGGAACAGCCGCACCTCAGTCAGACAAAAAGAGGTGGTGTCGGTGGTCTTGCTGAACCATAGTTCAGTTTGCAACATCAGGATGAAGCAAAATGAACAACGGTTTGGTTTGTTTCTAATGTGAAACAATCTAACAGATGCTTCAGAATTTCAGACCAATTAAGAGGATTTAAAGGCAGCCATCACCAGCCAAAAGATCCACAAAGTAAAATGAGAACATTAGAGCCACGGAGAGGGGAGAAGACAAGTTTTTAATAGAAATTTGGTCTAATTAAGTAATAAAAAGTCAATTTGCTTGCAATTGATATTCAAAACAAGGAAACTCGTTTGGTGAATTCAAACTCGTTTAGTATCGAGCTTGAAGTTGGTATAGTATAGTATAGTATAGTAGTAGAAAACAGAGAAGGCTACCTGCCAAATTCAGACGCACACCCTTCTACAAATCAATCAATGTCAAGTACCGGGAGTCGTGACCACTCAGATGATAAGGACAGAACGTACCATAAGTCAGTCATGCAAAATTCTCACAAAATTTCAATATGCAACCAAAACTAACTGGAAC
>JAPQRN010000002.1:8007413-8021120 GCA_037367275.1 Coranthus polyacanthus
AGACATAAAGACCTGGATGACGTGTAATTTCCTTCTCCTAAATTCAGAGAAAACTGAAACTATCATAATTGGCCCAATGGAATCCACTCTCCAAGGATGTACTCAACCTGGACAACATTTCTCTGGCATCCAGTGCATCAGTGAGGAACCTGGGGCTTGTGCTTGACCAGGACTTATCATTTAACACACATATTAAACTAATATCTAGGGGATGAGATTCAAGCCAACAAACTACCCTGACAGAGCATTCAGTCAGAGGATTCTCTACAAGCACCTGCACATTCATTTTCTTTGCTGCCTGTGAAGCAGAATGCCTGGACACTTAGAGAATGCATTTTATTGTTGTACCCAAACTAATAGCATTTAAACTGTGTGGTGCACAGGCAAAGCTTTCTGTGATTGTCCAGCCTTCAAGGGGCTTAACAGAACATTGGCACAAGGACGCAGTCTGGGACCTCTGTAAAAGCACTGAAAATACTCTGACTGAATATTACCAACTTCGCTAATGGCAAGCTACCCTGTAGACCCATGCCCTGTGTTTATTGCCTGCGGCTCTCAATTATACTCCTTGGTAAGTCCAAAATCAGCTGAACAATCGTCCAGACTGAATTTTTGCATTCAGGTGGAGATATTACTTGAGGCAAACTGCAAGCCTGACCTTTTCCTAAGTTTATTCGGCAGTGATGACAGATATTGACTCATCTACTGCAAACCTCCCTCCTAACACTGATAGTTTAACTATCCTGTTTTGGCAGAGTAAATAGCTACAGAAAAAAAAGAAAAGCAACAAAGGTATGCAAAATGTGTTGGATTGTACCTGTACCATAAATGATTATATGCATATTTTGTGAAAATGCATGTTTTATTTTTATTTCTATCAATATTTAGTTGTGCTGTTGCAGCGACTGTGTTCATAATGTTCTGGTTTTTGCTCTTTTAACAAAAAAAGACAAAACCGTTGCATTACACAGCTAATGAAAATGAATGTTTTACTGATATTCCTGTTCACATGCACCCATGCTTACTCTAATTAACATTAACACATGTTAACTGTTTGCACATATCAATAGACCTGTCGATATGCCAAGTCTTTCATAATGTTTAGAAATAGGTGTGTTTCTCTTTCTGAACAGAAATGTGGGCTTTTCTTTTGTCCATGAATCTCTACCCCAGCATGAAAAACTGTTGGCTAGTTGGTTTGTGTACAGGGCTGACTGTAAATAATGTGGCAAAGCAACAGCTTCCCGTCTGAAAACGCATATAGCTGATGTTTAAGAGTGACAGCTACACTCCAATGTATTATGACACTCTCCTACCACAAGTTAATGACACATTATGATAGATGACACCTTATCTGTTTACCCGTGATGCACTGAGCCATCACTCACCAAATTATTCAACGATGACAAGGGGCTGACTATCAGTAGCATGGCAGACATCATTCATATCTGTAACATCATCTAATTAAAAGACATCACTTCTGCTAGACACTTTCCTTACTGCAAGCTGAAACAAATTGATTCTCAACCCCCTTCTAGCCTATGCAAAGCAGTAATGAATAATGCATGGACATTAAAGTCTTATCTCCTGTCCTGACAAACAATGTTGCCATGCTTTGAATATTCCACAAAGGTGTGCAAAGGGTCCTTATTAGCAGAGTAGTCAGACAGGTGCCGTTTTCATGGGGAGCCATTCTACATTTACTGCTGTTCGTTTCTAAGCTGCCCCATAATTCTGGACACAGTGGATCAACGGATTTACTTTATGATGGGACTCAGTTTACGACAGCGCTTAAGGTATTTGCATAGATTTTAATAGCTGCCACTCACAGATTATGTCAGCAATGAACTGAAAATTATAATTTTGCAATGTAATTTTTTGCCTCAGGCGCTCTGACCACAGTCTATAATGGAAAATCATTTCATAGATTTCTGTCCAGGTTGGGTGACTGCACTGCTGGTCTCTAAGCTGCATCTGCCACGTAACAGAGGATGCCTGTAATTACATCATATTAACAGCTGTGCAGTTTTGCTATCAGAAAAAAAGGTGCAGCTCTAAATGCACTTATACTGCTATTTTATATCTGCATGTGGGAGAACACCAACAGTAATAAAATAGATTGGCCATGCTCAGTAAATCTGATTGACTTGTGCATTTTAGTCAGTTCAATAACACAATAAAAGTAATGCTTTTTCCAATTAGCATTTAGCTCCCAATGCAAACCTTATGGATGATGTTGAATGATTATTAGCATTAGGGCAAAGTACATGTTATTGCAGCAATATGAGCTGGTGGAGGTGATTTGAAAACTCCCATATTGGGGAGCATCTGCTCAACTACATACTGTATTGTTCCTGGCTTACTTGAACAGCAACTCAGTATTTTGAAGGAATCTAATGGAGATATGAACACTTACAATGTGCTTATTATATGCTTTGAATAATGTGATAATAATGCAAAAGGTCAACTGCTGAGCCCGCTTCAACCACCTCCTTTTGGTTTGCTTGCTTGGCTCTGATTTATATAACAGACAATCAGTTCTTTGGATTTGCTGCCTCTCCTCTGCATGATATCTCGCTTTTTTATAGAAAATACAGTTGTTCTTTTTCTTTTTTTAACGTATGATATTTAATACAGTTTGTAGTCTCCAGAGAAGGTGAATTTTCGACCTTATGAGCGTTTTATTTCTCAGCTGCCTCACAGGCGTTTTGAAGGCTACCTTTCAGACACTTGAGCATTTAGCAGAGCAAGGTAGGTTTAATAAAATGAATATGGCATCATCGACAAATGGCAGTGATTTCCATCATCAACATTCAGTTTTGTGTCAAGTTGAACTTGAATGTTCATTTTGTGAGCTTATTGCAAAAAAGCATTCTGATAGATTCTGGATAAGCGTGACACTAGTGACATGACCTGCACTGTTCACTCAAATTATTATCATATTCATCCAGTTATACAGGTTTAAGCCAGAATTATCTTTCATATTCATCCAGTTTTACATGTTTCTAAGCTAAAAAAATAATGATAAATAATAAGGTTTTATGTGAGTTTCATTGAACACTTTGATGTTAAATCTATGTTATATTGAACTATATTAAAGCTGGTCTAAAGCTGTACTAGCTTTAACTTTTCTAAACTATTTCCACTAAAGAGACTTTAGTGTCACAGACATACATTTTGCAAGCTAACTCTTGTTGTTTAATACAATATTCTGAGGCACTTGAAAATGAAGAATGGGAAAGAAAAAGTCAGAGAAGAATAGGACAACTTAAAAGAAATTCTACCACAGAGGTTTTCTATTGAGGAGTTAACTTGGATTCTTGGGGAAAAAAAATACTTGAAAACTGATGAGGAGGTAGTTATAGTTAGAGCAACTCAACTCTTCAAGGAAACACAGCTCTCCCCGACTGGCTGGGCCTCCTTTCTTTTTGTGATTTGCCAGAAGGGGTTTGCTCCCACACATTCACGTATGATGCAGAGAATAGATGAGACTCCTTCATTTTGCCATTTGCGGTCTCAGGAATTTTTTTTTCTGTCTGCTCTAAGAAACGCTTTAAATACAAAAGGCTGATGAGATGAAGGTTGATTATGAATTCTCTCCCACTGCTAAATGTGTCGAGCCAGCCAAATGTCAGAGGATATTCTGTCAGAGGATATTGAGCTGACTGAAAATGTCAGACAGGGAGGACTCATGAAAGAAAGCATGAGGAGGAAATAAAAAGAGGAAACTGGTGCATGTGTTGTTGTTATTGAGATATTGCAGAGCTCCTGTTATCATTGTGTCACTTAATGAGGAGAAATTAGGTTTGAACTACTGTACATCAAACCCCTGACCTTGTTCTTTTGGCACCAACTCCATGTTGAGCCCCTTTTTTCATCCCAATAGATCAAATACTTGACAATAAAGTAGGCAACAATCTGGAGCTCTGAGTGAGTAAACCTTGGCCACACATCAAAGACTACTTCAGGTTTACCATCCTCGTAACTTTGTAATGGCCTATATTTGTGCAGAGATGCAACAGACTGACAGTTCAGACATTACTCTTCAGATTTCAAACTATTTATTTTATGTAGCTCATGAGGTTAAATGTTTGTCATGGCTTTAACAGCTCACTACGTGAAATAGTGAATTATACTTCATTGGTGAAAAACATTCATGGACTATGAAACACATCACAAGATACTGACCAAACCTCAGTGAGATAAGACATGAAATGATGTAAATGGCAAATGTGGGCATGAAAATGTCACAAACTGTCGAAAACATTTCTTCATGTCACTAGAAAGTTTAAAAACTGTTTTACAGCCTTGAAACTTCTGATCACACAAAATCTTTTGCGAGAAAAACCTTTGAACTCACCAAAAGCTGTGTAAAATTCTTCCTTTGCCAGGTGCTCATCGTCGTTGACGTCATTGTACTTCAGCAGGTCAAAGAGGGTGCACTCAGAGTTGTCCTTGGAGAAACCCTCTTGTTTGATGACCTTCAATGAAAATACACTTATATTTAGTAATATAAGTGGCTCATTATGGTTATTCTAATCTTGTCTAGTATCCAAAGAAAGTGAAGAACACTTAAAGGTTTAAAACAAAATGTTGTTAAGGTAAAACAATGCCCTAACTATGATAACTTCATTCTTCATACCCATGTTTCAATGTAGTTTCAGAGCCCTGATAAAGTTGAATTCACATTCAACTAGGACTGTGCAATATATTGAATTAATCAAGGTTTTATTTTTGACCCATGTGGAAAAATGTCTAAATCGTAAAATCGAGATTAGTGCTTCCTCTGGACACCTTCCTTGCTCAACAATTCAAAATGCAACCCGTTTTTTTTTTTTTTAATATTCACTGCGATTTCACTGTGTTTCTCCAAGAATGCTCTATTTTATGTTAACTTTATTTTTTAACAAGTGCTACACATTGACACTTGGAAATACTGCTTTTTTGTTATTGTTGTCATTTGTTGATATTGCACATATACAACACATAGTTTTGATAAGAATACTGGCTGTGAATCCCTTTTTGGCTTGAAAGATTTCGTCAATCAAGATTTCATTTTTTGGCATTATTGTCCAGCCCTACATTCAAGTACACTGCAAGTATCAAAGCCGCACTGTCTTGAGTAAATTAACTTCCTGTTACTTACAAATTTTATCCTAAATATCTGCGATGAGTCAGGTCTTAGGCCTGTGGTGAATGTCAGAGTTGATGATGCAGACACGCAGTATTAGCTGTCAGTTTACTGTAGCACAAATTGAGACTCAGACATTTTGTCACAGTAAACGATGGAACGGCTGCAAACACTCTGCAGGTTTTATCGTCATCCTGCTAAAACACGATCCTATTCAGCACTCTCGACATGGCCCTCATGGCAGTAAAGCATCCATCATGCTAGATCAGCTGTCAGAAAGCTGATCACAAGGGACGGCTTTATACATCATGGCTCATCCTTCGGATCAGTGCACTTCCCTTCCCAGATGACTTGCCCAAAATTTAGGAGTCACCTGTAATGATATATCTCAACTCTATCCTGAAAACACTACAAATAACAGATATCTGTGGTGTACAGCAAACTGCAAACTTCTGCAAAACTGTTTGATTCCATCGATACAGATGTGTGTGTTTTTCCTCTTTTCTTCCTCCACTATTTTATCATTTACACTTAATGTTAAGGTGAATTCTTATACAAATCTCAAAGGAAAATATAAGTACTAAACCACTAGACTGACCTTGACTTTCTGGTCTCTCATTCCAGCTTACTTCCATTTGGAGTAATGTAGGAGGCCTTGCAGGTGAGCTGCAGGCTTTGATGCTTAAATGTCTTCAATATGGCATGACATGGGCCTACTCCCCCACACACAAAGCTTTTATTCCTGTGAATACTTCAGATTTTGCAGTCACATCTCCGTAAAGAGTGATTATTGGGCTCCATTAGAAGAGGAGCCATGGACATGCTCGCTGGCTTTCAGCAGACTCTGTGAGCGAAATGAACTGAGACACATCATTGATGTGATAACCAGCTGTAATGTTTATTGGGAATGTAGCTTCTGCCCGTTTCGAATCAAAGCTTAATTTACAGAGCCAATAGAACATTGACCGGTTAGTCAGATAGAACATCTATCTGATAATTAATAGTAACACTGAGTTTCTAATACTTCATAATACTATGGATTTATCAGAACTTACTGATCTAAAAAATGCTTTTAAGATATGTGTCTGCTTCTTGTCTACCTTCATTTCGTTTTGCTGCAAACAATTTAACAATTTATTCTTAGTCATACACCAAAATACTATCCATTAATAAGATAAATATGCAGTGATATATTGTTATGGACAATTGTGTGGCTAAGGCTAATTCTTAATTTCACCACCAGGGTTAGAGAGACACATTATATTACAGGCAATTCTATATGAAACACCACTTTTGAATAAGACATGCACACTCATCACCCATGGTGGTCTCGTAGATCTGCTTTGTCGGCACTCACCAATAGGTTTGAACAAGTCGTCATCTGTTACCAATCTTCAGTGTCAGTTAAAACACAAAGGCCTTCCTCTTGATTTCTACTTTGTAGACTCTGACTATACTTTTGTACAGGGGTGGAAAAAGTCTTTTCAAAAGCTGTGGCCTTGAAACTTTGTTTCAGATATTCTGTCTTTGATCAAAAGACAGATACATGCAATGCATGAAGAAAAAAGAAGTTTTGATTTGCCATTTTTAAAGGGCACCCTTGACCAAAAGGGCAGAGACAATTTGCTCTCCTGCCCTGTCTTGTGAATATGCCTAACAAGTCAAGCAAGTCAGGATGAAGGATCTCATCCCAGGGTTTCAAATGAGAGCAGAAAACGCTCCAATTATCAAGGGTGCTTTAGGGTACGAGTGCATCAGCCATGGATTTATACTTATAACTGCTGATAAGAGTGTGATTTAATGTGCACTACTTTATTAAGGCTTATTCACACCAAAATTTATATGAATGAATTTACTTTGCAGTCATCTTTTGTCAATAACACAACGACTCTGCTGTCTTAGCTCAAGCAACAAAACATACAAACGATCCTGATAATGCCTTGTGAGATATGTGTATAAAACTCACATCATTTGTGTGAGCAGAGGGGGGATATTGTATATTGTCTGAGCTATTTAATACTGTTATTTAAAATTGCATTGTGAAATTCAGTTAACAGAACATTTATACGGCAAGATAAAAACTCATTAAAGACCCAATCCATAATTACATTCAGGCGCTTCGATGCTAACACACTGTCACCTCACAACTGCATTTGCTTATTAAGTGATTTATCAGATTGATGAAGCTATTTTTTGCTGATATTTATCATGCAAGCGTTTATTATGCAGTGAGAACAATGTGCAGAAATATGAAAAAGTTTTCTCTTCATTTCTCGGCTGTGGGTGTTAATAAATATTGTCATCCTTGTCACTGCTGCAAAACAGACATTGCAGTTTAGGTGAGATAAAACAAACAAACATTATTCACAATCTTGTTTATTTTTTGTTTTTGTAAAGTACATAAACAAGACCAATATAGCAAATAAGTGTCCCAACTCATTTCCATGTGTGCATCAAAGTAAAACCACAGAGACGACTACGAATGTGTGCAACAAAAACCTTGGAATTCAGATAAAAAGCCCAAAAGGGTCACCTGCAATCGCCTGATATTTTATTATCAGTCTCTCCTAGAAATGGCTCTTCTTTCCGTTAAGAATTTGTCTGGCTCACACCATATCAAGTCTGCCAAAATTTCCATATGTCTCAAGGATAAAATAGGGGAGGAGGGCTTAAAGCAAGCCTTGAGGATCACCTGAAAAGAGGTTCTCCATCTGGATGTTAATTATTACTGACTAGCTTGTGTCATTCAAACACCTAGGGAGAAGTGAAGTGGTACAGTTCAGCTTGGAACAGAAGAAAGAGCATCGCCATGAGGTTTGAAACTCTGCCCAGAGTATATATTCGCAGGGTTTAAAGGGCATATTCAAATTTGATTTCAGGGCAAACACAACAACATGGTTTGTTGACGTTTCACTCACTAAGCACCAACTTCTCCCATGCTGGCACGAGATTGTGTGTAGATGTAAAAACATGTAAAAATATGTAAATAATATGAAAATATCACTGTTTTTGAGCATATTTTTGACATACTTTGAACTAAAAATACTATAGGCAAATTTAAATAAATTTAATGACAAGTCAGCGCTAGCAAAGCTAACCAAGGTGACTCCTGTACAGATGGGATTTCTTACTGGATCAGCAGGAAACCGACCTAAGACCAGTAACTATCATGGTTCTGAAGCCCACCACAGGCTGTTTAGCCTTTCAATTATTCAGATACTTTCTATATTAAGTCAGTCCTCAGGCACTGGCAGATTTTATTTGTTATGCACAGAATATCTTCCTTCTTTATGAAAGCCACCAAAAGCTTTTTTTGTTGTTTTTTTTGCAACAATGCCTCTTGGCAGCGCTGGTCAAAGGCTGCAGCCTCCAATGAGCACAGGACTCCTTTGACCCACATTGCTTTTCTAAAGATTTACCTAAAGCCACGCACCACAGCTACCAGAGGGAAGGGTAAACTGAGCAAAATGGACAAAATTTTGGGAGATCAAAGAGGGTGGCTTTAAAATCTGGGCTCACGCATGCTACATTTATTTTTTCACTCTGCTTTTGCAAATATTTAACTAAAACAAAACACTGCATTAAGGCCGGTATATACTATGAGGCAGTGGAAAGGTTTTCACCAGTAAAGACTCGCCAGTACTGTTTCCACCACACGTAGTAAAATCAGGGCTGGATTTTCACATGATCTTGCAATCCTCACATCATCTCGAAATTTCATAAATCCAGCTGCCTCATGAGATAACATGATTTGGGCCTCAGGACTGCTTAGCATGATCACCAACCACACCACAGAAGAAGAGTGTGTTACTCTCTCTTCTGAAAACACAGAGGATCAGAGTGAAATTGTAGAGCATAACATTTACATTTTGACAGTGTTTTGTCAGCTTTTTGAAATGGAAAATAAACAAATCCAGCGGGAAAAGTGAAGTCTTTTTTCTTTTGGTAAAAAACACATTTGTGTGATTTTTAGTCAGGCTGATAGTTGCCTGCACGTGTTAACCTTAAAACACTTAACACTTGAAAATACTGTTAGCCTCCATATTCAAAGAATGTTTGTTTGTTTGTTTGTTAAACTCAAGTGTCGTCTTGTGTGCAGCACTTGTCTCTGTTCATGTGGAAATTCCAAATAAAAATGGAAAAGAATCCAAAGTGATGAAGTACAGTATGGTTATTTTAAACCACTTCTTCTTTAAAAACAGTTAAAGAACAGTCATATAACGTGATATACACGTATTGTACCAAGATTTAAAAAAAAAAAACTATGATTGAAGATTTTGGCCATATTGCCAACCCCTACCCTGCAGTTTTATTGTACTTGAAAAAGTGTTGTTTAGTACCTTAAAGCTGCAGAGCTTGATAGTTTTTTTTTTAGCATCGCTGGGCAAAACTTCCACAATTACCTTTCAGCATATTGTAATTCCAGTGGTCTGAGAGAACACAAGACTTCTGCTTCTGCTCCTTGCCTGTGTTTTCGTGTTGTAGAAAATCTCCCTGTGACACGCAGATTTTAGCAAATCACAGGTGTTTTCAGGCAGGCAGGCGGGTTAAATATGTGATTGAATTCGTCAGAATTCGTCGGACTCGCTGACCTGGACGTACCTCTAGTGCTCAACTCTGTGGCTCAACGTGGAAGCTTGGAAAAGTGGCTTCAGTTTTCCATAAACAGCATGAAACGATGTTAGTTCATCTATATTTATATTTAGTCTTTTGATTTAAACCGGGAGAGAGCTACAGAAGGAAGGTGTGCATTTTCAAATTCTGGCTTTTCTTTTTCCCCAATGATTTCGGCTCCTGCAGCTTTATAACATTAAAAATCACCATTAAAAGATGTTTAAAATCTGATATTTAAAAAAACTAAAAAACTGCACACATAAATCTAATTTAGCCATACCATATCATTAGCTGTATCATGTCACATAGTTTAAGCACCTTTTTCTGTTTTTAATTTGTATCAAAGCTCATCCTTCTGTTCCATATTCTTACCTGTGAAAGCTCGCTGGCATCTATTTGACCGTTGTTATCTGCATCAAAGCGTTTGAACATCATATCAACCAGCTGCTTCCTGGCGGCCATGTTGTCCCTGTGGCTCCCGTGGATTGCAGACCCCATGTATCTTTTGTCATGCAGATCTAGAATCTTGGTTTTCAGGCGACGGTAATCACTCAATCTGCAATTATCATCTGCAGAACAAAAGAGACAAAAGGAGACAAGAGAAGCAGAAGGATTAGGCTACGAGAGACTCAGAAAAGTCTGCTACTACTTATGTGAGAGATGAGTAAAAAAAAAAAAAAATACTATTTAAATGTTACTGAAAAAAGGATGCCTACAAACAAGTTTTTATAAATACATAATGACTCCCAGGTGTTGAAATCTACATGATTAAAAAGCACTACACTTAGGATTTCAAAAATTGGATGCAGTGTTTCAAATCTCAGCCAATTAGTACCTGTAAAAACTACAATCCCCCTGAAGACTTACATTATTTAACAATGAGATGCTGTTTATGTTCAACAAAACCCAAATCTGGGCATGTCTGTGATTGTCTGTATCACAATAACAAACGCAATAACAAAATAAGGATTATTTTCCTGAGGGGAGCACACAGTGACAGTCGTGCAGCATTTCACTGCCTCAAACTAAGAAAGCAGCAGCTTTGTCAACAAAAGAAAGTGACGAACAAATCCATCACACAGGTGTCAAAAGCTAACCCTGACAGCAACAGAAAACATGAGGCTCGAGATCAAAGAAGTCAACTACATGAAAGCTTCTGCAGAGTGGAGTCGAGGCAAAGAAAAAATAATGACTAGAAGTAGCGGTTGACATATGTCATATCAACTTCCCATTGTTAGATCTGGAAGTGTTTCTCCTCTAATAACAGTTATATTAGCTGATGTCAACCAGTCCACAAGAAAAAACTTTGTTGTTTGGAGAGATGCTTTTCAAATCTCAGGGGAGGTATGTGACATCTCTGCCACGTTGTGTCACATGAAGTGATCACTTACTAAAGGGGGACAAAAAAAAAAAACACGTTTAAAAGCTGCTGCGTGGAGTTTTCAGGAAGACAAATGAACTTTGGTGGGGATGATCAGGCGAGAATGATTTAGTGAGTGCAGTAATGAGATCTCCACTCAGTAGAACCGGGGGTTCACCGAGAGCAGATGACTAGTTTAGAAAAATCAGAGCAACTCTAGAAACCTATGACATGTCATTACTGGATGCGCAGGATCTCATTTTTATCTTACACATTTCTTCCAGCATACATTCTGTGAAACAACATGAGTAATCAGCAAGCATTTAAATAAGATGCGTGGCGTAATCCAGATGCTAACAACAATTTGGATATATGAGGCTGAGAGAAGTTCTCTCAACACTCTGTAGAAGTAAAATCAGTGCTTAAACAAAAGCAAAGAAGAAGAGGTCTGTTTGACCTTGTGAAAACCAAAGATACAAAGAAGCACTGAAATTCTGATCATTTTGTCCTTTTTAGTTTAAAACCTATAAAGAAGACAGGCATGGGTCCGAGATGAAAAATTGCTCTGAATTATATCAATTACAAATGATCGTGATCGTATTAACCATGTCATTTGTCAGTGGTACAACCAAGAAGCAGTAAGTTAGTATGACCAACACCACTCTCATCACATATCATGTTTTTCTTCTACTTGTTTTAAATGGTTGTTTGTGGGCTGCAGAATTGTTAGAAATGGAAATCCCTTGTAAAAACGTGTTATAACAACTTGGGGAAGTGAATAACTGACACATCACACAGCGAGGCAGCAGGGAGCTTTGAAACAATGCCTCACTTTGCTTAGCAGTTAACACCTGTCTAGAAGAGACAAACTGCCTTATGCAAGACATAAGTAAGAGCTGCATGCTTAGTCTGAAGTGTAGTAGGGTGCGAACCATCTAATAGCAAGCGTAAATAAGCAAACAAACAGGAGGATCTACTCATTTACAAAATTCTTTTAGCTATTCAAACACAGAGTGGCTAGTTAATTTCTGGGAAAAGAACCAACCAATTTAATGTTTGCCCTGGAATCTACATAAGCTGCTGTAGTTCAAGCTGTTCAAGCTGCAGCGTGTTGCATATCATGGGACAGGGTCTGTTTTGACAAGTGTCAGTGCCAGAGAAGCTGCCTTGGTCACAAATGGCAGTATGAATAAAAGATAAATAGCTGCTGGCGTACCCAGGGGATATGAAGGTCAGCACCGCCAAAGGAGCACGTACACGCACAAATGCACACATACACATTGTTCATAGGTACGCAAATACACACAAGCTCTTACATACAGTATCTACACTGCAAGTATCCAAAGAGCGCAAGTCTACACAGGGGAGTGTCAATATTAATTAGACAATGGCTACCGTTATCCCATCCAAATTAACCAAGTCAATTTGCCAGAGTCCATTAGGGAACTAATAACAACTCAGCAGGAATCTACTGTATTTTTAGAGTCTAGTGTAGATTTGAGTCTTGTAAAACCCAGCTCTGGGTTTATTAGAGTGACATTCCCTCAAATTTATTTCAAGCTGTGATAGTAAGCAGGACATATTGTAATGCCATCTGTCCCTTTATTATATGTGATTTGTGATGTAATAATTAGATTGTTTTAAAACATAGTTTTATTTTGGTGTTTGCAAATTGCAGGTCTTGCAGTTTGTAGGATTCGCGTATTCACGCCATTTTAAAATGAATGTAAAAAGCTAACAAAGCAACTTACTTGGTTCTGCATGCAGGTCGTTTGAACCATGTGAAAGGAAAACGAAGTGGCAGTTTTCCCATTTCAAGTTTGTGCCTTCTGTTTGTCTTTTCTATGTCACAACTCCTGTTTCCTCTTATTGCAAATGGACATAGCACAGATTATGGAAATGTGTGCGAAGCAGCAAACAAATGATTCAATATTTACATGTAACACATTAAACACTGCACACAGTTCAAACTTCATGCAAGCAGCAGAAAATAGAGACAGTTACAGTTACAATAACAAGAATAGCAACTAAAATTTGTCTGATAAAAGTATCTCCATGGTACGTATTTTTGTTTCAATCCAATTACAAACTGAGTAAACACTGCTCAATGAAAGATAATACTGTTGTAACAGAACCATCAACTTTAAAACTCCCACTGGAACGCTGCAGTATAATGCAGCTTTTCTTAACATTATACACTGATCAATCACGTGACATTTTCTAAGGCCAAAGGGTTCTGTAGCTTACAGCTGATACACCTGGACTGGGTGCTGTGGAGTCAGGTTGTCAAATTATTTCATCCTCTAAGAAGAGCTTTTATTCTTAAAATTTCACTACCCCTTTCATCACTTTAAAATTTCTATATAAAAGAATATTTGCAGAGTGGTGGTTAATCTGTCAAAGAGGCTTTTAATCTGAATGTAGAGGCATTTTCATGGTAGGTGGTATTAATTTTTGATACTGTTTGGTGTTGGCGTATGAAGGTCACATACTTGTCACAGTTTGTTTTACTGTTCGGCTTTGGCTGTTCAATGACCTTGGAAGTGACAAATGTTTCTGGTCACATAGCTCCATATGTGGCAGTTGGAGCCATGTGTTGCCA
>JAPQRN010000002.1:8038312-8058346 GCA_037367275.1 Coranthus polyacanthus
AATAAATCAAAGTTTGATCTGGATCCTGGTAAAATTCTGGATGCTATGATCCACAACAGGAAAAATTATGGTGCTTGCGGAAATGAAGATAAAGACGTGCAACTAGTACCAAAGTGTAGCTGAGAGTCTGTTGAATCAGTAGAGTGTGAACGGATTTGTTGTATCTTAAATAGTTATGGAGCTATATGCAGAAGAAAACCGCCATTAGGGAAATATAGGGTTTTTTCTTTTGAATAACTATTAAACTTAACACGATACCAAGATTATTCCAAAGGCAAAAAGAATATTTTATGATCAATGAATCCAATAAAGTAGATAACATGAATGTTGGAGTTTTAGTTTTGGGTGTAAGTCACAATATGTGGGGAAATGAGCTGCTTGGTGGAGGTCTGTATTAGTTAGTATTTAGTATTTTGTGAGACAAGTAACAGCTGGATGTGTTGCGACAGACTGAGTGACTCTACACTCATGTAGCCGACCACATTATGCTCAAAATTGATTCCAATAAACACTTTTAGTAAATATTAAGAGAACGCTGGGTCAGAGAACTGATACCACAGGCTCACAATGATACACGTGAAGTTAAGTTGAGTTAGCCACTATGTTTTTGTCAGTGGGTAAACAACTAAGGTGGTGCCTATGGGAAGGCACCACGTTTCTTGCTTCATAACAAAGACAAGGAGCGCATAGAATGAGTTGCAAAAATTCCATGACAATCTACTATTTGTCATTTTCATTTTTTTTTATTTTTTATGACGTAGTCTATATAATAGCAATTAGGACTAATATACAGAACAAATGTATAGATTTATAAGAGTATGTAAAGAAATGGTCAACAGAGACCACTCGAAGCAGGCAAATTATTTTTTTTCCTCTGCAGTGACAGAAGAGACACGAGAACACCGCGGCCACTGTGTCTAAACAGGCAAATCTGAACAGTGCAGTACCCAGACGACTAGGGGACCAGAACAAGCGTCGGAATGTGACAAGCTGGGAGTGAGAGAATGTGTTGCTCTGTGACCTGCTCTCCAAGGTCTCCAGTCTGTTGTTCTTCAAAGCGCTGTCTGCTAGATCACCCTCAATGTTCTAATCTGTCAAAATGATGGACTTTCTGTCGTAAAAAAAGAAAATATGTTAATGATGGAAAATAATTCTACCCGGTTCTACCCGCTATTTGGGAAACAAAGCCACTGAAGTGAAAGTTCAGAAATAACTATCACTTAGCTATATTGTTACATACCTGTGTATCACGTAGACTACACCGCTAGCTAGGAGTTATTTTATAAAACACCGTCCATAACCATTTCCAGCTTTGTGACTGTAGTTAAAAAATAAGGTTTGGCTCTAATGATTAATGCAATGGCTGACTCAGTTAATGAAAAAAGTACTGCACTGCATTTCTCTCCTACACACACAAACACACACAAGTTTTTTGTTTTACTTGTGTGGTTTTCTATTTTCTACCACTGTCCATGACACTGTCAACCTGGCAGTAAAGCACCGCTTGGGCTTAAATCTAGTGAAATGTTACTTTAGATCATTTACGGACGGAGCTCTTGTAGGACTTTTGATGTCTAAGAATGGCATTAATGGCTGAAAGCTTAGGTTTATTTCCTGATGGCTCTAACAAGCTTTTGCATTTCAAGTTAGATATGTTTCTTTCTTTCTCTCATCTCGTTCTCTTTCTTTCTCTTCGCGAGAGACATTCTAGTAGTAATGACCTAAATAAAGAAAACTTTCAGTCACTATTTTAATATATGGAGAAGTAGAATTGCACAAACAATATTGTAACTGTAAAGTGTGAAAAGCAGTAGGTGTTAATTGTTCTTATAAATAGAGTAAATCAATACTCAGGTGTCGATATTTTGTGCCACTGAGGAGCTCGCCCAATAAAAATAGGGAGGCACACCACCCACAAATATGTCCTGAATAAATTAGAGCTCTTTTTGTGGGAAAATACTCAAGGGTTCTCTCTTCACTAAAAAAAAACCCCTGAACAATCTTATTTATAGTTACATGGAAAGATGTGGTACTGGGACAAATTTAATCAAAACAGTATAATAATTCTGATAACAGGGTGTGCATAAATCCCCAGGCTATGGAATCTCATACTGTGTGTTTGGAGCAATAACCAAATGCAAAAAAGCTACAATTTCATTCCTGTTGGTTTGTCAAATAATACCAATATATTATCTATCTGTGATGGCTGTACACATAAACCAAAGAAGTACAAAGAATGTAATGCTGCCACTAAAAGACAGAGAAATCTTAAACATAGAAAGACAAACTGGCAGATGAAAGAAAATGTAACAAATGCACTTCATGTAGATAAATGATGACACTATACTATATGATGCTGACAATACTGGCAAACTAAGCAGATTGTAACAAAGTAGTGTGGAAATATGATTTAATCAGTCGAGTTGCTGTTTGAGGTAGATGTGATGCAATTAAAGCAAAATTAATAACAAGCCTCAAAGTAATGGTTGCTTGGTTTTTCGGAGTAGGAACTCCCTGAACAATTCAAGCAGGTGTTATCACACAAGTCAACACCGAAGAAGAAAAATCAAAAAGAAGAGGTAAACCAAACAACGTATAAATGTGATAATGCTGAAAAGAAAAGTTATAATTTGGTCAGATGAGATTTTAGTCACATTACAAGAAATACAGCGGTTGTTGTTTACTAGATTCAAGTGCCCCAGACAGATGACTAGTATACGATAACAAGTCCTTCTCTGCGTCAAGTAGTGTGCAATCATCCTAACTGTGGCTTTGCCGCAAATCACTATGGTTGATGACACTTTTACAGAATGAGGACAGTGACAAACTGATAGATGTGAAGAGCCAAGAGCAAAACAAGGCAACAGGTTTTCATTTAAATAAACCGTTTTTTTCTGTTTCCCTTGGCTACCTCTACTTTGCACCACCTTCAATCAACAAGTACATAAATCTGATGCTGTTTCAAGCATAATGTCAAGTGGGTTCTTTTTTGTGTTCTGAAGCCCGGCGTTCCTTTCAGCTGAAGCCATCAACATACTCAACCAACAAATCAAAAAGAAATGTTACCCTCTCCCACCCCCCCAACTGCAAGATCGCTACACAAATTACACAGTTGCTCCGCCTCCCCTTGTGTCAAAGTGGGTGTAAATGTTTACAACTTAGATGGGTGGATGAAGTGAAACCAACCTTCTGGTCTCAGAAATCTGGAGAAAAAAAAAAAGCAGAAGTGAAGTGGGAACATCAATCAGATAAACGTTTGTTCTCTCATCTCCCAAGTTTGAGGTCAGCCAGTAAAAGTGACATTATGTAGATGTGCCCAGGACTTTTTCTTTCTGTTCAAGATCAGTGAGTTTGTGACAAAAATGAGAATGAAATCAAATATATATTTTAAAAATGCCAACAGCGCGGAAAAGATAACAGCATCACGTGTGAACAGCATCTCTAGGGACCAGTCAATGATTATTCTCCGAGTCAAGGTTTAGTTACGACTCTGGACTGACGCAAGGTGGAAAGCAATGGATTGACTATCAACTACTGATTAAATATTGGATTTAAAATGTCGATTAGCTGAGGCACACTGGGCAACATGGATGCATATCTCTCAGTAAATAATAATCATCAGGAATGCAGCCGAGCCATAGTATGAAAAGTATTTTATGTTTGAAAAGAAAATCCAGTTTGAATACAGCTGATCAAATTAATTGTTATCTATCGTTTACAGGCGCTGTGGTTAAGTTTGTCATCAACCAGTACAGGCACACAGTTGGTCTACATCCAGTCTCAGCCACTATTAACACAGACCAAGTACAGCCAGCTTCAGCAAATACAAACACAGACCCAGCATCTGCAGGTCATGTAGGAGGACACCTTAGCAGAATTTTGCTTAGGGGCCCAGGGATGACAGGATCAGCTCTGCTCACAGTACAAATCACTCTGGAAGTTATTTCTAGAGTCATTTCTCCGCACTGCGCGAGATCTTAGGATTCCCCACCTGCCAAATCCCACTTTAACCCTGAAAATACCTCACAATTCCTTCCAATTCATTTAATCCAAATGTCCTATGACTCTGAGGAAACCCACACAAACAGGAGGAAAGCATGGAAACTCCACAGGCCACAGTCTAACCCCAGGCAACCACTTTCAGAGAGACAGCAGAAGCCAATTTTGTGTTTTGAGCTTTGGTGGAAGGCCCACAATATGTCCAAAATTTCAAATGATGCTATAGGGAAACAGGCCTTCAATGTGAGGAAAGGAGGTGCTCAGGGAGACATAACTCACTGTTGATGCTCAAGGTATCAGTTTGCATCGAAACGCACCTATGACAAGAGTTCCTGTATAAACCTAGAGCCAATGACTTACCAGCTAATTTAGGTGACATGCAATAGGTTCAGTGTTTTGTCACTTTGACAGGAGTCAGGGCTGTGAATAAACAAACTGAACCTGCAGCCTTTAAATTAGACTACTGTAGCTGCTCACCCTTGTCAAACAGCACAAAGGATAGCTGCTCCAGGCCCTGTCCTTCAGTAAATATTAACTGTCCTTGCCATCCACTGTGACTTTTTGCCCCTCATTTTCCCTTTTGAAACCTCACTGTACAGGAGAGCTTCATATATCTTGTGCAGCTCAGCCAGTGAATGAAGGTTCCCATAGTCTTATCTATGGGTCTTATCTATGGAAAAACTGGTAATGTACAGGTAAATGTAAAATTCCCTGGCTCGAAGGACGCACTCTGTTGGAATAATCCTGCCATTAAACAATTATTTAAGTCAGCATTTACTCCCTTCAAAGTCCTTCTGCTACTCTGCTACTACGGATTGTACCAACATGTGTGTGATACTATGGACTGTGCCACTGATGTGCCAAAAAGTGATCGCTTGCCAGAAACGGATTGCACAGTCTGTAGTATTACACAGTCGCCGCTTGGATGCAGATCTCAGCAGGCAGGGATAACTCAGCATGACACCAGTGCAGTCCGTAGTATAAAACAGATGCCGGTACAGTCCATAGTATTACACGCATGCTGGTACAGTCCGTAGTATTAGCTACACAGATGCCGGCAAAGGTGAGATTGGCCGGTTACCAAGGTTACATGCAAATGGCAAGGAGACTTTCAGGAAGTGTTCACCCCCCTGAGCAGTGCATCCAGAAAGATACGTTCTAGTGTTTATTTACACAAAAGTATGTTCAATATTAGTATAGATATTGTATATGTAGTACATAGTAAGGGATTTCAGATGGGCCCAGGGTCTTCCCTTGGTTTTCAGAAGACTTAGCTGCATAGTTGTGGAGTCTGGGGGTCCTTCCACAAGAACATTTTTTGTTTTTTCAATAAAAAAATGTGTAACTTAGCATCATTTTGGACCACTTTTATAATCATACCTGTGTAAAAAAAATTGGAAAAGCACCCAAAACATGCAAAAAAGCTTAAAAACACAACTGTGCACCAGGGATCATCCGCAACCATTATCAAAATTCATTTTAGTTAGTCTTTTTAATCTTTTTATGTGGCGCTTTCTTTTGCAGGGGTTTAGTCATTTTAATACCACAGCTTACTTCCCGATGTGCAAATGTGCAAACAACTCTTCCCCTATTTTCTTTTCTCACTATTTTGCAAATGCCACCCAAAATAAGTGTGATTGTTTAAAGAAACTAGCCAAACAACCCAGAGAGTTGTTTTTCCATAGTCCAGAATGAGAGTGGACCAGACCTATCTCCAACAAATTGTGCATTTAAGTCTGACTATGAAAGACTAAATGTGAAATACATAGGTCATTTTTTCACACATATTGTCCATAGAAAGGTTCTTTGTCATAACATTTGACTTGTCTTATTTTCCATTTCGGAATCTATTTTCTTGTGTATCAAAACTGGTTATGCTCTTTATTTCCTCAGTGCATCCTTCCTGACCACTGCATGAGAAAAGCTATTCCTGCAAGGCGAGACACAAAGAGTGATGAGACCATTGTGCTCTGAAATTTCCCTTACTATATCAGTTTTCAACAAACGGGCCAGTGCCAGTCCCTACAGCTATGTCATACATCTATAATGTTTTTCTCCTGCATTCGTCTTCATTCGGCTATAATAAGGGAGGCTAACGGTGCCATGTATCCAGTGATATGACTATCATTAGCAGATGTCTGTGTCAAAAAAAGCAGGGAGAAAAAAAATAATAAAAAAATCAATGGCAAAGCCTATATTCTTTTGGTTTTATTGTAAAGCCCCAGCTGTTAGTCGAGTGTTTCCAATGATCAAGTTTGGTGATTTGTGCACTAGAGAGGGGAATGTGCATGCTCTTCTTCTATGTCTTCTTTTAACCCTCAGGACACCCTATAAAAAAAAAAAAAATCACTTTCCCTCTTAAGGCCCTTTAGGTCACTGGTTCATATTAAACATGAAGATTTTTTTTTTTTTTTTGGTCATTAACTCCAGTCCTCATCATGTATAGCAAATGTGAATTAATTTTCATAATTTTAACCCTTTAAATGTGGCATTATGTAAATTTATTTACATAATGCCACTATAAATGAATTATTTTCTATTTGATGCAAAGTGTTTTTTGTGTGTGCAGGGATTATCAGTCTGGGATATGTCAATGATTAATAACAATGCTGATTTTTATAGATTATTACTCTTTGTGCTATTACAAAAATACAAAAAAAATAAAATAAATAAATAAATACATTTTTAAAAATCACACTTTTCCCCTTAAGGCCCTTTTAGTTCACTGGATCATGTCTAAAAATATCAATGGGGGCCAAAAAGGGCTCCAAGAGGAAGAATGTGAGGCTTTGGTCTAGACAGTGGAAATGTATTTTTTTTCAAGTGAATCCTTAAAAGGGTCACAACACATGAGGGTTAAAATACAGGGAAGTGAGTCATAGCAGCAGCATTTATTCATGCTCCAAAAAGTAATTTCATTGTGTCCTTTCAAGAATTATGCCATGTATTTTTTCATTTCCTGCATTTTGTGAAATGTGGACTGTACTGTTTACAGCGATGACCAGCTTTGAGCTTATGCAACCTGAACATTTTCAAGGCTGAGGATGTGTTGCTCTCTTAGCATCTTTATCTTTCAGGTAATGGTATGTTTGTGGTTATTTTATCTGTCTCTTCACTGGGATAAGGCTGTTGACATGAATAGCAATTTTCTGTGTAACAAGAGCCAAAAATGTGTGATAACATGAGCTTGTTTTTTACGATATCGATTAACAAACACCAAAGTCAGTGGTTTTCTGTGTGTGTTCTTAGTTACAAAAATAAAAACAAGTCTGATCTGATACACAGCCGATGAGCAGATAATCTGGATAAATTGAACTGGAACATTAATCTCTTCTGTCCCGAGTGCACCAACAAATTCAACAGCAACATTCAGTCACTTGCAATAACACCGAACACTCTAAAATTCAAGCAAAAATGTCAAGCCTGTTCATTATGTCAAAAATGAAAGAATTTAGCAAACCACTCTTTTATTACACAAATTTCAATTTTACTGAAATATTTTTTAATACTTCTTTTTTTAGATGTTGTTGTGTTGGTCTCATATAGCAGTGTATCTCAGAGCAACCACTTACAGAATAAAGCAGCTCACAGTTCACAGAAACTAACTTAAAAGTTAAGAGACACAAACACCCTGCAGTTGACAATGGTTTGGACGTCCTTGCAAACTTAATGATCCACAGCTCTAGATTTTAATGAGGAGCATTTCTTTGGCAGTGCAGTTCAACACAATGCTAAATCTCGTACAGAGGTCGCAGCATTAATGGCACCACAAAATCATTAAAAGAAGCAAGAACACACAGGAGGTTCTGAGGAGGCCTCTCCCGTGGGACAGACACAGACACATCGTTAAGGTAGAGGGTCTCTGGAGGCAAGTAGCTATGATACTTCATGAGTGTGTTTTTCTTGGCAGAGCCCAGGGGAGAGGTCCACACAGAGTTTGTTCTGCTGAGATGCCATGGGAGCAGCACAAAACAAAAGAACTCTCGTTCAACAAGGCAAGCTTTTATAGACACAGCCTAATTACAGATGTTCATTTTTGCTATTAGCTATATATATTTAGTTTGGTGCAAAAATATGTTATATAACTGTGCTGTACAGCAATAGCTTTACAATTATACTTAAATATATTTAAAAAAAACACACATTTATCCTCTAAAAGGTCAATTCTAAGACTGTCACATTTGCCCTCATTTATCAAGAGTTTATGACATGAAGCTATAGACAAACTTCTCCAACCTCAAAGAAGAAAACTTCCAGATGAAGCCTTTAAAAGAAAAAAAAATGTGTCATCGAAGGAAGTGAGAAAACTGCAATATGGTATATAATCACTCCTATGGTCAACAGTGTTGCCATTAACAAACAAACTCCATTTACATCCGTGATACATATCACCTATATTCTGCATATAATGGTAGGCCTAATATAATAGCTTGTATCTTTACATTTAAGAGAAGAAAAAATGACCAGACCTCCAAAAGTGTGCTGCCACTTATAGGCACAACACCATCCAACCCTCAGCCTGGCACTGGCGCAGACTGAGGAGCATGGCCCTGCTTATTGGGTCTGCTTCAATTTCAGGGATAAAAGGTAGTGGAGGAGACACAGACGCACCACCTGTATCTGAGCGGATAATGGTAAAAACAGATAATCAGAGCCAGGCACCAGTGTTCAACCTTTAGCTACACAAATTGGCCTAGACCCGATCCTACAGAGCCAGGCAACCAAAAGCCGCATGTTGGCAAACCACAACCCCAGATTCTGACAGCAGAGGTCCTGGAAATATGGCAGAGATAAACTAAGGCAGAACAACAAAGATAAACTTCTACCCAGGCCTTAAAAATCTTGGACAGGAAACCACAAGTGAGAACCTAATTTTGTACTCAGATGTTCGGCTTGTATTCAAAGTAGTTCACAATACTGGACCTCTGCCATTGAAAAAATTTGAACAACTTTGTTCAAACCAGATGACCCGAGCTTCAAGGCCAACCTCTCTGAGAGATTGTAGAGTCTCTACAAGAAGCTCTTTAAAGCCATTAAGGAGTGGAATATGACCCCAGATAGTATGGAAAAGTGTAGATTTTTATACTTTTTCTATTAATGCTAAAAGAAATGATTTTAAGAAACCAGTGTTGTCAACATTAATCTCTTCATGACACTGTTTTTTATATTACAATTACTGTATATGTTGATGGGATGGTTTGGGGATTGAATGGGGGAGTAGGTTTATTAAATATACGTGTGTGTGTGTATGTGTGTTCATTTGGCATCAAAACATTAATGGTAACTTATTGTAACTGTGCAATATTGTGCAGAGCCCCAGAACAAGACTATGTCAGACTTTCTCTGCTTATCTCAAAAATATAAATTAATCTTACCTCAAAAAACTGTTAGAACTGCTAATTGCAAACAATTTGAAAATGCGTGGGCTGTTTATGTTGGGTGTATATCACACGAGGTCAGTGAAGGCCTTTACATAATATATTGCCATAGGCTACGTATTTTTAATTTAAGAATATGTGGTTACATTTGCTTAGATGATGTTCAGAATAACAATTGTCAGACTGCAGGTTGTACTGCATGGCTGCGGTTATGGCTACACCCAGGTTTTTGAAGTATGTTTGTTTTATTAATGAGGGCCGATATGTTAGAAAGAGAACTACAACATTGCTCACAACACATATGTCTATATTTAAACTCACAGTCACATACACATTTGACCACCAAAAGGACATTTTATACTTAAGACCAATTTTTAAATGTATACATTATGTACATTACTATGATGTAATACAGCCATTGTGAACCCACCAGTTGGCCTCGGAGTGTCGTTTAGTGGGCCGCAGAGGCTGTGATAATGCCAGTTAAAATTAAAATCTGAATGTGCTCAAGAAATTCACATGAATAAAATACATTTACACACATAATGTCACTTACATGACAGTTACATTTGAATATCACCACAGCAGTCAAAACACATCACGAGGAAGAGACAAACGTGTTTTGCCACAGTTAGCTAGCTAACTGATATGTTTACAGATGTATTTATTTGAGAAGATTGTCCTCTTAATCAGAAGTTACAAAAGGTTGGGAACCCCTGATGAAATGTAACAGCTCCGTCTCAGTGTTCAAACAAAACCCTTGGAAGCATTTGGATCTATCTCCAAGATCAACAGCATGATGAAAACAGCAAAGCAAGTGACGCATTGCAACCATACACTAAGTAGTAAATGAAAATTTGAGAAGCTCTGGCACGGATGGTTTATTGGGAGCCAAAAGTCTGAACGTTTTCTAAATGTATGATCTCCCAGATAATTGGATGTGCTGTATGAATTGAAACCACTTGCTTGATGTCCCACAACCTCAGGCATAATTGCCTCCGCTTGTGGCAATTGCCTACTGCAGAGAATGCACCGGCTTCATGCACACATTGCCCTCCGCAGATTGGACAGGCTTTTGTGCACCACTTAATTTTCAATCAGATCCGATCCTGGCTAAGTTGCCATGGAGTGAAAATGGGGGTCATATGCTCTACCCAGTGCTAATGAGAAGCTTCAGTCAACACATGGCTGTCATTTTTTATCCTGTCTTCCATAACAGATAAGAGGCACAGTGAAGGTCTGGCTGACAACGCCTGTCCATTCCCAACATAGACTCACCCAACTGGGACCAGCAGAACCAATATATACTCATCTTCTCTGCATATGGGTGTCAGTTCAAAAGCAGCCATTTCAAACAGCTCAGAGTTTAAGCTTGCCCAGGAAACTAATTGTCTATCAAATTAATATGAAGCAGAATCTTTTCAGTCATCATGACATGGAAATGTCTGCTAATGACATTTAGTCTCATACAGACTTCACTGTGAGTTGTCGACTCAGGGGATAATGGTACAATATGGTGACCATTATTCAAGTAAGAACCAGGTGCACATCACTGTCATATAGCTATAACTACAGCGTTATTAGTCCCCTTACAAAATATCATGTCAAAATCATTAATCTTACATTCTTAGCATTTCCATAAAACTGCCTCTCTCAAACTTAGGCATTATTATTTATTCAGGGTGTGTGTCACAACCTGAATAAATATTCATATTTTAGATACAGACCTGGGCTTCCCAGATCTATTCATTTTCACTTTCACAAAGCTTCCTTTGCAAACAAAGGATCAGGTTTGTGTATGGAGTTTTGACTCTTTTCACAGTGTCAGCTCCACAGAGATCTACAAATGTATTCTGTGTTAAAGTACTGGTGTAACCTAAGGCTATGGGTGTAATATGTGTGTCAAAACCAGAATGAATATTAATATTTTATATACAGAGTTCAACTTCACATATCTGATCATTCACCCCTTGGAAAAGCTTCCTGTGCAATCAGTCTTTTTACAGAGTGTTGAATGTAAACGGATCGCACGACTCAGATTACATTTGTGTGTAGTTTTGAAACTCCTCTCACAGTGTCAGCTCCATACAAATCCACAAATGGATGCTGTGTTTAGGCGCTGGTGTAAACTGGGACATCTCGGCTTTTGCTGGAGTCGTGTAATTTCAAAGTGGGAAAGAAGTTTTTCTAAATAGAGTAGTTTGAAATGTAATCTAAAGTCAGATGTGAACTGACATACTTGGAGCTGTCCACTCGTGATCAGATCCAAAAAATCATGTTAGGAGTGAACAGGGCCTCGGGTGTTGCTAGTTAGGTAACATTAGTTGTCAGCTTTAGAAGCAATTTCTGACATTATCTTGCAAGCTGTCTGACTCGCAGGCTTGTCCCTAATGTGGATTTAGGCAGAATAGTGCTTTACTCAACATTGCTTTCAGTGTGGAAGAGTCAATAAAAAAAAACTTCTGGGCTGTGAGCTGAGAGAGTTTGGGAACCCCAGCCCCAGAAAATGTTAAGTTGTGTTTAAACTACTCTTTGTACAACACATTGTCTTCTGAGTATTTGCATTTTGGGAGATTTTATATTTGATCACTGTGAATGTAGTAATGGGTGAGAGGGTTTTATTCAAATTTCATTTTACTTGAAAGATTTGCTAAGCAGTTATGTGTGTCTTAAAATAAAATGCTATAGCTGATTAATAATAAAAACAGACAATCTCCAACCTCTGCATTATTAGCTCCTCTATATCCAAAACAAGGAACATATGCCATTTTTTGCACCTCATTAGTATAACAGACATGTCTTCCATATGGCACGGAAAGTTCATTTAAGGAATCTGAAATAAAATAATTCTCAGCTGGGAGCACGAAGAAAACACATGCGCCTGTCAATGCTATCCCCTTAATTTATTTCAAGGATAAGAACTGCTTACAAACTTCAATTAAGCATCTGGTTTTCAATCTGCAACAACATCTACATAGATAGATTGACTGGCTAATTGCAGCTATAACATTTGGAGTATACAGTGAAATCTTGAATTAACAGGGCTCAAGAACAAGAATACATTGTGCAAGATTTCAAATGAGTCATACTCATAACAACTAGGATCACACATTTAATTTTATAATGTTACTTCAGTATCAGGTAACAGCATCGAACTTTACATACTCCACTGATGTATGTTTTACCTAAGTTTCAATGAACTAAGGACTTTTTTTTTTTAGATAAACAAATATTTTGTTGAAGATTAAATAAAATGTGTAAGTATGTGTAAGTATTTTTACACACTGAAAAAGAAATACATGGCCTCCATGCGTGACAAAATTTGGTGCGCAAAACATAATACACAGTTCTTTATACCTGGAAGTATTATTGTTTTATTGCAAAATCTGTCCCAATAACTAACACAGTCAAACAGACAGAGACAAATGGGGCTGAAAACACCTTACTAAACTAAAGCCGAACACGTGGAAATTCATTATTATGCTCTAATCAGGAGCATATACCTCCATATTGCTGGTAAATTGCAAGCATTACCTGGAGGACAAGTAATCAAGTAACACATTTAACATGCCATGGAGGGCACATTCCATTTTACTCACTAATAACCCCTGAACCATAATTACATCTAGATCTGGTTGTAAGCTCTATTACAATTGTTCAATTATCCATTTCCTCTCATCCACAGTGCCTTTTGTTGTTGCAACAAAGAATAAATTCCTTGAAGCAATGAAGTAATACTGTCCCCTTGTTCATATTTAAATATTTAAATCTGTAATCAGCATTTTTAACATATGGCTTTATTTTTACATTTTCTGCAAAGAAAACAATGCCTTTGGCTGAGATAATTAATCAATCTAGCAGGTTCCTGTGTCCTCTCTCTTGAACACTCATCCAATGAGAAATTGATTACATATCAGTCACAGTAAAAAGAAAAACCGTGTAGATCGAGAAAGGGATGAAATGAGAGGAAAAAAAAACAGAGCGCGCTTGTGTTTTTATTCTTTCCTTTGGCTCCTGTTGATCTAATATTGATTCTCTGACATTGGTCAAATATCCCACTCTGCATTGCGGATAGATGCTGATTGGGGTTGGGGACAGTTGGGGAGGGTAATCTGACAGGACAGGGCACATGAGAGAGGCTGATTAGGACTGTCACCTACCACTGGAGACGTTGTCATTGATCTGAGTGCTTTTTTCTGTGATTGGAATGAATGCTTTGATTGTTAACGTTGCCTTGGTCCCACTGTTTCAGCACAGGCTGCTGTCAATGCATGCCAAATCGTGAGGCTGCTCTCATAGGATTTGTATGAGGGAATTGAATTGTAGTAAAATGCTTGTACACGTCTTCCTCCCTGTAGTTTGCCTCTGTTTATCTCTATATTGAACATTTCAGTAGTGGAAAAATGTGTTCTTGGAAAAAAAGAAAGTGCTGTTTGCTTTTGTTTTGGTTATTTTGGTTCTACATTCTGACTAAGGAGGACCACAGAGAATTTCATATGCAACAGTATACAGACCCGAAGCCATTCCCTGCCTTCTATGAAGTTGCTTTCAAAGTTAACAAGTGAGCTAAGAAACACTGTCGAATCAATGCAGAGATTCAGTCAATCGCATGAATGAATATGCTGTCTGTCTGCAGTTTCCACCTATTCCCCTTCGCCCCGAATGGAACAAAGGTGCAGAATGTCGTGAGCTCTTACCCCACTGATGTCTAGCTTTACAAAAGGGAGACTAGCCTTGTTTCCAGGGACTAAGAATAATTGGTGTGTTTATACAATCAATGGTAGAGAGCAGTCAACCCTCTCTGGGGAAATATGAGCAGTACAGCGCTACCACCTGCTCCTTCCCTCGAAACCGAGCAGTGCATTTCAGAAAGAGCTATATGACTGCTTTCACGTTGTGTCCTTTGTTCTTTACGTTGCACTCACAACATAATGTCGTACACCACTATATATGCCAATATTTTATGTCGCTGGACCTTGCAATAACGTATACTGTGTTAGCAAGATGTTCTGTTAAACTGCTATGTATTCTGCTGTTTCATGTACTGTACATGTTTGTATTTTGACATTAGGAACTTAGATTAGAGTGCACCGTGTTTCTACTTCAAAATGGTAATTGTTCTACTGACAACATTAGAAATGCCCCCCCCATTACAACTCTGCTTTTCATGTTTTTCACTGTATAATTCTCCCATACTGATTCACCAACATCATTATTTTCACTGTGAAAATATGAAAATGCAGATGCTAGAGAGGGTCCGTTTTTACTGCCTAATGTTTTACCAACAACATTATAGAAAACAAATTTTGGGTTACACCAAGGCTACTATTACACACTAAGATGTTTTTTGCTTGAAAATGACAACAATTTTTGTCCACACACACGTTTCAGTGAGGTTTCAGAAATAATCTCTGTTATCGGTAGTATCATGACAAAATGCAAAATGTAACTACACGAGCTGAGAGAACAGGGTTAAGTGATTGGTTTTTTTTCATGAAAGAGTCATTTGACAAGGGTACGATGAATCAGGAAAGCATACCTAGTTACTGATGCAACTCAGTCAGTGTCTGAGCTTTTCCAAAAATCTCCACTTTATAGCTCTTGAAAGAGTGGTGTGGTCAGTAGTTGTAAGACTAGCAAAAGTTATGCGTTTCAAAAGTATTAGTATGGATATAGCCTTAGTGGTAAAATATTGCATTTCAGAATTTGTTGCCTACAGTATTTTAAAGATGTAAATATTCAACCTGGTAAACACTTAGATGATAATAATTTCAAAGAGCAATTAGAGTCTAAGGTAGGTTAGGTACCTTTTCATGTGTGCCAGCCACTGAAGTATCACAAGATTAGAGGAGATCTTCCTAATGTTAGTTGGTCATCTGCCAAACAGGTTGGTGCAGTGACATGCTTACTGGCCAGCATTTGGCTGACGGCAATTTCCCACCCTGCTTAAATCTGTAGCTCACAGATTATTCAGTTATTCCTCTTTTTTATGTTGAAAAAGGGTCTCCTTGATTCACTTTCATTTTCCCATTCCTTTAGGTCATAAGTAACCTAGATGCAGTCCAGTGAGACTTAACATGTCAGGCATAGTACAGAGTACTGCATATTGAGGCTACATTAAATCATAAATTTAAAATGAATATGCTCCCATCGACAATAATCGCCATCCATTCACACACATCTCAAACACATATCACATGACTAGAGGGGCTGACAATTCCCACTGGAAACAGGAATTGTCAGGTGCTCAAATAATGGCTCGCCTGTTGTGAAAGAAGTCAGTAGCAGCATGAAAATAAAATAATATGCAGAATTTAACTGCACTACGGCGGCTAGCTGAGACAACAAGGACAAAATTCCCTTAAATTCAATATATATATTGAATTAACAGCTGGCATTCAAGGCTGATGTCTTGTTTTCTTTTGGGAAGGATCATGTTACTGATAAGACCCCATCAGGCAGTGAATGCAGATGTCTGCTATCATGGTTTTTGAAAATTTTCAGTTTTCGTCCATTCACGTTGCGACACAAGCCCCGAGCTTCCAAACTGAAACGCGGTCAGCAGCATTTCCAAAAGTCTCCATTTTATGGATCCTAAAACAGCAGACTAGTGTGACCATAGTAGGAAAAAAAAATTTTGAAGTTCAAAACAAAACCTTATTAGTGTGGATATATCCTTAAGGGTAAAATGCTGCATTCCGGGATGGGGTTCAGCCCAGCTTATCTGGTCATTTTCAAATCAAGTATGGATGATTACATCTGAACAGAACCGCATCAGCCAATGAGAGAGACGGTGCTGGTGTTACCAAGCAATGGTAAACATTCTAACCCTTCAAGCTAACGAGGCTACTGTTAACTAGCATACTACTTTTGACAGATATTAAAACGGACAGTAACCAGCTCACCTCTGGTTCTCACATGATGACTGGTCTCCCCAACTATTTACTCATTCAGGCTCGTTACACCAGGTTTTTGTTTACATCTGTGTCCCCATGAGATCATGTGATGTGAGATCACGTGAGGTGGCGCGCCACGCCATCAGGCACGAGAGTCTTAATATCCTGTAGTGTGAGCCAGGCTTATGTTTGTTTGTAACGTTGTTTTGTTGAAATAAATTCAATGAGCAATATGAGTCTAAGGTAGGTTAGGTAAGTTTTTATGCCAGCTAAAATAGAGACCTTCTATCGAAGTATCACAAGATTAGAGGAGAATAATGAGACTAATCATAGTTGGTCATCTGCCAAACAGGTTGGTGCAGTAACACGCTTGGTGGCCAGCATTTGGCTGATGGTAATTTCCCACCCTGCTTAAGCCTCTAACTCACAGATTATTCAATTATTCCCCTTTCCCTATTTTGAAAAAAGGTCTCCTTGATTCACTTTCATTTTCCGATTCCTTTAGGTTATAACTAACCTAGATGCAGTCCAGTGTGACTTAACAGGTCAGGCATAGTACTAAATGTGCCCAGGGCTAAGCATTTGTGGCCCATGAGGGTACCTTTAAGAAGGCCGCGTATACATGTAAATCAGCACTTTGGATTAAAGCATCCATGACTTTGCTTTATGGATATTTTTTTTGTTCCAGTAGAAATGTGCAATAATGCCATTTACTTGTAAATCCAGAGAGACTTGGGACTGTCTTCACGGTTAAGTACCATGGTACATTTTTATTGTTGTTGTAGAATATTATGTATATTACATTCCAGAGGGTTTAAGTCTAGCATACAGACATACATAAATTGGAAAGAGTGCAGAGGAAAACATATAGTACTTAGTGTAACACACACCCTACATTAGAGGAAGGTGATATGAGCTCTTACCTTTGTAGAAGCACTCCTCACTGTGCATGATGGTAATCTTGTGTCCCCTGAGACAAGACGCCCGGTGGAGCTCACAATGGTTCTGGTAAAGCTTCCCATCTGAACCGCACACAGGTTTATAGTGTGGTTTACAGTGATCCAAGCATTTACAGTCTCCTTGGCCGATCTCATGGTTGACCACACAGTGACGTCCCAAGCCACAGTACTTATGTTCACAAGGACCTGGATAGCCATTATGTCCCATAAAACCTGAGGAAACACACACAAAAAACATGTTTCTTTTCACTCACTAAAATCTTTATAAGTACAGCTGCCGAAAAAAAAAATGAAACGCTTGTGTTAAAGCTCCTGAAAGTTCTCATTCAGAGAGTTTCAGACCCCTAAACCCTCAAGGAATCACTATCTATGAGACGGTGTTGATCTGAATATCAAATCTGTATATTGTTAGTTGTGAAACTGAGACTGAATTGGTGATAGAAACACCCAGTCTTGAGTTATTTTTGTTTATTTATTTGTTACTTGTGAAATTAATGTATAAAGTTAGTCTACCTTCATAGTGTCCTTGATATTATGCGTGACTGCAAAGCAATTTTTATCCCTTGTCCCACATCCCACACATTCGAGACAATGTCCCATGTATTGACCAGTTTTGAAGGGAGTACATGAGTGCAAGCAGGCTATCACATAACACCATAAGAACTGTGAAACTTTAGCTTCCTTTTATGCTTATTGTGTGGGAGTTGGGACAGTTGCATTCAATAATGTTTTACATCCTTAAGGTCTAAACTGTACCCTGCATAGTCAGTTGTGTGTGTCTGTGTGTGTTTCTTTTCATTTTGTAAGTTAAACTCCATATCAAAATCTAAGACTACTTTTCAGCATTGGGAACACGTCCAATATTGTCCCACACTAACATCCTCTTCACCCCTTTTGTTTCCTGCGATCTTGAGACAATAATTCCAAATTGTACTTTGATTTAATGAAATCCAGAAATGTTCATTAAAAAAAAACACACACACACAAACAAATCTACAAACAAACAAACTGTTGCTCAAAAAATCAAGGTCTGAACCAAACCGTGGATTTGGAGAATTGTTACACTCCTATAAATTATGCAAGTCATGTTCACTACAAAACACTCTCAGTGGGACTATTTCAAAAGTCAGTTTACCTCAATGCAAAGCAAAACATCTTCCGTCTTGTCAGTCCATATCTGAATGTGTACAGACTCACAATGGCATGTGCAGCCAGTACACACCGTAACCATTATACACTCATGCAGGAATATCTATGTGTGGCACAATTAGGCTTAACCCTATTCTAGACATGTAACCATCGCTATTCACTCTGCCTCCGACTGCGTGTTTACATGGAGGCTCTCCCCTCAACAGTTACAGGACTATTTCAGATCACTTAGTGGGGATTCAAAATGCACTTTGAAACCTGATGACCATGACATGGTCGGTGAGGATCTTGCAGCACAACTTTGCTCTGTATCTGCAATACTAACATTTTTCTGTTTCTTTTTGCCCTTATGAAATATGATGAAGTTCTGATTTTACATTATGTTAAAAGTCATTCAAATGATAGTGTGCAAAAGGTTTTGGGCTGAACTGCCTTTAGTAACAACCTGTGGTAGGGGTGAGGTGTGAATCTTCACTGGCCTCACGCTTTGATTAAATTAAAATTCACCTGTTAATAATTGTTGACCCATCTCAATGTATCGCATCTTCCATTTTCTATATTACTCTTTCATCAGTTAATACAAGTAGTCAGGCATATATGTATATGTATATCAAGTATAAGTCCCTTTAATTAATGAAGTGCTTTCAAAAGACTACAACAGTCAATTATATAAACAGCTACATCAGGTATCTGTGTTACCCACCTCAGTGCAAAAACATTACAAAAACAATATTCTACATCATTCTTCTGTAGTGCATTACAAGTAGAGGTGTGGATATTTACTGGCCTCAAAATATGATGTCTGCATCATGATGTATCTTTGATTTGAGAAATCTCCACACCTCTAGATAGGGGTCCTCATTTTAAGGTGAAAAGTTAAAATGGTTGGGAATTGGAGTTTGTTTTATAGCAGCAAGTGCATATAGCAGCTGTTACTTTTATACCCTCCACCTTAATAAAGACCTCAACAGCTGTCAGTACAACTGAATAAGGAGTTAGAGTCAAGATTCAATGAGAAGGGGTGGGGGGGGTGCTATGTTTTCAGTAATCCATTCCTTCTCAAACAAAGTGATCCTCACAATGAAAGAGGCTAAAACATCATCAAGTAATCATTTGATCAGGGAGGCTGAAGAGCGAGGCATTGAAATGACAAAGAAATTAAATGTTTGGAAAGCGTCCTTGAGAAAGACACTTTAGGGTTTTGCAGATCTGCTGCAGACCCTGAAGTGACCAATGTGTGGAGGCGTCAAGCAAAAGGAGAATTTCCCTACAGGATTAATGGAGTGAAGTGGCAGGAAAAAACTAATCACAGAGCCAATACTGCAGCTTGCCTTGTATGAACTTTATGAATTTCAATGGAATATAATGTGGGACCATGAGAACATCTGCATTTACAAAAGGGTTTTATGACAGCAAGGTCCTTTAATTGCTGTGATTTTCTCATACGACGCAAATGCAGTCTCAATCTTTGCATCAACACTTAAAAGTCTTGACAGGCTACAGATCGGTCTGCACATTAAACCTTGAGCTACATTAAATATACTAAATATTTCTAATAGCAACTCGCTCACACACTCAGTTGAAAAAAAAAAAAAAGGAGTGACTATTTACAGCCGTCTGTGATGAAGTTCTATTAAAAAACATGATCGTTGT
>JAPQRN010000002.1:8064338-8100173 GCA_037367275.1 Coranthus polyacanthus
CTTTTTAAAAAAAAAAAAAAAAAAAAAAACGTCAGAGCAAAAGCCACTCCAGGCTGCAGTGTTAAATAAAGTCATAAATGTAAGGGAGTGATGATAAGGACTACACACAGGATATGTGTGTGGGTTTGTCCAGTTCTTATTCTGTGAAAAGGTCATTGTATTTAAAAGTGTTACACTAGTATCCTTTGGAAAAGAAAAGAAATTAAATTACTGTAGTATGAAATAGAATTATCACCAGAGAGCTGTGTGCTTCCACCAACCAATTAAGTTGCAGTTTCCATCCATATAATATATGTAGCGATGAGGTGGCGGATTCTGGATGCGGGAAGGTCATTTAAAAGTAGTGTGAGTGAAGACATTGTTTAATTTATTTAATAATATTGCCACAATGTCCACACAATACAGTATACCACAGTATAACATGCTATACTGATTGACAACTGGTGCACTGACAAAACAGCCTGAGTGGAGCTCACGTGCCGCAATTTCCATTCCGAGACTGTGTATGTGGACATAAATAGACTTGGACAGTAAGTGTTTGGCTCACGCCGCATACCGAAGCGGTTCAATGCGATTACATGTACTGTTACATCCCTAAAGGGTATGATTCCAATACTCCACCAGTACTCATACCAAGGTACTGGTATTGAAAACAATACCTATCCAATACCAATACAATATCCTGCCCTAATAAAAGATATTTATCAGTATACATTTTGACAAATGCCAGTTTTCTTTATGATTCCAGTGAAAAACATCTTCAGAGGTGTTTGGCATTGAAAAATTGTCATCATCAAAAGTGTCATCATTTTATCCTACTGTACTTTTGTGTGAAATGCTGTCATAATCAGCATAATAATTCTTGAGTTATGGCTAATAACATGTTTTGTGAGGTCATAGTGACCTTTGACGACCAAATCCTAATCAGTTCATCCCTGAGTTGTACAGACGGACGAACGAACACCACAGCCATCACGGGCACAGGTGCATTATGGTTTTGCATTATTTTTGCACTTCTGTTTTTTTCAGTCACATGAAAAGAGAAAGATTTTCAATGGCTACAATCAAAAGCTTTCAAGCAGTGGCCACGGTGTTGATAATTCAAACTCTGACAGCACAAAAAAACACCACGGCAGTGTCTTCTATTTGATCTATATATTGTGTTCATCAAAAAACATAAATCCCAACGGCCTTCATATTAAGTTTTACCATGATGAAAGGGCTATGCAGACACGACTGATCAAGATCAGATAAGACGCAAACCTTCATCTGTAGTATTCGTGCAGTCATGTGCTTAATTGTAAAAACAGTCACGTAAAAAAGAAATAACTATTGAGCGTCCAGACTGGGATCCACTCACATTGCACACATTCTATGTTGCACTATTGACCAATAAATATTGACTATAGGGTGATGTTTCATTGCTTTGAGCTGCATAGTCTCCTGTAAAGTCATGAAAGCTACACTCTGTGTTACTGAACAGGCAAAGCAGATGGGTATGTTAATGCATTATTAAAAGCTTCATTTTGGAGTATTTTCAGATGAAAACATGAGTATCAGTCCGGTATATCGTGCTTAACACATAAACCAAATTATGAAAAGAAAGTTGAACTGCTTGGTTTTAATTTACTTTAAAGCCTTTGTGTTTTTCTTCCCAACTGTGTTTGTGGCATATATCATCTGCTATCATTTGTTTACCATTATGGGTTACATTATAAAGACTATTGAGCTGAAAAATCATGAGTCTGTGGAAAATATATCTGTTCATTATATTAATCTCAGTGGCATCTAATGTCATTTGTCATGGATGTGGGATTCTGTTTTACTATAAAATACAACACTTTCACAGAACTACACTATCTGGAAATTTTTGACATGATCAGATAAAGTAAACCTTGTCTTATGTAGGAAATAGTATCATGGGTTTATGTTCTCATCAATCAACACAGGTTGATAGAAGTGTGTCCTGTTAAATCAACAGTGAGTTTAGTTAGGTGGACAACAAAGTATTACATACAACTCGTTCTTACAATGCATGCATTATTTAGATAGCATGTCAGTTTCATCTCAGTAAAATATCAGAAATAAAAGCTTTGTGGAAATCTTTGACATAACAGGAAGTAAATCCAACAAATTGTTTTGATGCACATGACATGTAAAGACCATAAGTGAGGAGACACGTCGAAAAAATTCACCTGGGAAGTAATGAGAAACCAGACATGGTTAATTCCTGAAATTCCACTTTTGATAGATACATGGCTGCCATTTAAAGTGTGCTCATGAATACTGAAGCTCTAGCAGCCTTAGCAGTAGGACATCGGGGCAAACAAAGTGACTTAAAAGTGTTAAGCCTCATTCACATCCCCGACATCTCCCCACACAGAGGCCTGCATTATCCTTTACCCGTCACAGAGGATTTAGACGAGATACAAGTGTGTACACTGTGACCTGATTGGAGCCAGTCAATTTGCTAGTTTATTAATTCCCCACAGTGCCCTGGCATAATGATTATCCAGTGAATTTGTGTCGCGCAGCCAGGCATCCTCTGCCACCAGCAGGGTCAGCGAAGGCCGCACTCATTTGTTATCAGTATGCACATCCAACAGTCCGGTCATCATCTGACATCGGAGACAAATGAGGAATTGTGCAAAGCCATTCATTTATCGATGACCTATTACTTTTTCAGAACGTGGACAGAAATACATATAGAGATGCTGAGTGCTCAGTGTGAGCCTGAGGGTCAATGTGAGAATGTGAAACTGTTTTGAACAAAAGCTAAAAGATTGCTGATTTCTACTATGATATATTTTCTTACAAGACAACATATTGCAGTATAATACAATGATGTATTATAGTTTTATGGGGGGCTTAGGCTCTGTGGTTGCAGTCGGGTCCCTAGGGTTTGGGGGATTTCATATTTTTGTCATAAGCCCTGCCTTTTCACGTAATATTTGATTATTATCGTTACATTTAAAAAAAAATATTAAAAAAAAGGTTTTAAATTTTCACAATCAGAGAAATTAGGACAAAAAAAGTTAACCCTGAAGTAATCCCTCGCATTTTCGTGTGCCACTAAAATAATAGATAGCGCTCAGAATAGTTTTTTTCTTTTTTCATTTGGCTTATGTGCTGTGAAAAACACACAAGTCCTGCAGCAAAGTGTCAGAACAGTAAAGAAACCCCTGATTACATATAGTATATTCTTATACATCAAGCATTTGCATATTTTATTTCAAATAGATGGCAGCTTATCTGAAATACTGTCGCAAAAGCTGACTGAAAAGAAAACAAGACTGTCACCTTAGACTTTAAGAAAAATACATTTTCATCATGACTATTAGTATAATCCGGCGAGTAGATACCAGAGCAGTGTGCTAAGAGTGACACAAACAGCCAATAACGGTTGTTCAGTTGCAGCCTTGCTTTGCTGATGAAAAGTAATATTTGCCGGTGAAACATAAGTGACAGTTTATAAATCACACACAGCTGCTGCTCATCTAAAAGTCACGGGAAAATATCAGACAGATTTAGAGTAAACCAGTGAACAACTTTAACACCCCAACAAAATTTAAAAAATAAACCCACTCACCAACACTGAACATATTGTGCTTCATTCACAGTTCTGTGTGAGAGTGGGAAATGTCAGACTGAATAAATGTGATTTTAAGTGATACAATGACACACAATTGAAAAGTCCTACTTTTTCTCTTGGTCTTTATTAAAAATAAGTGATTAAAAATGGACTGAAATGAAACCTTTTATTGTGCTATATTTTTCCGTTGTAACGCACATTTAAAGCATTTATAGATGCAAAGCCTCTGAATTGTCTCATTAAAAACAAAGCAGACATAGAATGCACCCTGTGCTGGTAACATGTTAACCTTTAATCAGAGCATGTAAGCAACACCAAGGTCCTGACATGTGCAACTGCAGTGAGCATCATTTGAAGGGTATCATCCCTTGATGCATGCATAATAAGGTGAACACTGTGTAGAAGCACATACTTGGACATGACAATCAGAATCAGATTGTCATTGAAAATGGATCAAAGTATCGCTATCACAGCAAAAGTCAAGCCTGAGGAAGAAATGCAAAACAGAATAATGGCAACGTACAAATGTGTAGCAACCTGCTCTATGTGCAAAGCCTTTTGAGCAGCTTTCTAAGATCTCCAGCGCTCACACTGAATTTAAATGCTTACATCCACTAAAGCAAAATGCCCCAGTGTTTTGAAGCTCATTCACTCTTGGACATACAACTCTTAACAAGCTATAATGCATTTTCTATTTCTGGCGTGCCTTTTTCTTCCCTTCATAAACTACGAATGTTTGTGTGGTACCCATCTGATGTTTTCCATTACAGCAGTTCAGAGTCCTGGGGGAGAGAGCAGACTGTGGTAAACAACAGTAGAGTCTCAAAGCTCACTAGGTGCACCAAGTTAAGCTGGCCCACAAGGTCTACGAACAGGAACAAGGGGATGCAAATCAGAATAAACAGCCACAAAAACAATGCGGAAACTTCACATGACACATAAACAATGTCGCACCAGAGCTGACACTTAGCTCAATTACATGCTTTTAAAGTCTCAGGTACATAACACTGTGGATCAGCAGGTAATAGGATACACAAAAATTCTACAGTAGCAGCAGCAGTTAAGTGTATTTTTAGCCAACCTGTTGTCGTGCAAAAAAGTGTAATATATTCATGGCTAAAGGTCTGACGTTATTCAATCTGCCATCACCCAGGAATTTCTCCCACAATGACTGAATTAAACTGTGACCATTAGCAGTGTCTCGGGAACCGCAAGCTCCTGAATGTCACCAATTTGTTGACAATGAATTATTTGTGACCTACTTATGGAGAAAGAAATCTAATGGCCGGGAGCAGGATTTACAGCTTGAGTTAGAGCTGTTCCCATTGTTGTAGGTTTTACTTGATATTTTAGGCTCTTAAACTGCCAGTAAGTTAACAAATACCAGTTACATTTTGCTTAAGGACACCACACAATATCCGCTGAAGTTTGTCCCTTTTCATTTTGTTAATAAGAATGATTGATTTTAGTTTTTGGCTCTGTGTAGTTATCCTTGGGCTGTCACTGAAACCTTATAACCAAAACATAACTGCACTGCCAAATGATGCACTCTATAAGAAAAGCTAAGTTGGAGAGGCTTTCAGATGTTATTTGATGGTTCAGGTTGGTTGGTCTTCAGTCATATACAGCACCTGTATCTCACTTTATGCTATATAAAATATGTTAATGTAGATAATTACAACAATTTCCATAATTACCATGGTTTTACACTGTGGTACAAAATTACTCAGTCCCTGTGTTTTGCATCAGGAGATGTATGCAGCATGCAGCAATAGTGCATACAATTTGATATCAACTTTCAGAACAGGAAGTGTGAGGAAAGTATTCATGCCTTTTCTCCACAAAGGTGAAAGATGTGTATCCATCAGCAGAGCTACGGAGGTGTTGCGTTATCACCTGCTAAAAAAACATATCCTCTCTTTCTCCTACTGTATGCTAATTGCAACACTGTGACAACACTTTCGCTCCCAGTGGCACAAACAACTCTTGAACATTTTATGATACGCTATTTAAGGCCTAAGAGCTTTTCCGACCCAGAGTAACCCACTATGTTTTAAACATTGATGACTTCTCTTCCACCTCAATGGGTCCATTCCATAGTCTATTCTCTGAAATGCCAAGACAAAAATAAGAAACGGCAAGAAGGGGTTATGTTTTAGGTAAGTTTGCACTTTTGAAGTCAGTCATTGTCACGGTTTAATGAACTGAATATTTAGGTTTATCTTTAACTAAGGAGGCAATCCTGTTTTTGTGAAAGATGAGGTGTGCAGCCTGCTGATCTGACACCTCTGTCTTTACTCTGGCTATAAAAAATATAACAGTCGTGGTGAAAGGAGGTGTTGAACAGCTGCATTCATATTTTAGATGTTTAACTCTTAGACAGAATGACTCAACAGTACAACACAATTTTCTTTTTAAGGGTAAAAGTAGAACAGTGCAATGGTCCTGATGTGCAGACAGGAGCTGAGGCAAAATTACTCCCATGAGTCTCAAATTATCATGTGTGATGGAAAGGTATAAGATAAAGAAAAACCAACGAAAGGAAAATGTGTTAAATTTTTAAAGAAGGTAGGAATATTTTCAGCGCAGGTATAAGAGAGTAATGTGGGATGTGAACATCCATCTTGTAGCCATTTACCAAATACCACTGACAGCACATGAACCGGCTGTGCTGGGCGTTTGCAAAATCTTACAGAACATTCAAATCAAGTCACGTCCAATTTATTCATAAAATGCTGCCTGACACATTCATCACAAACCATTTTGCAGAGTACAGAGGACATACTGTAAATACTAATTTTAAAATGTATGAAAACACAGAACAAAGAATATTCTCTAACTTGTCAATTGTTCAGCAAGCATTAACACTCACCATCTGTCCCCTAAGGTGCCTATTAAAAGTATCTCTCCCACACTTTTTATACTTAATATTCTATTGTTTTACAATGCTAAAGTCAGTGAGGATTCACCACTCTCCTATGACACTATTCAAGGGAAAACATTTTCTTTTGGAATGGAATCAGCAAGTCTCTGTTTTCCCCACAGGGTTTTCAATGTATGCAAAGCTTATGATATGTTATTAAAAGTTAAGTACGTACTTATACTTCTAGGACATTAATTGCAGCCTCTTGTGAGAACACAGAAAATCAGATTCCTGTTTTCCTCTACAAGAAAAGGCTGTCATGTCGCCACACGATAGCGACATGACACACCAGGTAACGCAAATTGGTAACACTGCACCTACGAAGGTGCCATATTATACACCAGGATTTCTTTAGCTAAACCTGCATTACACTTCAATCACATTAAGAAGTGAAAAGCCGTCTCATGTTTCACCTAAAAATCATGAATCCTGGTTCTTGCTAAGAAAATGAATATACTGTGGACTGGATATCAATAATAATCTTCATCATTTTGTTGTTATTTATTCACCCCTTTTTTGGCCAAGAGGACAAAGAAATCTCAATTCTAAAAAAAAAAAAAACGGATTTTTTTCAATTATGGAATCATTTCATTTCAGGACATCATCACACTATCATAAAATGAGCACAAATTCAATCATAAACATGTATGAAACAACTTTTAATACAACACAACAGTTTAACGTCGACCACTGCCATTGCCGACGGCCGATGTCACTCATCAAGGTCAATATTTGCTGATACCAATGTTCGGCCTATATGTCTGTGCAGCACCACTTTGGACATAAACTACAAAATATGACTGGAAGCTCTGGGAAAAATAAGTGAGGGAGAGCTAAGATAAGACTTGCCCTTAAACAAAACCTGTTTTTCTCCTGTTTATCACTCATAAGAACCTTAAAGTTGCATTTTTTAGTAGGAAAATGGGAACTTGAATTGATTAGTCAGTGCATCCAATTTCTCTGGAAGCTACTGTATTACTTTGTTTCTTTATTGATTTTACGTTACAAAAAGGCAAAAAGTGAATGTAATGGAATAATGTCTACATTGCATAGCCTTCACTCTAATGCGAGCCGTTATTATATGTATTACTTTCCTTTTGTGTTTTCTAATACCCTTTATGATGACAGTGAATTCAACATTCGCCGCTGCCTCAGCAAATGTCACAGTATTTACTTTTGTTCAATATTTGCAAGGCATATGCAGACACTACTTAATGTACTCTGTAATGGATGTGACGATACAAAAGTGTATTCCATTGCAGTAACAAGACTAAAAGAAATGCGTTTCTTCCAGCCTCGTCCGTTATGTGTGCTGGTCCCTGGCTGAGTGGATACGAGAGCACCTGGCAGCCACTTGGCAACTTTCCGTCCCATTTCATTCCCTCGTCTAATGACTGAACGTGGGCCCGGCTTCTCTCTCATTCTGTCCACATCAGGATGCAGCACTGAGAGCGTTTCCACCAACAACCCCATTTATCAGAGATTGCCCACTAATTGTAAGCACCCCGCGCAGCTCCCATTACTACTTCACATTACAGTGAGCTGTCTGTTTGGTAGGCAAACAGCAGAAAGCCGTGCAGGCTTCCTAATAATTCTGGTTTACTTTCTCTGCTGTTGTAATTGTTTTATGATAATTTCCTGTGTGTGACTATATCTCTGTATTTCAGGATCAAACATATGCATATACTAACACGAGGGCTCTTCTAAGAATGAGTGAACTCGAAAGAATAATTTATTTCATCTTCATTTTGGTGCAGAACAAATTAAATAAAATGCACCCGAGAGAGGATGTAAACCCAGCACTATGACAAAACACCCATTTCTTTTTAGGACATCAATTTGTTCATCTTTGAGCTAGATGCACCAAAATGTAATTACTTCTAGATATTTACTGTCATATGAACACGAATAAATACCTTTAAGTTCCCAGTTGTTGTTATACTTCCCAGATAAATGCAAATTTAAAATGTTAGTCTGAGCTGTACAAGATTGTCCCTACTATTATAAGGCTGCAAGTTCAGTTCATGAAAAATCAACGTGGAAAGCATCAAAACTAAAATGACATGACATGGTATGAATTTTGGTCAAGCTTTTTGAGTGTTGGGGGTATTTTTTTGTCTCAGCTTCAGTTTTTCCAAATTTTTGTACACAGATATGGAACTAATAATAGGACTAATAATGTCCCATACCTAAATTATATATTTATTTTTTTTTATTGAAAAATGCAACATTGTTTCGCCCCACCTCTGTGCCCAAGTCCTACACAAAGTTGGAGAAAATGCTGAAACCCAGACAGCACCGAAGCCCTCTCAAAACATAGGGAAAACCCTGCCTGTAGGAGAGGAGAGTGTAGACACAAGGGGAACGATGCTTGTTCAGCAGTTCGTTCACTGAATTAGACAATGAAGCTGAGCCCTGGGTGAGACTTAAACTACTGAAAATTCAGGATCAAAGAGTTCATGAGTCGTAATGCCGAACTGTAGAGCAGTTAAAAATACTTTAAAGTCATTAAAGTCATAGTTTATTTTATATATTCAATGAGGAAACTTGTAAAATACCAAGAATTATAAACAGTTTGGCATGCTTGACAAAGCGACAGCAGTCAATGAGTTCTGTCCACTGAAACGCTACAGGACCTTTCATTTGAAACAGTTACAGGAAGTGTTGTTCGTATTGACAGTGTTACTTTAAAGGGCAAACGGTGGATTTCCAAAACCATTTTGTTCATTCTTGAGATGAAGGATAAACTACGGTTTTCCAGATATTCAATCAGGCAAAATATGTACCAAGTTTCACAAAGATTGATGTATCTGTTGGTGAGTTAGTCTTCTCAAACCCACACACACAGACAGACAATAAATGGATGTCCATTAAAAAGCAATTGAACATCCAATGCTAAATGCTCTTTGTTGAGAGTGCTGAGAGTTCATCCCAGGTTCACTGTAATAAAGCGGCGTGCTGAGTGTTCTGAGAAGGGTAACAAATACATTCCAAATACTTTTGATAATGCGGAACATGAATTGAGTAGTTTTGATGGTTAAAAACCAATACAACGTAATTTATTCAGGTTTACAATTCATTTACAGTCTTCACAACTGAATAAAAAGCTTCTCGAAACATAATCACACAAATAAATCAGCAGAAAACCACTATCAAAATTCGTGCCTATGGTGTAATTCCTGTTGCTTACTTACAACTTGTTTGTGTCTAGAAAGCATGTGGGATCAGAAGTCCATTTTTTTTCCCTCATAAGAAATATATTTTGCAATGAAACTCATACGGTTGTCTGTCACTACCCCAGGTTATGAAAGCACAGAGATGGATCAAGGCTTTTGTTATATAGCCTTGGAGGGCTTCTGTTTAAACTCAGCAGGGGCCTTTTCAAAGTGCAAAAAATACTTCTAGTGTCACCATAAGACACAAAACAAACACACATAGGACAAGAACTAAGTAGTGGCAAGATTAAAGCACAACAAACATCTTTTTGTGAAATGATGAAATACATAAGAGACTGTCCCAGATTTCAACTTTGAAACTGAAGAAAACAAAAATTGCAGTTGTGTTGCTTTCCCCAAACTGCAGAGAAAAGCTAAACCCCAACTGAGAACAAGACCTTACAAACAAGACTCAAGTATACTGCCACTCAAGCTGACATTGTTCTACATGCAACATGTAGAACAATGTAAAAAAAAAAAAAAAAAGAGTTTTTTATGGATAATCTGAGCGTGGAGACAGAGTACTCGGCTGTTTCCACTCATTTATCCTTGCTTTCAAAATTTTATCCTTAGATGTTAGTTGTTGCTGCTTTAAGGCGACAAATGTCAAGTTGCTGGGAAATTACCAACAAAGACTTTTGAAATTTCTTTAAATAATTCATTCCTGTGTGGATAAACATTTGAATTTTAGGTACAACAAAATAAAATAATGCTCCGTAAAAAAAGGCCAAGTGTTTTCTGATTGAGTTATTTGATGTTTCAACACTGATGCGGTCCTGCCATTCAGATAAAAGCTACATTAAAGATAATCTTGGCTGAGAGCAGAAACCGTCCTTCAAGATAATGTTCCTTCCTGTGATTACTGTGTTGACCTTCAGATGGGAAAAAGCACCGCTATTGCCAAGCCTTCATCATTACCCACTGTAAGTACCACGGGTTCATGTAGATCACTAAGAATTATTGATGAATCTCAATTAGATTTGTCTCAGTCCATTTAATTCTACATATTCAGAATACAGTTTGCCAAAATTATGGGTATCAACATCCGGGGAGTCATTTACATGCTGAAGATAAGTGTTGATGGAAATATTGTTGATCTTGTTAAGTGTGCAGCACGTTATGCTTCCTTTGACAGATGATCGCCCATGACACCTATCCCTCTCTTTTCTGCCTTTCTGTATTATTTTCAAATATGCAATTTAATATTCTTAGCTAGATTATTAAGTGAAGACCTGAAAATAAATTGCATCCCATAATAGTATAATAGTGTATGGCTCATGAATGTTATTTTTATGGAATAGGACAGTCCAGTAAATGTTTCCGAACATTATTAACTCACTTTCGAAGGCAGACAGCTATGATTTAAACTGGCTGTATAATCAGAAATAAAAATCTGTCAAGGACATGATGCTAAGACTAGTGACTTGTAGAGGGGTCTTTGCGGGGACATAATATGTGCTTTTTCTACATTCAATCTGGGATTAGATGTTAAAGAAGTCCACTAAATCCGCATTTTGTTCAAGTGAAGTAGTTACTCGAGAAAACAAAAACAGCTAACTTGTGTATCCAGGGATGTCAGCGGCATTTGAAGAAAAACTGTTAGAGAAATGATTTCTCATCAAGTAGCTCATTAGAAATCTGTCACGAACCATTTCAGTAGTTCAAATTATGATTCCCAAGATGCAAAGTTGTGCTGGTTTACATTTGATGAACTGACTCATACCTTGGACACCAGACAATGGAAAACTACTGTGGGCTTGTTACACAAAACAAATCATTTAGCAAAAGTAAAAATGTATCTCCTTAATTGTGTTTTTGATATGTTTAAAACACAGTTAGAATTATAATGTAGCATGAAAATGATGAGTTAATTTAGCTGCTGTCATGTCATTTCCTGTAAATCACATCAGAGTAAACTTTAAAATAACTAAAGCTGTGATACTGAAAAAACTGACATTTTGCAGGTCAACAGAAAGCTGTTCCATTGCACGCAGTGAAAAGCACGGCATTATGGGGTTGGATCAAAGTTACAGAAAACATTTTCTCACTCATCACTAGGTGTGTGTGTGTTGTGTGCTTGTGTATGTAATTTCTAAAGTCGCTTGTGCATTAAACTGAATATTTTCAAATGAGCAGAGGCTGACATTGTGCACATTTTCATATTAAGTGGATGATTACCCTGATTATTGGAGAAAGATGGATAGACACTCAAATCAGTGATGAAATCCAAATCCTCATTCTTGTGGGTGTGTTTAAACATTGCTGTCAGTACAGGCTATTGTCGCAGAATTTGGAAAAAAAAAATGTAAAATGAGAAAAAAAGTAGTGATTTAAAACTGAGCATGAAGACCTGCTGCACAAATGCTTTTTAAAGTGCAGTGTGACCATGAAAGGTAAAGCTGACCTCCTCCCCTGAGAAACTGACAAAGTTGTTCCATGGAGTATTTAGGCCTGACAAAGCTGTCATTTTATGGCTTAATGGGTCAAGGAGCACAACTTCCCTGTAAAGTTTGCTGTAAGGTCGTATGAGAATTCAAATAAAACCCTGCAGACCAGGGTTGGGAGATATGACAGTATATACTATGAAATGTATCCACTGGTAGAGATTTGGCAATACTGTTTCCATCGCAGGAGCCCCTTAGTACCTTCTTGTCTCTGCTATATATTCAGGGCAGGCGATGTAGCGTATCAGGCCTGGATTGTCACGTAATCTCGCAATTCCCACGTGATCTCCGAGATCCAACTGCTTTGCAAGGAAATGTCCTTACGGAACGGAAATGTCCTTACATGACTGCAGAACAACAGTTGGTGACAAAACTTTGAAACCTTAAAGTTTCCATCTTGAAAGAAAGAATGTTACTTTTACCGTTTTTAGAGTTTTGCTTTGTGTTGTTTGGCTAAAAATTATAAATTTTTGTGCAATTTTGGACCTATGTTATTATAATATTTAGAAAATAACTGACACAAATCTGCTCATTGATGAAATCAACACACAATTCCAATTTTGGACATAATGCTGGCCCCACACTGGAAGATAATTCGCCCCATTTCTGACGCATTCCTGATTCGAGGCTGGTCGGATGCGATGTGCGGCTCCGATTGTCTAATAATGTGAGGAGTTTACAGATCGAATGTTGACTCTCCTGAACTGCTCACAGACCGCCCTGATAATGTTCAATCGTATTTGATGTGTGATATTGGATTACATCAGTAATTTCCAAACAGAACCACAACAGCCAATGAGACAGACAGTGGCGGAAGCTTCACAAAGCAATGGTAAACATTCCGGCCCTTTAGGCTAACGAGGCTAACGTTAGCTAGCATACTACTTTTGAAAAGTATTAAAACGGACAGTAAAAATCTCACCTCCATTTCTTATGTGATTACCGTGTCTGCCTGACTAATTCCTCATTCAGACATGCTCAGTCCTCTGCTTTTAATTCTGTAAAGCAGCTACAGTGAGTTTAAGTTCTGTGCCCCAATGAGATCACATGGCATGAGATCACATGGCATGAGATCACATGAGGTGGTGTGCTGCTCCGTCGGCCACGAGAATCCTAATATCCTGTAAAGTGTGATTATTTTCAAATCTTGTGTGCACATGTTTGAGATTAGAGAGAAGATTATCTGTGAAGATTCTCCTCAGGTGTGTGGTGCAACCAGATTTCAAATTTTAAAATCCTCTGGTGTGTGTCAGGCTTAACGGAGACCCCCACTTTTAAAAAGCTTATTTCCAGGACAAAAAATGCTGTCTCTTTGGGCTAATATGCATGTTTTCTCTCCAGAGTGGTAGAGAAATCTCTGCAGTTTTTCTCTACTTCTTCAGTTTAAGGTGCTGAGTCTTACAATGACAGGGATGTGTCATTGTAAGTGATTCAGCAGAGAATAGTCAAATGTGCTGAGGTACAATATGGCTACATTACACAATTTATTTGTTGAATTTACAGAACAATTGTTGTGTCATGATATACACACCATACAATATAAAATGACATGTACTGTACAATGTTGCCATGATGGAAGATTTTGGCCATATCACCAACCTACTACAGACCTTCGGTGGTGCAGTTCTTCAGTCTCTCTTTAAGAACAACTTTTTTTCATTCCAGAAAATGACTGCATACTCTTGAGCAGTAACTTGATTAAGACTTACTGTATGAGAGCTATTACAAATTAAATTGTGGCAAAACAGCGAAAGGCTAGATACAACAACAGGGAGTCTTCCAATATTTCTGTCTGTGAAAAGTGCAGAGCGGTGCGGCGTTCACAGCTCCTCTGTACAGCTGTGACGACTTATTAAAAGTGCAGCCCGGGCCCAGGGGGGTGGTGTGTAATTTTAGAATTAATATACAATTTAGAGCTTAGTGTTTGCAGCCTCTGAATTATTCAAATATACTTCTGCTATGAGCTCGGGTCTGGTGAGGGTAAAGCAGCTGATTTGCATACAAATTAATTTATTATGTCAGTATATGAAAGAATGGCAGCCATCATAGATTAGGGAAACACAAATATTGGTGCCAGGCAACAAAAAAGATGTTTGCTCTTGTGCAGAGTTAAAACCTGAAAGGTTGTAACATGCTAATGGGTATAGTGAACGCTGAAAGATTTGTTATTAACGCCAGGTACTGCTTAAAGTACAGGCAAATTTTGTCCATAGTGTCCATAAGAAGTCTTATGTTAGCCCTCCCTAACCTGAAAGACCACCAGTTATGAGAAAGCAAACTCTGACTAGCAATTATTAATAAGTTTAAAATACCAATAAAGGTATATTAACATGAAAAAGCAGCATTAACTTTATTTTCTGAATATTATTATCTCTATAAAGACTAGATTTCACAATCTTGGTATGAAATGATTTGATTACATTACCAAATGTAATCTAAGCTAACAAAGTAATATCTTAAACCTTTGGATGGTTTATTCATGCAGACACGAAACAGCAGAGGGTCTTGTTTTTTTATGGACTACAAGCTACTAAAAACATGGCACCAACATCAAGCCGTCTACTGTGTTTTGAACCAGATTGTCAACCTCAAACGTATTGACACATCTATGGCCAGAACTGAAACAAATGCAAACACTGAGCTTTTTTTATCTTTTGAAACATTCAGTTAACTGTAATTTTAAACAAGATTTTTTAATTATACATTTTATTTAGATTTATCATCTGGCTGCAAAACTGACATTCATTTTTAAATTGACATTATGCAGTACATTTTCTGCACTCTCTGTTACTACAGAAAGGCAGATGGAGCAACTACTGTAACATTTATGTACTTGTCATGTTTTACGTCACTGCTGCAGATGCACTGAAATGTCACTGACCCACACACACATACATCACTGAGGGGAGAAATAGACTGTGTTGGCACTGTCAACTAGACAGGTGTGACCTGACAAATCTAATGATTATCTCTACAAAGCAGATTAAAGAGTGCCTCCAGGTAAATGTGCCATTTCTAGTGTTTCACCACACACTACACATGAATCTGTTAGCTACATAAAGGTATATAAACTAATTAGATCATACATTTCTACTGCTTTCTAGGGCTGAGCCATATGACGATACAAAAATGACAATCAGTTCTTATTGTGCTCTATCGTTTAGATCATAGGTCACAAATCAAATTCCACGGCCAACCAATGGTGTACTTCAGAAAAGCTGTGGGAAGGTAGAAGTCAAGGTATAGTTTCGCTGTCCCTTGTTTTTGACACTGTACCAGGAAAAGCCAATCTTCATAACAGTCTTTCCACAGCTGACATTTTACAAGTAATGAGGATTATATGGAAAAAGTTCCATCAGGTATTTCATAAGCCTAAACCGGTCTTTTTATTCCATGAAATTGCATTTCACCAGCAGCCCAAGGTGTTGCTGCAGCTGGCATAACAAGCTTGGTTAGTGTGGCACACGCTCGATCTGGGACTCCAATTACAGTGCATCCTGGAAAACGGCTGGCATTTGTCTGTCTTTGTCTCTTACGAGCTGACATTCAGATATCGTTTAGAGAGTGCTACATTCCCTCGGTCTATAATTATTTTTTGTTTTCTCATCCCTGCTAGATGTAGGAATATAATATCATCCATCAATCTATGCTTCAATTTTCTAAACTGCATATCTTGTTAAGGGATGTGGGATTCTGGGGTCTATCCAAGCACACACTGTGAAAGATTAGACATGGTATATCTTGGACAGGTCTCCAGTCTGTCGTAGTGTAAGGAATATTTTAGCCTTGGAGCACATATTGAGCATAAAGTATGTACAATATGTACAAATAAAGACTATGAATCAAACAGAATTCACAACAAAATGGCTCTCAACAGATTTAAAATATGAAGAGGCAAAGTTATAGTGTATACATCACAGACTGAATATATACTATTTACCGACATAAATACTACTTCTGTATCCTCTTCTCTTGGCCTGATAGGCGTCCATTCAAAATACAGATGGTGACGTGGCTTGTTTTAATGCTAAATTGACCTCAGTTGCGTAATAATGAGAAGCCTCCAATGTACAGTGTGATGCCTGAATTATTTATGATTTTCTCTACAGTTCGCTTGCCTTCTCGTTATCAGGACTGGAAATGAGTTTGCTGAAAACTGGCCAAAGTGAGATCTCCCCTCTCGGCTTACAGAACATGGCGCATTAAAGTGAATCACAGCAGACAGCTGGGGCCGCCCTTTATGGTAATGCACCCTCTACAATTACTGCTTCGACCTTCTCTGGTGAGGAAAAATGGGGAGACGTCCATTTAGCGGCCCTTTCAAACACTTAGTGGCAGACATGTTGGGCAGTAGGGCCACCTTTTGCCTGACATTGACTCTTGTTTAGAGGAGACAGAGAAGACATTAGAAAGGTGACAGGTTGAAAGATTAGATGCATCTGTCAAACAGCATGGGGACCAAGGCACATTAATGCGTCCACAGTGCACTGTGTCACAACGAACAGAGATAATAGTGCCAATGGCATAATGACACAGTGGTTGGATTGTGGTAATTTGAAACTTTTGCTTGAATTATTATTATTAGCTGTATGCTGTTATTGATTTGGTTTCATTGTATTCACTGGGCTCAATTAAATTATTTGAAGTGGGGCTGTGTGACGTACTTGTCTATTGTCAGTGTATTACCTACATTAGATGGCAGTCAGAATGCCCCCAGTCTGCACAAGACAGGAATAAAGGAGGCTAAGCAATGTACTGCTGTGGATGAGGGCAGCAGCAAAACATATACATATATGTTCGCCACCTAAAGAAAAAAATTGGTAACCAGTCTGCTTTTCCAAACTGAGGGACCAACATCTACTATAGGTAATACACTGACAATAGACAAGTACTGTACCTCTCACAGCCCCACTTCATTTGGACTGACTGCATGTTATATTTGAACACTTTTTTTACTCCTGGAGGATTAGAAGCTGCTATTACAGAAGCTAATGGGAAGTCTAATGAAATTAACTTTATTACAGCTTCATTTATCTATAGATTATTGTAATAAAATAACAAATTGAAGAAAACTTCGATTAAAAGTTCCCAGCGCCCAAGATTACATCATAAAATTGCTTAATGAACTGTTTGAATTTAAAGGGTATTCAAATTAGAATTGTCAATTGACAAATGAATTAATCACCTGCAGTAATAATTTAAGCGCAAGTATTTGTAGAGATTTTTACTGTACGTGTACTGTAAGATTATACTGTAAGATTAATGCTCAATAAGTGCAAAAATATCTTGATTTGCTGATGTAAATGCACAGTTCAATCAGGCGCATAAGTAATTTTAAGGTCACATATTTCAGACAGATACCAGTGATAGATAATATCTCTAGCTCACAGTTATACAACTGACTTGAGCACCCCAGCATTCATTTTTATTGGCATCAGCACTTATGCAAACTCATCATGATTGTTTCTTTGAAATAAGCCCATAGTTATTTAATTTTTGCACGTATGACACATTCTTCTGGACCCCACACGAGTAAGAGGACGCACCAAAATCTCTAATGCATATAATTTTTTAGGACTAATAGGAGGCACTCTGATAAGAAGCACAGTAGCATAGTATCCACCTAATTTGTACTGATCCACATAAAACTCTACGGCCTTTTTGCCTTAAAACACACACAACTCCTGCTCAATGCATAATTGAGCAATCTCCTTTACAGAAGGATATCAGTGTAGAAGTGCTTTTCTGCCTGAACCCACTACACTGCAGTTTTTGTCTGTACTAGTTTGACTATGATTCACAGATTACAATACAAGACACACTGCTCTGTCTTGAAACAATGCCTAGTCTGTCTCCATGTGTGGCTTGAGGATAATTTGACAAGCTTTCCTTACCCTTAGCCTGTTAATTAAAAAGCAGCACAACATATCAGATGTTTACACCTGACTGGGAGGTGCTGACTGTGTTAATACTTGATTATAAGGGGAGGTCTCTTTGTTGAGCCTAACGGGTCAAAACAGAAGACAGAGACGTGCTTTACTCCAAATAGGTATCTTGGTGTGAAGTCTTTTCTTAAAGTTGCTCTCCGTATCAAATGTTCACGTTCCATTTAAAAATACAGCACATGATTCCTTTACACACACTGTGGTTCACAAGATCACACAGCAGATGTGCTTCCTTGCTGCAGCATCCAACTGAGAACAACCATAGACCTAACCTGCATGAAACTGGTTGCCCATTATCTGCAGAAAAGGGGAGAAGAGCACAAAAATACAACGGGGATAGAAACTCACCTTTTATCCTCAAGCTCTCAGGGATCCCATCCTGTTGGAACAAAAAGAAAAGATCAGTTATAGCAAAGCAGAAAAAAAAAACCTTTGTATTGAAACGTTCTGCAGATGTAATACTTAATACGTAATACATAACACATTAGCAGACTCTCTTTGCAAATGGCTCATGTGTCAATGTAGGCAATATGTTCAGGTCCAGGGGTTTTCACTCTGTTAGAACTTGTCTGATGCAATGTAGCGTTGCCTGTCTGAGTGGCAACTAATGATGCAATTGATAAGTCTGGCAATAATCTGCCATTATGTTAAGTGGTCATTTCCCTCACTTATTTCCCTTTTTGTTACCATAGCTACTGTCACTGTGTTATTCTGCGTTTTAAGAATATGTGCACAACAGCGACTGTTAAGAAACAGGTGAAAATTCAAAACTCAAATTCAAATTCAATAGAAGGCTCTGCTTGACATAATCATCCCTCCTCTCATACTGGACATAAAAATACTGTCCTGCTTACTTGCTTTTATGCAAGTAATGAGGGAGAAAACCTAAAGGCCTTTGCAGAAATATATACTGTATCTATTGTGTCTGAATATAACTTGACGTTGTAGTAGACAGTGCTGGACACTTTCCAAGGCTCCAATGTTCTTATTACAGATGTCAGTTTTTTTTTCTTTCCTTGGGACAATGTTTGCCTACTGAGATTTGAAAAATGTTATATTTTTGGCTTTTCTTTCTGTGCCACTTGTGAAGATTATTGGCATTTTGGACTTATTTAAAGTACAGCAGAGAGCTAACAGCATATGATGATAAAGATGGAGACAAAAGATTCATAAGATTCATAAAAACAAATAATTAAAAACAGGGGTTTCCCTAGGTTTTCAGAGGGCTTAGATGCTGTCTGGGTTCCAGTGAAGACTTTCACCTCATTTTAGATGATTATTATTTCCATATCTGTGTGTAAAAGTTTGAAAAATCTAGGGCAGATGGTAAACATCCAAAAAGCTACCTTCAGGAGACCAACTGCATCCATCAGGTCTGGGAAAAGTCATTTATTACGTTATGATGCTCTCCACATCATTTTACATTAATTTGGCCCTGGAAAAGGTTGCAAAGTTAAATTCAAAATGATATCAAGGATCTTCATGTTAAAATCTCTGTGTCACCAGGGTGACTGCATTTTCCTCCTTCCTCTCATTCCCTTTTCTTTCGGGATCCCCGTATACACACTGGGGTGTCGAAAAATCATTCATTTTATCACACCAAACCAAAGTCTGAACTGTACTGCAAAAACACAATGGAGTCATTAAAATTTTTAACAAATTCAGTAAAGGCACCATGACCCTTTCTCTAGGTGCACTACAAAATCAGCTGCTTTTAGAGCATGCATAATAGTTGTAGAAAATGTAGTTATTGGGCTACTATTCTGAGTAGCTGCACTCTACAAACCATGAATACGAAAGGAAGAGGCATAAATATTTGATTTCTCTACAGTGAAATCTGCATAGCTCATCCTTCTCTTTCTTGTACTGAACATCCAGATTCTTTTTCTTCCAGCAGGAGCTAGGTGCTGTTATGGAGAAGATGCATTATGCAACAGGTCTACAGTCAATAATGAACAACGGTACCTGAAAATAGCAGATACACCTACCCAGGTCCTGGATTCGCACTGAAAATCTGCATACTGTGTACTTTTTGTTAAAATATACTAACTTGGGCATAGTTTCCTTAATGGACTGAAACAGCGTTTTAGGCACGTAGGGGTAATTGTATTAAGGGAATTTCAAGGATTAAATGTATTAAATAATGTATTGGCTTGCCTTGCTTTTTTAAAGCTTAGTATAATGCTGTGCTTGTCATAGTACTCAGATATTTAATTCAATGAGAATATGGTAATGGAAAATGTGAAACTTTTTTGCTTGAGAAATGAATTAATTGTTACATTTCTTTCAACTTGCTAAACTTAAGTGTATAAAAATGATTAATTGTTTTATATGTTTGGAATAAATCCCTCGATTAAACAATACAATACAACAACCAGTCACAACGATTTTTGTATTGGAAAAATAGCCTTGTCTGCATCTTAGTCATGCAAAAACTAAGATTTGAAACCTCTAGTTACCATCTACCATCTAGTTATTCCGACTTAAAAATAAGTTCAGATAAAACTTTGAAAAACTATATAACAAAATGAAACCAAGTTAAACATGACATGACAGGACTAAATGATGTCGATATACTTTAGGAATGTTTAACGAAACATTGGTGACTGCACAAATCACAGCAAACACTTGTGGCTCGCTGGCATTCTTCATATCCCACCACCCTCTAGAGGAGGTGACATTTAGAACTGCTCTAAGATATGAAATGGGGCTTATTTGCATATGGCAGACGGTGTTCACACTTCATTTGTCTGAGGAGAATGATTTCCCCAGGGCCGCTGGCAGTCCTGTCTCTGCTGCCCGAGACCCAAGGGATGGTGAAGCACCCAGCTGTACAACCTGTGTTCATCTGCCCACATCTCTCTCCTCTCTCTCTTGTTTTAATGCGCATACTTTTTTCAATATAAAGCCGTGCTTTGTTCTCCATAGTTTCCATAGCGACGCACGGCCAAGGCGAGAGGGAGAGAGAAAAAAAAAGAAACTAACTAACATCAGTTTCTCCTGAATTGGGCACTTTTTAGCTAGTGCCATAAAAGTTTTGCCAATACACCAATACACAAATTCTCATGTTTCCAGTAGATTAAGCGGGATATACATAAAGTGTAGCTTTTTATCTTTCTAACAACTGACCGTTGACATTTGTCTTCATCAGGGTCAGGAAAGGAGCACTGATGTTTTAGCCATACACCCTTGCCCTGAGTTGAATACCTTCATCTTCTTTAAAGTTAAAACTGTGTACTGTTTTAACTGTTTTTATCTTGTTTGAGTTGGCCATGTTACATAAAAGCTATCAATGCATCCAGTACTTGTGTCCTTCAAAATAAGAATGCATGCTCTAACAATGACATATTATGCAATACAGCTCGTTAATTTCATTACATTTACTTTCCATAAAAGTTGGGACATTTTCCAAAATACAATAAAAACTAACTGAAAAACTGTGATTTGTTAATTCATTTGAACCTTTGAACAGTGTGAAAACCACTGTTGAAGGCGTGTGACCATTGATTGGCATCACATGAAAACCTGTTATGCTAACGTGGGCTGGATGAATATAGCCACATGGGCTTGGGAGTACTTTGGGAAACTGTTGTAGCTTAACACAGTCTGCCGCTGCTTCCAGAAATGTAACCTGAAACTGTATGACAAAAGGAGGAAGCTCTGTATTAACTCTGTGCAGCAACACCGCCGAGTTCTCTGGGCCCAAGCTCATCTCAGATGGGCCGAAAGACGGTGGAAGAGTGTACAGTGGTCAGACGAGTCCACGGCTCAGCTTGTTTTTGGGGAAAAACTGACATCGGGTTCTATGTGCTACAAATGAAGAACAACATCCAGACTGTTATCAGTGAAAGGTGCAAAAGCAGCACCTGTGATGGTCTGGGGATACATCAGTGGCCACAGCATGGCTGACCTACATATGTGTGTGAAGATGCCATCGATGTGAAGGCATATATTGGAAGTTTAGCAAGACATATACTGCCATCAAGTCAATGTATTTTCCCTCAATCTGTGGTTAATTCAGCAGGGCAATGCCAGGCCTCATTCTGCACAAGTTACAAAAGCATGGCTTCATATTTACAGAGTGTATGTTCTTGACTGGCCTATCGACAGTCCACATCGGTCTCCTATTGAAAGTGTATGGAGCATCATGAATAGGAGAGTTAGACAACAGCCACCGGAGTGTTGAGCAGCTGAAGTCTAGTAAACAACAAAAATTCCACTTGCAAAAGTGCACCAATTAGTGTCCAATTAAAAAGTGTAATACAAAGGAAAGGTGTAGTCATACAGCGGTAAATATGCCTTTGTCCCAACTTTTTTGAGTGTGTTGCTTGTCAATTATAAACAAATTTTATAATTACAAGATACAATTAAGTTGGTCAGTGAAAACATGGAAACATTTTTCTTTGTACTTTTCCAGTTAAACAAAGGTTCAACTGAATTAACAAATCACAGATTTGACTGCATGTTGGAAAATGTCCCAACTTTAAAGAGACACAACACAGAGAAAGATCAATAAAGAGCAGTGGACTGGTTGTAAACAAAGCATCATAGTGCAATTATGCTGAAGAATATGTTTTTCAGTCCAAAACAACTGTGTCATTACAAATCAAGTCAAGTAATAGCATCTGAAAAAAGTAAAGTTAAGCCAGAAATAAGGAAAAGAAAACCAAAAATAAGCATTCTGTAATGATTTAGAAAACCACAAGTTAACACCAGCATCGACATCGGCATCTTGTTATTGTTATAGTAGACTGGCTTCATACAGTGTGTGCTTCCTCAGCCCCAGAGGAGACTTTACAGAAGCTGGTTACCTCAGCCTCAGGCTGGCTGCCATTTGAAAGTAGACAGCTCATCAAGATGAGTGACAAGGGTTGGGGCTAAAACTGACCAGCTAAGGAGGGGGAGGATGGGAATAATACTGACAGTAGTCACATTAAAGCCAAACATTGCCTGTTGCAGTTTTCACTCCAGCTACTGTACATGAAGGTCTGAGGTACATGATTTTTACTATTTATTCCTTTATTTACAATTAATTTGTTCCTTTATTTGCCGTCTCTTTATCTCAGTCTCATTTGCCCACTCCCCTCCTACCTCCCTCTCTCACCCCTTCTCTCCCTCTCTCCCTGCTTATCCTCAGTTAATCTAGATTTGCCATGTGGCCAAGCCAGTGCTGGATGGATAGGGCTTTGCACACAGTTGTCCTTGCCTCCATTTTGTTTGTCCTGACATAACAGCTTGATGTCGGAACAACAAACTCTCAGAAATTGCTTTTGTCCCTTGTGTCAAACAGGCCTGGCTGCTTTTTCACAAATTTCACAAATTACACATACAGTCTTTCCATCACTCGCACGGTGAATTGCTTCTGAACGAGCCTGTAAAATAAGTAATACGCTGCAAGCTTGAGAACAAAAAACAGCCCTTGACTGGTATTCTTATTAAAATGTTCAAATGTAAGAGCTGCATTGTGGTGGATAAAAATGTTGTCCTATACCGGACCCCATGTGAAGGTTTTCACAGTGAATTTCTGAAACAATACCATGGGAATAATGGATAGCGCATGTGACCAGCTGTTTATGGCTGAGTGGCTTCTGGTGATTGAAGTCTTTGCAAAGAAAGCTTATAAGGTCATGCCCGATCCGGTTACCCATGTCAAACACTGTCCTTCAAAGTGCAGGAAAAGGAATAGCATTGACACGTTCACTGACTGTGCAGCACATTTCTATGAGCATGTAGATGATGAAATGAATGCAATAATCTTGATTATTGTCAATTTTATGCTATTATATTCTGTACTAATGGAGACTAGAGAATTAAATATTTTAGATTCAGAACTGCACTATATAGGACTTTTTACAAAATAATATTCAACACATGAAAATTTGGTTAATTTTGTCATCATCATAGGTCTTTAATTATGATACTCCTTTAAAAGAAGGCATTTCTAGCTGTTAACCATGTTCTAATATGTTTAAAATTAAATATAAAATAGGATTTAAAACATGCATATTTGGTTGTATCTGTAACCATAGGTCATTAATTGATATATTCCTTTAAAAAGAAGCTATTTCTAGTCCATGATCTAGACCATGTTCTAATATGTTGAACATTTTATACAAAATGGGAGTTAAAATGTGGTCATATTTGTAAGTACAGACACTGATTACTACATTCCTTTAAAAAGGAGCCATTTTCAGCTGTGAACTGTGCTCTAAAACTTGGCATTTCTTTTCTGCAATTTCTGGATATCTCATTTTAAAACAACTGTTCTTTAACACTGCTCAGTCAACTGTATTGACAAGTGGATGACCCAAGACTCTCTGCAATCGAGCGAACAGCAGAGAAAATTCTCAGAGCAACAAAAAGGCCTATGACATTTGGAAAAGGGCTTGCAATGTGGCCATTTTTCACCAAAGGCCTGTAAATTCCCACAGCTTCATTTGACAGGCGGATAGATGAGCAGAGTTTACCTCTGTCCTCTCACAAGATGAATTGTAATGGTATGCAGATGCTGTAATGACATTCCTCTGCGATGTAATCACAGTGGTGGCACATTAATTTCATTGGAGTGGAAAAGCACATACATCATTTTTGTAGCTTCTCGTCAAAGTCCTGCTACATGTGGACATACATTACTTTAATTATTAAAGTCACTCTGTTCTAAGCCAGGGCAATAAAAGGAGAGGAAACCCAGAGCTATTTAGTTTCCGCAAGTTTGTGTGTGTGTGTTTATACAAAAAAAAGGTAAAGGACTATTCATGGCACCTTCAGAATACGTTGATGGATGAGGGTTATGCTTATTCCCCTTGAATGAGATGGCACTACAATGGAGAGCGAAAAAGTACATTCATAGTTCAGTACAATAGAGAATAAGGTGAAAGCAAGGATTCCTGGTATTGTCCTGTGAAAGCTCCCTTGCAAATTTATGTCTTATTGTCTTTTAAACAACCTCGACAATTTTAAAAGTGCTGGCATTAACAAAAATGTCTCCAATACACTTTTCTGCTTCTGCTGTAATGAAAAGATGATGATTTGAGGCTGCTACTAGATGTCACTAGTAGTAGTGTGCAGTTTCCCATGCTGAGACAAAAGATCCAACATCCTTGAATCCTAGTATTGAAGGATTAGGTTAAACAATGGTTCGTGAAAGTTTGTCATATTACACGTACAGATATTGCTTAAAGTAGCGATGTGGTCCTTTAAATGAAACCCAATACCATTCAGGGAGACGTGGACGCTGGATCGTTTGACTCTGTTTTTTTCCTATAAAGCATCCCAGTCTGGCAGAAGTGCTATCTCTGCAGTTTACGGAGATCATATTACAGGATTTTAGGGTATTGAAGTTTAAATCTCTTTACTTCTTTAACTCATACCATTTGCAGTGATGGTGTGGCTGGAAAGAGGCAGAAATCTTGTTTGGCTGGTATGTGCCGTCTGCATGCTTAGAAAGCATCTCTCTGAATAAACTTGTTCAAAAGGTCAGATTTGTTTGACCGTTGTGTCAATTCAACAGCTTCGCATCGCTCCCGGCTCCTCACTCTACTCTGATACAGTTCAATGACGTCCCTACCATCTGTTCCTTCAGTCTCCCTCCCCATCTCTCTCTCTATCTAACGGCCTCTCACCCCGCTGTCTTTAGTATCGCTTACTTTGCCTTTAATTCCTATGCAGCTAAAGCAAACTGAAACACTCTGCATTTGTAAATATGAAGATGAAAGAATATACAATGTTTTTTCCTCATTGTCACTGTTATTTAATCTTGTATTATATAGTGAAAATAACTGCAAAAGGGGTTTGTGGGAAGTATGTGAAGCTCTACTATCGGAGTAATTCCTCTTGACAAAACACTTTGCTTTCCCAAAGTCCCCTTCTGCCAGAACAACTTCATATCCAGCTTGATCCATCTCAGCTTCTCTGTCATTTTGGAGCCATATCAGAGAAAGCGCTGCGTATGCTACTGGTTTAGAGAGAAAAGAAATGTAACTTGTTCCTTGATGCTCCTACAGAGATTAATAAAAGCAGCAGATTTTGCTTGTGGGGCCTGCCCTGTATCGCTGAGTCGATAAGCATTCAATTACATCTTTTACTTTAAACGTTCAGTTAAAATGCCACGCGAACATCCTCGTCTTCATCTTAGCTCAGCTGTGCCTCACATTAATCTGATATTGTCTTTGAAAAGACAGTCCCCTGGCACAGAGGGAGGGATAATGATTCATCAAGTATTTTTCAGTGGGCAGAAAAACAACAACCACAGGAGAGTCATTTGATGCAGGAAGAAAGCACCACTGTAATTAGTTTCATACTTGGCAAAAGCACAAAGTCTTCTTGTTACAGACAGCAAATGAAAAAAGAAAGCGATCAATACCTTGTGTCGGAATCTCACGACTGGTCGATAGGGTGGCGACCCAAATCCTTCCTTGTTGGGTGCCCCGTTGGCGCCAAGCACAGCGAGCCCCAACAGTACAATTGACGCCAACCACCATCTGGCTGTCTTCATTGGTCTTTTCCTGTCAAAAACCAAACAAGAATGGTGAGCCCTCGTCTCCACTGAACACTCTGGGGGTTCAGTCTGGTTGCCCAAGACAATAGATCAACTCCACTGTAATTAGTGTAGACAATAGGAACCGCAAAACTGTCACTGATTTAAACTAAAGCTATCAATACGTGGCCCACACTCGGCAAGGAGATTAGATCTCCTTTTGAATCAATTAAGAGGAAATAGACGTCATGAGAAAATCAAGATAAAGAAGACAAAGAGCCAATATATTAAGGCAATTACAGTGAGGGCTTTGGATTAATTAGGCTGAGTGTCTAAGTCAAGCAACTGTGATGTAGCAGAGAGATTACATCTTTAACAGTTTCCTCACACCCTTGCAGAGTTGCAAACCAAATATATTTGGTTAAGAGAGTGAGATTGTTCACTTTAACCCCCAATACAATTATTCATTTCAATTATTCATTATGCTGTATAAAAGAAATGTGACCCATTCATGACATGAATTAAACAAAACAGTCTTTGTAAAAATGTCTGTCTCCCACAAGCAGCGTTTTTAAAAAAAGAGTTAAGAAACAGAAAATACACAGAGAAGAGGATGTGTTATCCAGGGCTAACACAGGGTTTAACAATTGCACAAATACACAAACGCATGCACACAGGCTTTATGTCGAAGACTGTTTGTTCTTTGTTATTTTTGTTGCCCATTTTTTATCTGCATTCAAGCCCTTGGTTCTTTGTGAAGCACACTGAAAAATCCTCTTTGTTAGAAGCTCTTATAAATACATGTGACTCAGCTTGACTTGTTGATTTTTACAGGCAAACACTGAGCTGTACTTTCTAAGCCATCTCAAGCCACCAGTGCCTGCTCATCATCCTCTAGCCGAGGGAGATGACTGACAGCAGCATGGTAACCCTGCCTCCTTGTTCGTCTGGAGTGACACTGAGTCAGACAACATCTGCACTGTTGAGGCAGCTCTGCGGCCCACATGCTATTCACCGGAGGTCAGGGGGTCAATCAGGCAGTGCAGCGTGTCCCTGTGATGCGCTGGACAAGAATGGGGTGCTGAAAGTTATTTTCATGACTGTACGTGACTTTTTTTTGCCTTTGTGAGCATTTGACATTGGTAGATTTCTGCTTTTAAGAGACATACTTTTTAAAAGCCTTTTTTTTTTCCTTTCTCTTTGCTGCTGATGGTCACGACTCTCAATACAACAATAAGATTCGATTTTTTTTTTCGAGCACACGTTTCATTGTTCATTTTATCATTTAAATTTTAGATGAACTTAACTGCTATTTCTAACACGTCCTTGCTAGAATGGAGATCTGCTTAAAGTCCGTATAAAGCAGTAATAAATATGGCCTGAGTTTGTCGCATTACAGAAACATTAACCAGCCTGCCAAATTTGAATGATTAAAAAAAAAAGCTCCAAATATATGAACGTAGATTTCAAAAGCATGAACATATAGCAGTATTCTCTGCTCTGAAATGCTGGAACATGTCTGCTGAATGCTCTGAAACCATGCATATTTGTGTGCAACCTTTATCAGGTGTCAGCCTGAAAAATGGATGCTCCGTATAGCAGCTTTATTGCACTTGTATATCTATACATGTCTGTGCCACAGAGCGGGAATTCCATTCAGAGCCAGAGGACAGTGACCTATGTGAGAATCAACCTTGCTCCTTTCAGTCTGCAACTCAATGGTCATTTCTCACTTTTATGCTACGTGTATTACTGATTAGCATTACCTCGCCTAGCTGTAGTAGGCGTACTAACAAACAATCACGCAGAGATGCTAATGCTCTCTAGTTTTTATAATGCTATGGTTTTATGTGTAAAAAAATAGCACACATCCTGACCACAAAAATGATGGAAAACAATTCAGTACTACATACCTCACAGCCTTTTCACAAGTTTTCACCAAATATTTTCTAACACAGGCAATGTGTTTAGAAACAAATCTAGACTTTAATTACTGCCTACCACCACCTTCTGCAAGCTCACGCACCAACCAATCCTGCTACTCCTGTGAAATGTACAGAAACTTTAAAGTCAAACTTTCAAATCCAGGTCATTAGAGCATATTTTATGAAAGGATAGATCTAAAAGGGGAATTAAGTGCAGGTTTTAAACAACACACTGCATAATAATACCGCTCTAACCCTTGGTCTTATCTGATTTGCCTTGACAATAAGGCTTTTAAGCTTTTGTAGATGAAGTGTGTTGTCATGCCAGTCTTTCAGGTTGCTGTTAAGAAATAACGTGGGAGGCGATAAGAGTGCTTAGGTAACCCAGTGGCCAGATTCTTCCATATCTGGAATACAACCAAGTTATTCAAAAATACGGAATCAAAGCAATTGTTAAAACATTAGAAACATTACATCACTCTCTGCTTCTTTAACATGATCATATTCCTGCTGTGTGCCTTTCTAAACTCTACAGATCCCCTGTCTGCAGCTGCTGCTGCTCCACTTCTGAGTTAATGCAGTATTTTAGCAACGCTAGGTGGATTACCATATTGGCTAGAACAATCAATCACCTTCTATACAGCATCCCACTGTTAAATGGGTTATTAATGGACTAACTTTTGCAGGATGCTGTGTCAGAGACAGAGACATATGTACAGTTTTGCATAGTTTAACTGCATCACACAGCTCAGTTAGTCACAGATATTTCATTCATTACAATCCATCACAATTGAATTTAGAGGTGTAACGGTTGTGAAACCAAGACCAAATCTACAAAGCAAACATCCATGGTTTCAAATAGCGGTTCTGTCATCCATGTTGCAGTTCCAGACATGGTTTTGTTTACTTAGTTTTGTGAAGGTCTAACTTCAAAGTGTTCTTCAGTAACCAACGCACCTGCCTGAAAACAAATGTTCATTTGCTCTGGCAGATCACTTTGGCACTGCTCCCATTCAAACTGATTTCCACTGAACCTAGATTGGGCAGAGCCAATCACAATCATTTATGTGATATGGGGCGGGTCAGGTGCGGTTTGATACAATGACGGGCTGCCACCTGTGACTGCTGCCTGTTCAGCATTGGCTTTCGTCTGTGACCGCTGCTCTGATTGGCTGTAGGTCTACCCAGTGGCATCCACGGACATTTTGGTCTGAGCCAGTTGATAACACGCTTTGGAAATCAAAAATGGAATGAGAGGGACTAGAGTAATCCTCATTTAATAATTAGTTTGCCAATGCCAGGCTAGTCCTTCAGTGTTCTTGTTATTCCAAATTGTAGATGATTCATTAAAACCATACAGCCAAGTAACGTATGTGACTGGTCCTTGATTTATTTATTTATGTTTACTTTGTTCATATTTGGACTGGTCCTCTGTAAAGATTATTTGTTAATTTATTCATTTAAGATTTCAAGGTATGAACAGGTCTGTCACAATTATTATAATAATCACCATATCTTATTATTATTTAGCATAATCATAATCATCTCCATTCATCTGTACAAACATAACTGGATGAACCTAACATAAACACATACATTTAATCACTATTTCTACCTCATTTTCAGCATTTCTTTGTAAATTAAAGTTATGTATGTATTATTTTTATTACAAAGCCTACAAGAAAAACACAAATGCTATTTTCATGTATTTTTTATTTTTTTTTCCAAATGCAATTAAATAGTATTGAACACTCCAATGTAATTATTGTGACAGCCCTAGGTCTGAACTGAACTGTGGATTCTGAGCATTATTACACTTCGACTTGTTCTAGTCAGCCATAATTACAACACATACAGAAACTTTCCACTTCTGCTGTTACTGACTACTCAGTCATTAGTAACTGCACTGAAAGCACTGAACTGTAAGGTCTTCTTTTCCATTTAAAGCGTATTGAAAGTGGTGAATATGAGGCCATACACCATGCAAATCTATTATTAAACAGAACCAAGTACACAGAAAAACCTGAAGTACTTTTATGGTCATGGTCATTGATTCAACTTTTGAGTGAGTATGTAATATAAAACTGCACAAGTTGCCTTATGGTAGAGAGAGAGCATGTGTGCTTGAGTCAAAACTGAAGTGTCAAGTCTTATTTATTTGCCATGAAAGCAAAGGAGACAGAAACAGTCCACAAGTTTTCCCGGGACACCCCAAGGGACGCCATCGCAACTTTGACTCACTGATTTAAATCCCTCTGAGCACGTCCAGGCTCAGGAATTGACTTTCAAATGAAGACTACGTATTTCCCACTATGTACACAATGCATCATGTCCTGACAAGCTCAACGCAGCCTCCTCCTCTCCTCCCCCCAATATGTCTCATTCAGCATATTTTTGCCATTCAATGGACAGGTTGAGCATAACAACAGAAATGTCCACATGCAGCCCCTCATCCAGATACTATGTGTATGTATGCAGGTCTTGACTGCACTATACTAGGCATTAGTTGGTTGAATTAATCCACACATTGCAATTTACTATCAGCTGTCATGCATGTTTGGTAAGTCATAAGTCTGGAAAATGGGAATACATAATTAAAACATGCCATACATTTTTCTGACATTCTGTATGATTTTTTTTTTCCCCCCCGAAAGGACTCAATTTAGGGATGCCATCTCCCACATGACTAGTTTAATTCAGCCAAGTCTTATTCTGACTTATCGCTAATAACGATTCAATTTACAGCTTCCTAATTACAGTCAACTTGTCTCAAATATAATTAATATATAATTAATGAAAACCCTTGAGAAATGAGAAACTCTGAATCCAGTGGGAACGTGTTTGATCCTTTCTCCTCACTGTTTTAGTCGATACTATAGCAGGAACTCTCAGTTTATGAACACCATCGGGAACGCATCATATCAGTCAGAGCATCGTCTGGCAGAAGAAGAGATATTTTAACCTTAAGCAAAAGGACACCGTATTTTCTAACAGCGAAAGACAACACAGCTGCAAGCCTCCATTTATTCCACAAAGTTTCCAGTAGCAACCGCTGCAGGATTATGCTTTTGTCAGACAAGATGGCAGGCAATATATATCAACTGCACATTTATTTTACAAAATCAAGCACCATGATCATTAAAAACAGGGCTCCAGACTGTGAGCATTTAGTCGCATTTTGTAACCATTTTTGGAGACAGTGCTACTAAATTTCCAACTAGGAGCACACGTTTGAATTGCAAATATATATAAAATATCATGTGAAAACGCCAGGTAGGACCAAGAATGCACAGGCAGTCATCCACCTCTGTCTGGTATGTAAGTACTCTCACGCTCCCTGGACCCTTCAGTGAAAATGAAACCATCTATCGATTCATTTTAAAAAAGAAAACATCATTCAGACCTCCTGTACCACTACAGTCCCAAATTTCTGATGAGGACAATTCACACGAGGCCTCAGCAGGTGATTCTCATCTTGAAAAAGACAAAGAGCTTCACTTTCTGACAGAAATGGCTCACACAGTTTGCAGGTCTGAGATATTGCAAAGAAACGAATACCATTTATTGCAGGGGTGGGCAATTAATTTTCTGAAGGGGCCACAAAAGAAGCAGGGATTGTTTCGGAGGGCCGGACCAACAGCCTGAACTCAATCCTGCTCAATATGAGTTATACATTTGTTTATAAAACAGCAGTACATGGTATGATTTGATTCGTTGTTACTGGTAACAGCAGGTGTTACAATTAGACTATGACTTAGTGAAGACACTATTATATATTGATATAACTGTTTTTTGAGGTGTTTTTTTTCCCAATCACACAACCAATGATGTAGTGAATTAGTAAAATGTTGCTAAAATGCTAAACGTTAACTCACCTCTTTTAAACTTCAGTTTGCCAATACATTATAGCAAGGTGAGCACGAACGTACATCAGAAGAAAATAATCGCATAAAAGCATTGCAGATTTAATGCATTCATAATATACACTTATTTACATTTGATTCCTGATGTCCATTGACCTCACGTGGGCCGGACAGGGACAGCCCACGGGCCGGATGTGGCCCGGGGGCCGTACAATGCCCAGGTCTGATTTATTGTAATGACTGCTCTCAGTGAAACCCAACATTTGCGGGAAAAACTGTTTGCCAACTTGCTCACAAACTTTAAATGTGAAACATTTGTAAAGCACAACAACAGCGTGAAGCATAAGCTATGCAGGGATGGAGGCACTTTAACTGCAGCACCTCTGCTAGCAAAACAGGTAGAAGCAGAAGGACGCTTGATGTATGACATGAAATGTAATATCTCTAAATATGTATCAAAAGACAAAGCATGTCACCCAGTGCAACCAGTCAGTGTAGAGTGTGTCACTTTGTCAGTCACTTTGAGAGAACAGTGGAGCTCTACAGCAAGACGACCAAGCTGAATCAGGTTACAGATACATGGACGATACCATGTGTAGGATGAATTCATTGCATTTCATTACCAATACATTTATCAGAAATACAGTTAAGATGGAAAAAATATGATGCATGTCAATTTAAGTGGTGCTCCTAAAGTTTTCAGTAGGAAATACTAGTCCTACTTGTGGAAAAGTTAGTCGGGAGCCCTGAAATACTATAGCTGTCATGGGTTAAAATCTGCAAACTAGCAAAGGTGATGTTATGCTTCACTTGAAAAATGTATATTTAAAAACACTTAAGCCTTAACTTCTGCCGTACGTAACATAGCCCTCCTATTATAAGTCTAAATCACAGCATGGTGCAGCAGCAGAGAGAATCGTCCAATCCACACAAACAAGAGTAACCGCATACCACAAACCAATCAGTAGTTCAATTGGAAAACAGTAGATCACTGCAGTTACATAACAACCTCAGTAAGTGTGGAAAAGGGCAGTACAGAAAATAAAAAGCATACCTGCTCAGTCAGCGTGCTGGAAGAATTTCTTTTTTGTTTCTGGGTGTCACATATTTCAAGTGCCAGATAATGCTGTTTAGGAAATCCACAAGGTCACACTTCTGCCACATTAGCTTATCTCATTTTTATACAGCTACAAAAAACTGTTGAAAAAAAAAGTTGTGACAGGTACGATAGAAAGAAATAGTACGCTTGCAGATCATTTAAAAATGCAAGTCTGATATGCTGCATAAACAAATTTCAACATTGTTCGGAATGCTGTCTTTAAATGCCTTTTCTGCAAACTGTGTTTGAAACCTGTCAAGTGCTGAAGCTTCATTCATCATTTCCCTGTGGCAGCAACTTTTCAGCCTTATGGCAGGTGTATCATATTTTTTTAAATGAAAGGAGTCTGAAGGAAAGAAATAAACACTTTTTTTTTTTCTATTTGTTCACTGTTACTAATCCAGTTTGCTGACCATGCACGAGATTTTTCCTTTAAAGTCAGCCAGACAGCCAGATTTTTCTATCACTGAAGGGATTTCTTCTCTTTAAATCATTTCAGAATATAAACATCCATCATATTAAAAGAGCATCCTTAGCAAAAACATAACTATGTTTCGCCATCAGGATATTCATATTGTATTTAATTGGGAGTACATTAATTAAGTTGCTTATGATGACATTGCATAAATAGTCAAAGTTACAGTAAAGGCAATGCTAAAATAACTTCTGGTTATGAAATTCAACTGGAAATCTATAGCTAGCATGCATATTTAAGTATTATTTACTGACTAGAATTATACTAAATGTGAAATAGGAATTTACTGGAGTGCAGTGGTTAGTTGTTGACAGGCACACATAAAAAGCCAGATTGCTATGATATGAACACAAATATTTTCAAAGCAGTGGCGGCTCCTGACAGATTTCTCAGGGGAGACAACTGTTCCGATGATGGCTAAGGTGACCCGCTATACGGGGAAAAAATAATACGCAGCAGCACAGTTGCCACATCTTGTTATTTTCTGGTAAACTTACAAAGCAATGCCAAATGTAACGGCTACAGGGAAAAGTTACATCCAGGAGTGTTCAACCAATAAGATTATCTTGGCTCTACAAATGAAGATCAACAGAGAGATAAACTGTGAATCAGATAACCTTCAAATATCTTTGAACGTGGACGGATACGCTTTACCTTTAACTACAAAGGGGACTACATACTGTATATGTCAAAAATCATTCAAAGTATTTATTTACCGTTCTTTAAAGTCGTTCTTTTAATTACAAATAGTTTATATAAATCCACGTAAAGGGGTAGTGCATTTAAATTGATCAACATTGCACAAACAATACTCTATTTGCAGAAACAAACGCCCAAAACGCAGCAAACCTCAGACAACTGTCCATGTGGGTCTTAGAGGACTCGTGTTTCTCCACCTTTTCAGACAGATGATGCATGTCGGGGACTCCTGTAGTTGTCCATGCGGTGGTGTTTACCGTGCTGCCATCGGGGTGAAACAGTGCGCAGGTGTAGCAGAATAATGCGTTAGCTGCTTCACAGCCTGCTAGCTAGCTTTTCCGCTCATACCAGCTCCGCGAAAATCCCCGGTTATACGGTTTCAACCCCTTTTGTAGACACTTGTTTTGTGTTTAAATTTGGTCTCGGACGTCCTAATAGTTTCGTTGCCAATTTGTCTTCGTTAGTACGACGACTGAGAGGGACTTCTTTCAATGAAAGAATGGAGTTGCTCCGTACGCTCACCGCCATGCTGACCTCGAACGTGACTAGCGCGCTGCTGCGGCTTGGCTACGCCGGCTATGCTCACGTTACGTAAGACGTACGCACGTTAGGGCGAGCCCTCCCGGAACCCATAAGGAATGCACTGTAACGACTGAAACTAGAAAAAAAAACTGATTTTACATGAAAGTCTATGAGAGCAATGTGGGCGATTTTCAACTTGACCCAAAAGGGGCGGTACTTCATGGAACACTGCCCTGCGCTGATTGGACAGTGACATAGCGAGCAGCTCAAACTGTCCAGAGCTGTCACGGACCTGTAACACTGTGGATATGATATGAATATGATAGAAAAAATCCCTCCTTTTTTCCCCTTTGGTGGCCATCGCCCTCATGAACAAACCGCCCATGTTCCAAAGCAGAAGGCATGTGTTATGTTAATGTTTTTAGCTAGCATTAGCAGTTAGCCCCGCAGCTGGAGCCCATTAGCTTATGATTTGTAATGCTAATTTCTAATGAATAGTGAAACTATGTCTAGAGGTTATGAATCGGGGCTGTAACAATGTCAATTTAGTCAATACTGCTGTTACCTAATATACTTTTAATGCTACAATGTCAGCGTGTACACTGCAGAGTTAGCAATTACTGAACTCACCTAATACTGTATGTACCTTGATGCATT
>JAPQRN010000002.1:8100273-8126397 GCA_037367275.1 Coranthus polyacanthus
TGCTACAATGTCAGCGTGTACACTGCAGAGTTAGCAATTACTGAACTCACCTAATACTGTATGTACCTTGATGCATTACCAGTCACTTTTTGACATTAAATAAACTTGTTTCCCTTGTAGTGTTGAAAATAAAAAGCCATCGAAAATGCGGTAACCTTTTCATCAACAGTTCACTAGAATTCATGTTGATTTTCGGTGAATGTAAAGTAACGTTTGCCTACAACTAGTGTTGTTAAATTGGATTACATTCACACACAATCCAGATAAAATCCAAGATGGCACATAAATGTGTCTCTGATCAGGCTGCTCTGTTCAACAGTAACATAGGCTACATAATATTCAGTGCTGCTATTAAAATACGTTGTCTCAACAGCAGTGGCGTATGAAGTATTCAGCTGGTAGGCTACTAATACTACACTGTGAAAATACTCCTCGAGGTGCACGTTCTGCACAACCAAGTAGCCAATTATCTGACAAAAAGTCATCATTATGCAGTAAGATGGCCTAGTGGTTAGTGTTTTACTATTATTTATGATGTTTTCGGATTCATATTACTGCTGCATTTTACCGCTGGCTGCTCATTTGAACTACTTCATATACTGTTTGGTAGTTTAATCTACAGCAATGCGTCATATTCTATAAGATCATCCTATTTATATATGGACTAAAATGTTTGACAAAGATTAATTCAGAGAAAACACTTCATTGACATAGTAGTCATACAAGGTGTGTACTTTTTCTCCGAGCCATATAGGTTGGGAACCACTGGTGTAGAGAATGCTAACTCCACAAATTAGATTTGTTTTTAATTTTTCTTTGCATTTTCATCAAAGAGGAAAAAGGCTGTTTATATGTTAAAAATCCTAAATTCACGGTTTAAAAGGCAACTTACAGTTTTTAGAATAAACACATTTTTAATGCCAAAGCCGCTTTTTGATATATACATATACATGTATTTTACGGATAATTTAGTGGCATTTAGTGAGATTTGTTTTTCAGAAGATACGAAACAGAAACAGTGCTCTGTAAACAAACGAAAAGCTTCAGTGTGGCCTTACCTGCCTTTATTCATGTTTCAAACCTCGGAGTTTGCCTCTGAAGGAGAACATCATTATCTTCAGCAGGCCTGTTGGGCAGTCAGTGTAAAACCCACCTGTACAACTGGGAAATAGTCTAGCGTCTAGGGCACAGAGTCCTGTTTCAACTGGCGGGGATGTGCTGACGCTCCCAGTTTGCTCTGTAAACCAATGATTTCCTAGAGAGGCTTGTTTGAAATTATTCAAATTGTCAGCGAGGTCACTGGAGGGGAACTTGAAGTCAGCAGATAAATTGCTCTGCTTTTCTGTCCCCCCTACCCCATTCACCATATGCTTCAGCTGACATATCCCTGACCCCCTGTGGGCAGATCTCTTTAAGCACGCTCAGCGGTATTTCTATGTGCAGATCAATTCAGTTGGAGTACTACAGTTTGTCTCTGAGATATCTAGAGAACACTGGAGCATCTGCTGTGTGTTTGCTGCCCAACCAGCCTGCCGCAGAGTGCCTTATTTGACAGAGTTATCATGGCACTTCTCATACTCATACATCCCCAGCAGCACTGTATACTGATAAAGGACTCCTTCAAGTTCAAAGCACATCCAAAATCACAGGAGAGGCGACACTCTTCCCTCTAGGGTACTGCTTCCGTTTGGTCCTTGTTCTTTCCCTACAAACACTGAAAAAGCCGATGCCAATATTTTTGATTGGAGCTACAAAGAACCAGTTATACATGCCTCAATGAGTATCTTAGAGTATCTAGTAGTACGAGTATCTATTCATGTTTTGTCCCTGCATGGCATATGTGTAAAAAATTTTTTCAAGCATTCCTTGCATCCTACAACTGCTTTGTTATTATGTTCGGTGCATAAAGGAAACATCACCTTCCTCTGCAGTCCACATGCTCATGATGTCCACAAAATGAAAAACTTGAAAGGACACGCTGAGAATATTTTTGGCCAAAAGAATGCTTTTCCGCAAGTTCTGGAAGAAAAACTCTAATAGCGAACAACTCAAAGAGGCCGTTCGACATTTCTTTCTGCAAGACCTGCACTAAGCCAGTCAGATAATAAATGGCAAAGTGGGTTCATAAAAAGAGGCAGCGCTTGCCTAGAGGTTAGAGAAGCTGGGTGGTGAATGTAAGGTTGTAAGCTTATGCTCTCACAGCAGTTCAGAGAAACTGGGTGTTTGAAGTAAAGCAACAACATTCTCCCCCTTTAGTAAAATACTGCAGAAATCCCCCTTGAGCGAAGTACTCAACCCAAATGTCTGCAACTACACAGAGGTCAACATTATAAGAGGGAGTATCTGTTCTCTATATATTTTAGAATAGGTGTTAGTCTGATATTTAACTTGTCGAGAAAGTCGAGACGGATACTACTTTTTTATTTCACAAATCTCATATTTCTGAAATCAGGCCTTGTGCCTTTGTGCTATAAACTGTGCAGGCATCTGCAATAAACCATAAATTAAAACTGAACTGCAGCGGCTCTAGAGGTTGTGATATTTTATACACGTTTTAAGCCATTATCAAAAGACAGGATTCAAGGCTGTTCAAATCAAAAACTGTTAATTTATTCTTCATTTCCTGATTGTTGAAAGCTCTGAAAACAGCTGCTGAGTGAATCCTGGGTTACTGTGTCAAACTGATACTTCAAACTGGAAGAAACCCCTAATGATGATTATTGTGTGCAGTATAGTGCTGATCTACTGCTTTTGTTTTTGGCAACAACAGGGGTCACAAGCGCAGTATATTAAACAAGTTGGCAAGAACGTGGACATCCGTTTCCTCTTACTTTCTGTTGCTGATGTTCCTGTAGGTTGTAACTATGCAGATAAACATGGTGGCTATTAACTGGACAGTCTTCCTGTTTATTTCAAGCTGTTGTAGAAGTTGCAAACATAAAAACATTACTTTTTGTGTGGCGGTGGGTTTTTTTCCACGGTAAAAAAAAAGAGAATAACCCTGAGGCAAGTGCTACAAGCGAGAAAGCTGCCGCAAAGTGAGTATTTATTGAAATAAAATTTTGTGAAATCAGTTGGCAATGATGAGTAACAACATTTTGCCCTTCTCAACAATAGAAACTCAGACAAGAATTTCAAGATCTTGCTTTGAATTACAGAGGTCTCTTGGCCATGATGCAAACACAAGCCTTGAGACTGCTACAGAAATCACTGGTTGTATCTGATCATTTTAAGAGTGAGGATGGCAGAGATAGAGAGAAAACTGGATTAAAAGATGGATTACTTAGAAACTATGAAACAGATTTTCATGAAACTTGATGGATGAACCCATTTTGGAGCACATCCATAAAAACAGGTGAGGGCTGGAATTGTTTTCTCATTGGAGAGCAGTTTACCCCAGACCAAACATTTGTGGGGAGACAAAACTGTCTTAGGACATTGCAGGGAGAAGTTACAGCGGTGTGAACTGACCTCACCTTGACTCGAGGTCTGACTGATTGTCGAATGGCAGGTTTTAGTATGTAGTGTTATATACTGTAGTGTGTAGCTCACCTGTTGACAAGAAGTGTCGCGTTATCATGAGCCGTTCTCCCTGTAAAATGCTGTCTCAATAGTTCTTGTTTTCTCTGTTTATTAGTGGTGACATCAACATCTCTAAACAATGTAACTGCTCCAGGAATACCATCTCATTTTTTAAATTATTTGCCATTTCATCAATACTAGAAATGCGACTGTATCATCACTATCGTCACTCCTATCATAAATTGATACAAATTATCCAACAAAAAGCCAGAAAAGCTGGTGGTTAAAACATACACACTGACAGTCATTGCTATGGAGATGATACACCATCTCGCCCAGTTGTGTTGGTGTAAACTGGCAGGTTTTCACAATGATGCAGAGCAACACTTTGCAAGTAGAAGTTTTCAATTCATCTCATTCTGAATATTTGGCACCGACTCACATGTATTGACATCATGATTGTCCTTAAAAAATCATGCCAAAATGTTCCGATCTCCCCCTGCTGGCCGGCTGCAGTATAGGTCTTAAATCCAGCCAATCCATGCTATTCTGTGTAACCGTCAAACTAAAGCCTCAAAGTATACATCCAATAAATGTTTCCCAAATGTGATTTCAGTCTTATGTGACGTTAGAAAAATGGTTGATTGACATCTGTAATGACCAATCGTGGTCCCGAATCTGCCAGACGCGCATCCACAAACCAACAGGTCGTTGTACGACACCGTGCTTTACCTCGTAGGCTCTGGCTCCAAACTGCATCACACAACCAACATGGCAGCTCCTGTGACCACAGGATTTTAGCTGCCTTTTTTACACAGTGAGAGAAAACTGCGTCACAGTGTCCATGTTTATATGCAGTTTTTGCACTGGTGGCATCAACTGACAAAAAAGAGTAAAAAATTGGTCATAATGTGTGGCTTGATTGTGGTTTAGTAATAATGTGGAACAAGAAGAAGAGCAGATTCTAATTGGCCTTGGTAGAGGTCTGCACTCTCTGAGTGCACTTCTAGTTTACTAATTGTTTTTAAATGCAGTAATTTTGTGTGCAAAAACAGAACAGTAACAATAAAAAACCTTTAGCAAAGCATTTATTCAAGCATGAACTTTGGAAATTTCCAGCTACATATTTTTCCATCCAAACACCATTTGAAAATTGCCACTGAACATTAGTTTTTAGCTGGGGCTCTTTCAGTTTTGTGAAAATTTGGTCAAAAAGGCACAATGAACATTAATTTGTATTAAAATATCACATAGCTTGAGATTTTATTGGTTTCAATTTCTGACATGACATCTAATCAGCAGTCCTTTTTCTCAGGAGAGCAATATGAACAGTCTTGTCACCCGCCCAAGATGAGATGGTTGGAAGCCACTTCCTGACAAAACTATCATTGTGTAATCACAGACCATTCATCTAAAATGACACGGTGACAGATGTTTTGGTGAGAGGATGTACAGAATCTTTTTGCTATGAGAGCACTTCCTCTGCAGACACCCAGCTGTGCTCGCAGCTGTATCTGCTGACAGCTAGAGTGAATTCTGCTTTGTGAGCAGCCTTTAATTTGCCAGTGATCACTACTTTTGCAAGGCACGGTTACATTTGACATATTTAGCTCATTTTGCAACAGAGACTAGGTCACATATGACCTTTAGGTAATGCTGCAGACTCTCCAGTAATTAGGTGTTCCTGCTAATAAGTAGGGAAAATACTGAAGAGAAACTCATGCTTCCTGATCGCTATGACAGGTCACCACTTGTTTTGCTTTGTTTTTAATTGCAGAAAGGAAAGATAATTTCCTCACCTTAAAGTCACTTGAGGGTCTTACTGTTCAAATGTCAACGGGAAGTATAAGACTTCATTAAATGTGTTACAGTTTGTGCTATTCACAGCAAGATAATGAGCAACAGTGGCAATTTTAAAAAGAGCTGTTAGGCGCAGTTTTTTAAAAAAAAGTATGGCTGTGCATTTATTTATTTCTTTTCATCTAAGGAGCACTCTTAAGAAAGAGGGATTTCTTTGTGGAGATTAAAGTGAATCCAAATACTTCAGCCAAATCTGAACAGGCCTAGAAAAGCTGAGGCCCAAACCTGGCAGGGTCTTAATCATCTCTCAGATATTCTGGACTGAATCCAAATAAGAGGCACTACCTCAATGTCCTTTCTTTATCACCATGGTGTATTAAATATGGGCGGTTATGCTAATGGCCTAATTCATTAAGCTAATTAATGCAGTAATTTGTATATATTGTACACCGATGTAATTGTCTTCATATAACATGTAGGTATTAATATCAACTCTGTAACATTCTAAAGCAGTAAGGGGTTTAACTCATTTAAAAATCATACATTTTCCTTCATCAAAATCCAAGCACATCGGCCTGAAATCTGCACTATAAGTATGACGTACAACAAACAAAAGCAGGCGGATTTCACCTGCAGCATGTGCTGTGCTGGTAGGAGGTAAAGAGGATCCCAACAGCGAGGAAGTGTGACATTGTCCAAAAGGGGCAGAATGAAACAGAAACCATCCTTGAAGTCAAAAAAAAAGTAATCTCATGTATTCTAAATAAGAAAGAGTGAAACTTTGTACAACATTTTCACCATTTTCTAATTGCTGCCTACGTGAATGCTGCTATAATTCTATTCTCACTTTTTTTTTTTTTTTAGAATAAGTCTTTTTACAGCTTCTACAGCAATAAATGTAAATGGAATGCAGGAACTGTGCACATAACCTCAAAATCCGTATGTTGTTTAAAGTTAGGGGACACACTTTTATCTGACACAAACATTCAAGGTTGTAAATGAGAGTAGAAAATATAAGGTACAAGTAGAAATGATTCCATCTTGCTTTTAGTGAAGCAGAGGTCTGCACTTCATTTAAACTGGAGCTGTCGTTTACTGTCGCCTTTTGCTGTAGGTAAAGTTGTGGTAATGATTCACCCTTTTAACTTCACATTAATTCATTTTATACAAGGTCACACTTAAGACCTTTCCTTTACAGCTAAAGTCTTCTTCGGGCGACTGGGCAGCGGCAAATAAATAAGTAGAAGTTAAAGGATCATTCAGGACGTCAAGAGCCTTTGTGTCCTCCTATTAAGGGCATAATATTAAAAAAAAAAAAAAAAAAAAAAAACTTGCTCTACCAATGTCATCTTGAAAACTTGTGGGAATGAGATGCTTCAGATGTTGTATGACGTTCCAAAAAGTCTTCTTTTCATGGGGAGGGGATGTGGGAATGACATTTGAATGCCTTTAATAGCAACACAGCAGAGAGATGACAAAAAGCAGGGGGAATGACATGTTCCCCAGATGTCAAATATGATTTGCATAGTTGTATTCAAGACTTTCCCTGACACTGAAAGTGTTGCTTCATCACTGAGGAAAATGTCAGTAGTAGAAAAACCTGTTTAAACATCACCTCCAGACATGTAATAACACGTAATGAAAACACTCTTATTCAAATAATAATCTGAGTCTGATACGGCTTTTCCTAAAAAAAAAAATCAAGTAGAATTGCACTAGGCCTTATTCTCATTCCACAATATTATCAAACCACATATAATGACCTATGTTTTTCTGTGTAAAAAAATCTTCTAAGGGAGACCAGAGGCTGTTCTGTTTGAATGGAGTCCTATGGGAGAAGCGCCTCAGTTCCCTGAATAAACTCCTGCTTTGTGAAAACTGTCAGTTTCATAACATTCAGACAACCTCTGTGATGATCTTTAACATCTTATCCATAGAGTAGCAAATTACCACGTCACCAGGTAAGACCTAAAATGAACAAAATGAATGTTTCGTGAGACAAGTGACAGTTTGAGGTGACGTTTTCAGCAGCTCTACAGTCTGTCATGAAGCTGAACACACATGCACTTTTATGTCTCTATTCTTCTTCATGTGATCGAAACCAAGTTTTAAAGGAACCGCACTCACTAAGCACATCGTAAATCCCTACCTCCATGGCTGAGAAATCTACTGCGCCACAAGTCTAACGACATTAGAATAACGCTGGGTGACGTTGGAGGTCTGATACATTTTGAGCTCGGGTTAGCCGTTACGTTGTCATCAGTGGTAACAGTCAACTTTGGAATCATCTTCCTTTAGTTAGATCATCTTTGGTTTAGCTGACTGTTTGTATGGTAACAAAGATCTTTTCATGTGACAGATGGTAGTTAGTGTTTTAATATAACTGTTACTATTCTAAGTCCTACGTTAGCCTGGGGCTCTTCAGTGTTAAAGAAAGTGAAAACCAATTCCAGCCTATATCCCTTGATCTGCTGCAAAATTTAAGAGGTTCGTCCTTGGCCCATGCCCTGCCCTTCCACCAAGTTTAATGAAAATTGGTGCAGTGGTTTTTGTGTAATACCGCTGAGAGGCAGATGGACAAAGGAGAGTTATCACATTATCTACTTGGCAGAGGTAATTACCTTGTTGAATATGTTAAAATGACATGTCTTCCTCATTGAAAAATCCATAATATCTCAATATGTAAATGTTAATTACAAGTTACAAAATGTTTCCTACTCTCCTAAAACCCAGTTTTTAGTTTATATGCAGTGTCTATGAAAATCACACTTCTAAATGTTGCATGCTGCATCATTATTGTCACAAATCCCACAGGCCTTGAACTTGAACATAGAGGAAAGTTCCCTGTTCAGCAGAAGAATATGAAAACATCCAAACGGAGTCAAACTCACAGATGCACAGATAACACTCTGCACAGTGAAACTCAAAGATATATTTATAATACTTGTTTTTGCGTGGAGGGTGACTTTAATATAAAATGCATCATACTGAAGTCACGGTTGCTCTTTCATATTGTTCGAAGTTTTGTTGCGTGATGATGCAGCTCAAAGCACAGATTATTTATGACAACCTGATTATGTGCAGTTAAGGTACATTTATGCCCCATGAGTTTTGAGTTTAGTTTTAGTGTTATTTTTAGTTTTTTCAGGTAAAGAACAGTTTTTTTTCTCTTGTTCAGTAACTTGCTGTCAATCACATCACAAATCTGTAGATTTACAAACCTCTGAGGTCACCACCGCACAAAATAATTAGGATTTGTACAGTGGGATTTGAGAACTTTCACATTCACTGGACTTCAAAGAGCCAATGTGTTGTCTACAGCTCTGCTTTTGAACCCTTTAGGACACCACTGCTCTGATTCCCTGAATCATTAGGCAGACGCCAAAAGCTGAGCCGATAACAGCAGTGCATCTCCGTGCCACCAGATAACAGATAAAGAAGGAGATAGACCCTTGTTGTGCAAATTCGTTGGCAGCATGATGTGATGACATAATTCATTATCCTCTATCCTTTTTATGAGGCTGTTATCTGTTTCATTCAGATATCTATTCAAACGCATAAAATGTGATTACACTGAGCTTTGAACTTCTACGCTTCTGTATTGTGTCTCCCTCAAAAATCCCACACACACCACAGTTACATTTCACCACTGACAGACAGATGTCACAAATACTGGCTGGGAGTTTCTAGTGTGTTTCTGTTTGATTCAATAATGAATACAGAGGTGTCTCTCCTCCTAATGTATGCCTTCATGACTCTGATATCAGTCATCTTCTTCCACCAAGACATTTAATTAAATTAGGTTTTGATCTACTCTGCCTGACACTATTAGAGTACCACGAACAGATCATTTTGTGCTCAGAAATGCTAGATAGTATTTACATGTTTGGAATATTTAGTGAGTTTGGGAATATGTGAAAAGCACTAGTGGTGATAGTGGATGAGAATAACTTATTTTTCTGCACTGGTAGCGACTGCAGAACCCAAGAGCTAAATCACTTTTAAAGTTAATCTGCTATAAATCCTGGCAGGCAGTCCAAATATAGGCAGAGAAACTTTTGAAATCAAATGTGGAATTTCAATGACGGTCACACTTAAAGAGTCAGGGCTTCACTGACGTTCAACAACAAGCACAGAAACAACACAAGGCGGGTTTTTCTCTACTAGAGAACACTTTGTCCTGCTTGTCTCTCATACTGTATATGGGAATCGAAAGGATCCATCCTCTGCTTAAATCACAGTCATGTCAACTTCGTGAGACTGGTGCATATAATGAGAGAGGCAAAGAGGTTTAAAGGCTGAGGGTATCAGGAGTTCAGCTGGTCAATCACAAGAACGGTAATGAGCCTCTGATGAGTTTCAAACTTAGCAGCCTGCTTTGTTCTCAGCGGGACTACAGATATTTTGTTTTATGGGCTGTGGGCTTTCTAAGACTGGTGGAAGGGTCCCACAGGGACTTCATTCTTTCTTTATAACCTCTTTAACAAGATATGTCATCGCCTGCATTGCATTTTTCTTTTTTTAAAGTCATTGTTTTCCAGCTTAAAGCTGCACGAGGCAGAAATCAGGGGGAAAAAAAATGCCAGAATATGAAAATACACACATTCTTTCTGCAGCTGTCTCCTGTCTGTCCAAATCAAAACACTAAATATAAAGACAGATGACCTGACGTGATTCATGCTGCTATGGAAAAGTGAAACCACGATCTCACAGTTACGGAGCTGCCATGTTGCTTCTGTGATGAAACGGAGTAGAGCAGTAGAGTCACATCTTACAATAGTGACTGGTAATTAAAGTTTCAATTCCATATTTTACCGCCTCTCTGAAAACACCTGTGATTCGACATCTACACTGAAAATCTAGTTGTCTCTCAGACCACTTGAATTATAATATACTGAAAGGCAATTATAGATTTTTTTCCCCCAATGACACCAAAAAATATTACGCACTGAATCTTTAAAGCATAGCTTGACATTTTTCATCCCTGTCTTAACACGATGTATAGATGGGTGACAAACCCTGATGGTAGTGGTCTCTTCCAGGATGATAATGTCCCATCTGTAGGACTTGAGAATCACTGAAGTGCACTGATGCTTTTCTGGCACCATGTGTCGGGCCCAACACATTACTGAGACACTTTGTCACCCATCTGTATGTCCATATGTACATTCAGTTGAGTATTTATTGTAGGAATTTCAAGGATTTCTCCTGCACGTTTAAAAATGTTGAGATTATATCTGTGGTTTGTATTTTTTCTGGTGCTTAAGTATCTCAATGATGCATCGAGAAAGAAACAGAACTGACGAACGATTTAACCTTTGAAAAACTAAAACTAGGAAAACTAGGAAAAGTAGGACTGTGAATTTTGTCACCCTGTCTCTTACACTGGTATCACTTTAGAAATATGATCTATTCATGTCCAATATGAAAAAAACAAAAATATATGTACTTATGCACTCTCTAAACTCTAATGTAAAAAATGTGGACCTGTGCTTTGAGATATAAACATGTTAATAATTCAGTGAAAACGTGCCATTTAATTGTTTTGATTTGAATAATATTGCCATTCAGTACTCTTGCAGTCTTTGAAGTAGCTGGAACAGAAATGTATTCAAATGTAGGCTAATAATAGTAACTATACCTTACATTTTTTTGAAAGCTGTGAGGCTTATGGCTTCTAAAGACTTCTAAAGTGGCTTGAGGTTTGCTCGGTATATAATTTATCTTTGATCCATGTAGGCAGTCTTCTAAGAAACTCCAGACAGCACAGTGTGACCAGTTCCCAGCTTCCACTGTATGAAAATTTGAACTAATTCATCCTCAGAGTGTCGACACATTATTCATCACAGGTCTGAATAACCCCCCAGTGAGAAAATGAAGTGATTCTAATATATCCTTTGTCGTGCAGAGGATTTGTGTCTAGCTTGGCACAACATCTGAGAATTATAAACAGACGACTACCAGCTTCAATTGTTCCCTTGGATCCATCCAAAAGACGCAATTATTAACAGTTAACAGCATGAAAGAGCACCACAACAAATCCCAAAAGTTGATTTCACAGCAGAGGCTTTTTTGTGTAGTGGCTAGTGATGGAAGACGTTTTCAGATCCTTTACGTCAGTAAAAATAGCAATACAGTAATGGAAAAATACTCAATACAAGAAAATGTCCAGCATGAAAAAACCTATTTAAGTAAAAGTGTATAATTATAAGTGGTGGAATGCAGTTAAAGTACTGAAGTAAAAGTACTAGTCCGACTAGTATATTATAATATAAGACATCATTAGATTATTAATACTGAAGCATCAGTGTTAGAACAGCATGTTACTGTTGGAGCTAGTCTGATTTTTTTATATATACACATAGATTTTGTATATTTTTGTCCAATTTTAGGGACACCAGTTAAATCTGAGGGCTCATGAGACAATTAATGAGAGAGGAACGAAGAAATAAACAAGTTCTGATATACAAATCTGTTTTCAGTTTTTGGACTTTTTCTCTAATCTTTGATTTTTGGTTAAATATTGGATGATTTGAACATTTAATGAAGAGAAACATGCAAGAAGCTTAGAGGGAAATATCCCTATTAGCTGGAGCTGTTAACAACTCACAAACATCTGAAATAGGAGCCACACTACACACTGCTTTTCCTAAAATATCAGAAGCCAAAAAGTCTGTAAAACACCGGTTTAATCTGTACAAAATATGATGTACTTTAAAAGCATGTTACATTATTCATGGTGTAAAAGTTCCATTTTAATGATGATGATGACAATACTTTATTGTCAGATTAAGTCTGACATTTTTCTTGCATCTCAGCAGCTTCCCTTGCAACAATACCAAAAAAGACAAAATTGAGACAAAAGGCCCTTCCACGTTTAGTTTCAGGTTTGACTGGTGCACAAAAGAGAGCTTCAGTCTCAACTTTTTAAATCATGGAACCATGTATTTCCAATTAATTGTAAGAGTTTGTATTCACTGTTCAGAACATGGTTGGGGTCGGAGACAATGTTATTAGTCAACCTTGATAGACTCATGCTGATTCATAGAGTATCTCATGGTGTTGGCCTGCAATCTTTGGGCAGATAGTCATCTGGCGGAGAAGTTTTGACTTTAAAGTAGTGGACAAACACTTGTATCACACTGTTATACAATACGGTAGAACACAAGAAAAATTTGTCTACTCACCCCGAAAGACCTAAGGCAGTGGAGGTCTTAGAAAAGGTCTCGAAAGGTAACTAAAGCTGTCAAATGTAATGGTGTAAAAAGTAGAATAGCTACCTGTGAAATGTAGTGTGGAGTACAAGTATAAAGTAGCATTAAATGGAAATACAGGTACCTCACTTAGATGCTTTCCACCACTGGCAGTGACTCCGTGGTGACACATACATTTGAAAATAGGGTTTTGACATTATACGGTCTGCGTGTAATTATTTATGATTGCAGGCAGCTGTACATTCAAGGCAACGGCGGAAAAGACCTTGACTTCTCTTTTATAGTTGTTTAATTTATAGGCCATTCGAAATGTCATGAAGTACAGGCTGTTTCTACAACTCTGTGGGTGAAGTCTGGCAGAGGCACATGGCTCTGTCATTGTTAACAATCATTACATAATGGGACTGATGTGATCTACTGTACTGTGCCTGGATTGATGCCGTCACACTTGGCCCAAGCAGCACTGAACACTGACGCGACCTGTGGTGCCATTAAAATGCAACGCATGGTCAGACCACCCAAACATCCAGCTCCCAAAGTGTCCAAACAAAAAGCAAACAACAGTGTTATTATCTCAGAGACAGACTGTTACTTCCCTGATCTAGCTTTGGCCAGCGCCACCAACACCACCACCCACTCAGGCATATTTTACAAAGCCTCGAGCCATATTTGCCAACAGCCTGCTGACAGAACACAGACAGGATTAGCGCAGCAACTGAGAACCTGCTGACCCTTACCCTTAAGGTTTGTGCAGCTACTTTAATGGTCTGACTGACCATCTGCCAAAGAGCACTGAGACAGAGCAAAGAGGTGTTTCAATACAGCACCCAGCCTACAGCTTCATGACCCTTGTTCTGTCATACAGTATGAAATAGGTTATGACAATAACAATTTAACAGTCCACTTTGAGTTCAATCGAGACATGGAGTAGTGGAGGTCATGCTTCAGGAATCCAGAGCTATTTGAAAAGTCAGGGGACAGAGCCTTAGACTTTTGCCTTAGACTGATTCCTGAAGCGAAGAAAAAGAAATCTGATCCAGCAGAAATGTAACACATTCTCATACATCATTACAGAACATTAGGCACATGATGATAATAATGCTGTTTTTTCTAAATGTCCTCATCTGTGACTGCATAACGTGAAAAAAAGAGGGTTTTGTATTTGTTTGCATATTTCCAACAACAGCAGACCCCAACAAAAGAGAAATGCAATGTGCACAAGAGTAGAAAAACTGTTTTTACATCATCAAACAAACCACCCGCTTGCCAGGAGACACACGAATGTCAGGAGGTAGTGTCTCCTAAACATGGCAGCAGGATAACATATTTCAGTGTGTGTGGGTCTGCACAATAAAGATTCCACATACTGGAGATGGGAACAACAAAGACAGACACAGAGACACAGATGGGAGTTGGCAGCGGTTAAAGCTTAGCTTGGAGTGGGAAGAAGGGAGATGAAAAAGGGGAAAGCAATGTTAGAAGTGTTATTGTTCAGATGGGTTGGGCTGAGCTGCTGAGAGATGAAACGAACAGGGTACCTTAAAAACCATACATCAAACTGTATGAAGAAAACATTAGAGATTGCTTTATTATTGGCACAACATGGAGAGTTTCCATTTATTCTAATTTGGTTTGTCTTAGCGTAGCTGTATTTTCATCATCATTGTCATGATCTGAGCATGCGCAGTGAGCACATCGCAAAAGACTTCAGATTAAGCACTGTCATCACAATACTGAACCATACTGTCACAGATTACAGATTTTCCTCAGACCAGGTTTCGTCTAATAATTACAAGTGTCTTTTGTCTTAATAAATGTGGCCTCTTCATTTTAAATGGCCGCAGGTATTTCAAGCTGTAACATTTCCAGATTAAAATGTGTAAAAATGACTAGGTGTAGGTTATATGTTAAGGGTAATGTACAACAAACATTCTGCAGTTAGAACTGCATAACACCGAACTATTAAACAGAAATAAAATTGAGTTGTGTACTTACATTATATCAGATGTTTCCAACAATGTTCAAATTCGGAGAAAACTGTACTTTTATTCAATGTAACAGCAGGAAACAGTAAACACTGGATATAATGCTGTGCTGTGGCTGCTGCAGGACATTAAGCTAAAGTGTACGGTAATGTCAATAGTTAACATTAGATAAGTCAACTCATCGGATGCTAAGTAGCGTTAAACATTACGTTAGCTGACGTTACTTGCAGATATTTCATTAGAATGAAATGGCATAATGTGAACATTAAGGACTGACCCATATGTTTTTTTTTTTTTGCAGAGCTGATAATCATACTGATTATTAGTACTCAAGGAGACCGTTACACGTTTGTGATTGAAAGGAAAAATCTTGGGTGTTAAATTTTAGAATAACTCAAACACCAAGCTTTGTTGAAATATCTTTAAAGTGACTGTCAAATTCAATAACATTTCAATAATAGTTATGATCAGGCTTCACAATGAACCAGAGGGATTCTAAGTAATAAGTATTCTAATAAATAAATGTTTCATTTCAGCGTATTACTCGCGATACGGTGACTGCATGTGAGCTTTTAAAATATTGCTAATCAGAAAAATGTGAATGTCGGATCTGACTTTTGGCCTGTTCCTAGTGTATGTACTGTACATCACTATGACAATGTAAATAAACATTTAATACGTTACCTCGTCTCTAAACATGATTTCTGCTTCATCTACTACTGAGTCTTTTGTTATTGTTGGGATTGAGAGGCCCCTAGTGGCAGAAATTCCATACTGCTCTGACTGGCCTGACTACTACTAATTACAGAAACACTGCACAACTACTACTGATGTGGGCTCATTATAAAAGCCGTTTACTCTCCACATTGCTCCAGAGGGGTCACTCAGGCTGTAACAGGTGTAAATGTACTGTATGTTGCTGCTGTGAATATGAAACAAGCTGAGCAAAACAATACGTGCTCAGAAAACCATAAACATAAACAAAATGTGTTTCCAAAGAAAGCTGGCAGAGTCGCTTTATATAGTCTTTTCATGTTGTCAATGCCATCTCACTTGTTTTGTCCCAGCAGAAACCGCTGGGTGCTTTGAGCTTTAGTAGTGCAGACTCAGAATATTAGTAGTGAAATGGAAAAGCCTGACAGAGCTGACATGGCATTGAAAACCGAGCTGCAGCATTTTGTGGATGCATCTAAAAGTAACACACCGAAAACAAATTCTTCATACTGTAAAAACCGCAAGAGTTTGTCTCTGAAACAGCCCAATAAAAACATGGAAACTGTTAAGGTTTCTTTTAACCTGCTGCGACAGAAGAACACTTGAGATCACAGTGAAAACCCTAAAACGGTGCTATTTTCGGTGGCAGAGCAGTTTTCCTCCCCAACATGCAGCTTTATTGTCATATCATCCAAATCTGTCCCCCACTTCCAGCTGCCTTCACTGGGTGCCCAGACCTCCACACACACAGTGCTATTTCTCTCAAATCTGAAACACTTTGATCAGTTTCCGAGCTATTTTTTTCTCCTTTGTAGTGAAAAACAATATTGATTCAAAAGCCTTTTCGTCCCCGTGGCGCTCTAAGAAAGTCATTGTAATGAAAAGCAGAGTAGACCCATTACCACTACCTCCTCAGCCGGCGCTATCTCCTACCTGTTGTTAAATGGCTTAATTGGATCTGAAGTGGTAAAAAATGGGAACAGGTGGAAAGAAGTTTTGATTTGAGCAAAATGTTTCCTTGTGAGAATGCACTGCTCTTTGGTTTTTGTTTGTGTCCTAATGGATTTAGCTGCAAATGAGAATATCATTATCAATTCACAGCAGAAAGCCTAGAGAGCGAAAATGAGCATTGTCTTATCTGTCTCTCTCCAACCCAGTCAATTCTTTATTCGGTCTACTTCGTTTATCAAGCATCCTCTCTATACTCTGCACTCTATATATATAATATATAGCCAATATAAATGATAGATTCCTCGGTCCCTGGTTTGTATTCAAGTGGAGAATCAATTAGTTACAGCAGCCTTAAAACCAGTCTCACTTATTCATCTATGCATCAGTGGAAATAGATTCTGTCTTGTGGTTTCAAGGAGCGTTCACAGATAAAGTGAATGCATTGTTGATATAAAAGGACTGAAGTTGGATGGTAAAAGGCCTGCAGATGGCTGACTGTTCAAAATGCACAGTTTCTGTAGCACTCACTGTCTCTCAAAGAATTTCAATTGCGATTAGGAGGAAAATGTTTTATGAAATACATCAAATGTGGTAGAATATTTAATCCTTAATCCCTACATCACCCGTGTTTGCTCCAACTTTCTAATGTTCTAATGTTTTCTTTTTTTTTATATATATTATTTTCGTGTATGGATTCAAGTTTTCTAGACCTGATATTGTACCGGGCTGCTATAATTTCTCTAACCCTTCACAGAGGAGATTAAGCCATGAAATTCAGGATCGATATCAGAACTTAATCTGGTTTTAGGTTAGCTCCAACTCCATCTGCTGCACCGCCGGCGCGACTACAGAAATGACCCCGAATTTTTATTGGTAACCCATCAAACAACACAATTAATGGCCATCCCCGGCGCAAGAGCCTGTAATATATTGCCAAATGAGTCAGGCGCAAAGCTGAGGATGAAAAACAAAAGTATAATCCCTCTGCTGCTAACGGTGTCACTCAAGGATTAGCGTGCCAAGGAAAAAAAATAACACACTAAGTACTACGCGGATAAATTAAAAGCTCTGGGCAACGTGGCGCGCCTCCAATCGTTTAAAAAAACACTGATTGTGTTACAGTGCTAAGTGTTTTTGCTTTAGTGCGAGCGTCCTGACAGTATAACAGCAACTAATGTTAACTTCAGATGCCCCCCCTCGATATCAGTTCATTTGAGCCTTCGGGATCTTGCACAAGCAGAGGAATAGTAACAGTTTAAGGCGGTAGATTGAAAGATATTTTCTGAGTCAAGGAGACTGACCTGGAGGATTATTAGAAAAAGAGTTGTAACGTCTCACCGATGATGAGGGTTAAGCTGGCTGTCTGATAGACTCAGATGGATGGCGCTCTGTTCCGACGGGCTTTCGCAATTAATCATTAAAGCAAACAAAGCACACAAGCACGTACGAGATGTGTTGTTTTTTTTTTTGTTTTTTTTTTTTTACCTGTGTGTCCAGACGTAAAACATCCAGGAGGATAATCCACACGAGATAAGTGCCGGAGCGAGACTTCTCAACAAACTAATGATAATCTCAAGCAGCGTGTCCGGTCAAATCCAGGGCTGGTGTAGTGTAATTTCCGACGTGGAGGGATGTCCTCGGGAGAAGTTTGCACCTAAGCAGTCAGAGGGGACGGTGTTAATCCTTTCCCAAAATATCATCAATGTTACTGATAGAAGGGGAGGAGATGGAGAGAGGAGGAGAGCAGCGGGGGGATGTGGAGTTCAGCACCACAGCAGAGTGAACAGCTCCGACGGCGCAGCGATCTAACCTCGGCCGCTCTCGGGTCTCGTGTGCGCCACCGAGGCAGGAGCCACCAGCCCCAACCTCACCTACGAGCTCAGTCCCGACCGGATTTACATACAATCACGAGGGAGAGGGGGGGGAGTAGGAAGAGGGGAGGGACGAACCAATCCAAAATACCCCGAAAGTAGGCAGTGTGAGCGGAAAAAAAAAAAAAAAAAAACCCAAAAAAAAACGAGGACAGACAGGCGCGGAATGTGAAGCGGCTCAGACCGTCCGTGGAAACTGTCCTTGACTAAGACGGAGGAGAATAGAGTGAGGGGAGACGGACAGTTGGGTTTCTTTATGGATGCTCCTCTTACTCGCCAACTCACGCACATGCGTACACGCACAGGTGCACGCGCGAGGCTCCCGGTGATGGAGCGGTGAAGGGAAAAAAAACCCCCAAAAAAACAAAAAAAAAGCTGCTGTATCCACCGTTTTACACGGCACTACATCACCACATGACTCTGGTACTCCCGTGACCTCTAGGAGATCATCGTGACGGAGGATGACAGAAAAATCAGCAGTCTTTTCAAAACGACACATGCTTTACATCGCTCACTTAAAAATACGTTATTTGAGTGAGACGCAGACCTCAAATAAAACGGATAACAAGCAAACCTTAAAACGACAGCTTACTTTTATTATTTTTCATTCTCTTTGAATTCTCTTTCGCACACAACGAAAACGCAAGACATGATAGGAAACACAAAGCAAGAGTCACACAAGGAGAATAAGACACGAAATGCAAGGAAAACGTGTGACGCAGGTAAAACATGTAACACAAGTAGAATAAGGAAAACATCTAAAATGATATGAAAGTAAAAAAAAAAAGAAAGAAAGAAATGTAAACAGGTAAAACAACACATACTAACACAAGTAAAACGTGTAACACAAGTAAAACATACAACGCAGCAAAACATGTTGTACGAGCAAAACATTTAACACAAATTAGACAAGACATAAAACACACACACACAACAAATCCTTAAAACAATAGGTTACTTTATTCTTTTTTTATTGAGATTTCCTGAGATCCACACCCATAAAAAAAGATAAGATATAAAACAAAATACAAAAGAAGAGTTACACAAGGAGAATAAGACATGTAACACAGTAAAACATGCACCGCAAGCACAACTAGTGTTGTAGTCAAGACCACCTAAACCGAGACCACGTCATGAGCGAGTCCAGACTAGAACACAGTAAGGGCATTATGGGAAAGTATCATATGATATAACCAAGCCAGTTCATTTTCTAACCATAACATTGAAATAACAATCATCTCTAAGATAATGAAACTTCTTAAGAGAGTAGGTGTGTAGTTGACTTTTAACAAACGTTTGAAAGATTTTTACCTTTTTTTTTTTTTTTCAAATTGCAGCTACAAATTAAAAAAAAAAACTCAGTAGTTTAGTCATATTCCTGCAGTTGTGGTCTTGACTGGTGTTAAAATAAAATCCAGAGTCCTCTTTGTCCGAGACTGAGACAAGACTTAGTGAAAATGTGGTCAAGACCAAGCAGTCTGGTCTCCAGTACTTCAACACTACGTACATCACAACAAAAACATATCATACAAGTAAAACGAGATATATTAACGCCGTAAGAGCTACGTCCACATGGACTAAGAGACTAAGAGACGTTCAAATGTATTCATAATTCTACTACCAGTAAAAATACAGATGTACTGTACACTATTTATCTAATCAGGCAGTCCCACTGAGATTAGCATCTGGTTTCCAAGAGAGACCTGAGAACAACAAACATTCATGAGAACAAAGTCAGCAAACGAAAACAACACGACCGCACAAAACAACAAATTAATTAAAACAGTCACAAGAATCATAAAAAAACATCACATAGTAAGGGTTTAAGGTCTCCTATGGGAACGTAGGGGGACAGTTTAATGTACATCACACCACTTTTGCCAACATGAATGATATACTGTAAGTTTAGTTATCGGATTGTGCACTGCATAGATTATGAATGAAGCAACTTATTCACTGTGAAGAAAGTCCACTGTCACTGTTTGCCTGTTTGATTATTTTAATTATGCATTAAATGCCACAGCTTTTTAACATAGAGCTTATGTCAACCATCTTATTCAGTTTTATTTGTAGTACATGGATGACTCTATTTACAGTGCATCAAATATGTTTGTCTGATGTGCAAATGCTGTTATTTATGCATTTTATCATACTTTATTCATGTATTTACTTCTGCTTGGCATATTGTTTAGCCTAGTTTCTATTCATAACAATTTCTCTTTTTTCCATTTACAAAGATAGATTTATGCGCTGTACTGGAGGCTGTTAAGTGTGTAAAAATGTGTCCCACTACACTATTTATGTGTACTTCTGAGTAATAGGCTACGTCTCTGCATCAAAGCTTCACCTTTATCACGCTGAATGGGAATGTAAGGTGTAAGTACTTTGCCAGTGGTGGAAGAAATGTTCAGATCCTTTTGTTAAGTAAATTACTCTGGAAATACTCCACTGCAAAGACAGGTTCTGGTTTCAAAGCCTTACTACGTACATGTATGGAAATATTATCAACAAAGGGTAATTATTAGTCATTGTGCAGTAAAACGGTCAGTGTTTTACTATTATATATGATGTTTTTGGATTTGTTTTACTGCTGCATTAATGCGTATGTTACGTTTTACTGCTGTGCATGTGTAAGACTGAGCTAATTTGAAGTACTTTATATACTGTTGGTAGTTTAATCTACAGCAAAAAATCATGTTCTACAAGATCATCTTATGAACATAAGATTGAGGTTCAGGTTACTTTATTTGTACCTGTGGGTAGACATAATTACACAATAATATACAATACAATAAACTCGGTGCTCCAAACCTCAGTACTTAAATAGAGAAAATTAAAAAACACTGAAAGTAGATTACATAAATTAAAAGCCAATATCTATGCAATATTACTTTGATTTGTTCATCTCAGCAATGACTGATGGAACAAAATTATTTTTTTATTGTTTTGTTTTCCACTTTGGGACCGCAAACCTCCATCTGGATGGAAAGAGCTGACATTCATTGTGCAAAAGGTGGGAGTGTTCATTCAGACCGGAGCTGGTGCTTGTTTGTAATGTCCTTCAAGAATCATGGATCTCTAAAAAGTCAACCTTTCATGAAAACTGGGCCTGTTTTCAGTGACAATGAGTTTTCCGGCTAATCCAAGAGGGTTTTTAAAGTGTTTATTTACATTAAGAGGGGCCCATAAAGGAACACCTTCATCCAAATCCACACATTTGGAGATCCATGGTTTTCACTGGACAGGAAGGCGATGAAAACATGTGACTGGAACAGTGACTAAAGCTGTTTGACAAATGGTGGAAAAAGTACATTTGCCTCTTTAGCGAAGTAGAAGTATGAAGCTGCATAAAATGGAAATACTCACGGAAATACCTCACATTTATATTTTGGTAAAGTATGTAAGTAAAGTACGTATATTCTGCCGCTGCCGCTTAGTGACTCCTGTCATTTTGTGACACTGCAAATACCTGGATTCTCTCTTGAACACAGCAGTAATGTAACTTATAAACCAGTTAATGAATTTCCACGTTGGTTGTTTTAAAGTGTAGTGTCTTGCGGCTTTATTTCTCACACAAAAGAAGTGATTCATTTTACCTTCAGAGCAGAACGAACACAGAGGAGGAGCTGTGTAGCTTTGTAGCATTACTCACCATGACTGAACAGACAAAAAAACAGAACACCACTGACAGAAAACTTGGCTGTTTCTCAAACCAATCCCTCATTCAGTACATGTTATACTGCCCGAGAACTAAGACATTTTCTAGGTTGTCCCAGCGCAAAAAACTGTTTCAGGGGTGGAAAAATTCAACTTCCTAAAAAATGCAAAAATCTACTGCAAAAGTTGTCTGTCCTGACTGTCTAGAGTCATAACACCTCTGTTTTACTGCACTTTCACTCAAGAGGCAGGGCGAATGCGAGGATGGTTGAACTTAATTAACACATTCTTGTTACAGTATGTTAATCAGTCTATAAAGTTTAATCTACATTTTTACAATGCACTTATAGTTTGAAAGGTGGATTTATTGTTTGAGGCTAAGCCATTATCAGATTTTAAACACACTTACGATGTGATCATTGTAACATTTTGATACGAACAAAAGAACTTTGCTCCAAATGTTGTAATAAATTTGTTGTACTGTAAGTTATAACGTCTTCTGTTTTAAATAACACAAGCTGACTTCACTATATGGGCAAACAAAAAATCTGAGTTATTTTCTACCATTATCGTCCACTTTTCAGCTTTGCAAACTACCTTTAACTTCACACAGGAAGAAGTCGAAGTACAGCAAAGCTGACCTTGAGAGAAATATAGTTTGAAAACTATTGTCAATGGCCAACTTTTTCATTTGACACTTTCCTCCCATTCCCCTATCTACGTGTTACCATTTTCAAAGTCCCCCTCACTTCACGAAACACCAACAACAACTTCCGAGCAGCAACTACATGCTGATTTAGCCATTTTAATGCCAGGGGCTCACTTCTCCACGTGCAAATGTTCCACCAAAACACTCCCCCCCCCCTGACACTCTTTGCAAAGACACCAACATCTTTGATGTCTGCCCGAGACAAGTGTGATTGGTTTAAAGAAATAGGAGCCAGGGAGGTTTTTCCCTATTCCAGAATGATAATGGGTTCAGCCAGACATGTCTCCAGTGCTGCCACAGGGCTAAAAACAAAGTGTGTAAGTAGGACTATGAGGTGATTCTTCCTTAGGCTCCATGATGACGTGAGCACACCGAATGACGCTTGCCCTTTTGCACATGCGCTGCACAGAGGTCACGTGAATGGTGGCGGCTGACGCTCAGGATGAAAGAAAAAGGCAGGAGGGGCTGGTCGATGAGGGTGCAGTTACAGAGAAACAAGGGCAAAATAAAATTTTAAAAATATTCCTTTCCTTTTGTGGTCCAAAATGTGTAGTTTATGTAGGTAACTACACAAAACATGGCACAAAATTAGTTGAACGACTTGAATCACAATGCAAATATGTATTTGGTTGAACTACCAGCAAGCTGCTAAGAAACTCGAGTTAACTACTAATTTAATTAGCCTACATTCATCCCTTGTTGTTTCAGACATAGACATATACAGGTGCTTGTTCATTACACGAAGAAACAATGGACATGCACGAATTAGGGTGAGATGCTATAGTTTTCTAATCTGTTCGTTTTCCCTCTCCACATGGATACACAAAATTTTTAATGTGGACGAAAGGCAAGAAAAATGTTGGTTTTGCATAATATCCGTATTAGTGTGGACAGGGCAGTAGTTCATTACTGATTAGATCCACATTCAACATTATCTTTTAACATAAATTTTAACGGTGCTAATGTGTCTGTTTTGTGCTGGGAGTCGGTCATTTGTTAACGTCACCTAACTGCAACACTAGTTTCCGTTAGCTCAGAAATACAGGCCAATGTCAACAAAAGACCAGCTTCAAGCTCAATGCTAACCTTCAGACAGGCACTCATGAAATTTACATATTCAACCTTTAAAAATGTATTATTGGCATGCATGGTCTTTGTAAGTAAGTCAAGCTTCACCTCACATAAGGAGCTGAAGAAAAAATCAACTCAAAGCTGCACATCTTATTTGTTTGACAAGTAAGCTCTGAAACAGGTGCAGATAATGATGCACGTCTTTGCACAAAAGACGAAAACTAGTGTTTTTTTGTCTCATGAGCCGATAGTAAATACTGTACAATGCCGGAATCAAATCACCATAATCAAACATGATGTACGTGCTGACGCTCATTCAACACATATGCCAAATGTGTTGCCGCTCCTGCAAAATGAAGTTATAGCATGATTCATTAAGGCAAATAAGAGAGAGCTCTCCCTTGACATTCTCCCTGCGAATCCAGAGATTATGTTGCCACATCTGTGCTTATAAACAACCCGTGTGTATATGTCACATGGGTGCTGCTGAGATGGCTGCAATTTATCATGCAGACAATTAATGCCCTGCATGTTAAATAAGGAACAAGAGGAAGGAAATGTCTCCATGGGTGAAATATAGGATGTTCGAGTGTTTTGTTATTCAAGCTGTGAGCTCATTTTTTTTTGTGTGTGTATAATTTTCTGTTCAGGATGTGTGAGCTGAAGAGGACAATAGTTGTTGGTGTGCGGTGTTTGTGGTGTGTGTGGGTTTGAGAGTGTGTAAGCACACAGTGGAGTGCACTTCTGTGTGTGTGTGAGGTGGCATTTTTGTGTGTGTGCACACACAAAAGAAAGTAATCTGAAAGAAAATGTGTGTCTGTGTGTGGTGGAGACTGTAATAGATTGTGACATATTCTGTGGGGAGCGTCAGCAGGAGCGTGCTTACACAGATGTGCTATGCGACCAGTTTCGCCTCCCATTATTTGTTGTTAACTGAGCGATGTCGTGCATGGCTTCAGATTGCAACGTCAACTTGGTGTATATCCGCTGTGACTGCTGCGTTTGGACTAAACATGTTGCCACTCTACTGGCCTCGCCTCAAACAGAGGGGCATTAGTTAGGACTCATCCCTCCAAGCAAACACTTTCCATTTGACCTCTGTGAATTAATGCAGCTACTGTGCTGCAGAATCAGCCCTGTGTGCACTCCAGGAAAGCTAAAAAAAGCTCTTTAGCAACTTTGGTAACTGATACAGTATATACTGTTACTGATACTTCTGATTCCGGTATTTCATGTCTTGCACACAAAGTGCCCAACAATTATGGGTTTTCATGGCACCAATTGCAGTGGTCACATTTCATTACTCGCTTCTTCTCTTTATCAGTGATTTCAATTATACGAGGCAATACATGGAAACCTATACATTCAAGTATCCCTTCCCATCTTCCCACAACCTCCCTTTGCCACATCCTTTTGTCCAGGGCATAGACTGTATATAAGTAGTGAATGAACCCGTGAACTGTAATTTCAAAGCTTCGACGTGGCCATGGCCAAGTTGGAGAAGAGCGAGGGATGACATGGGAACGTACTGAAAACAAACATACTGGAAACGCTGACCACATCTACTAACAGTCTCACATTAAACACCGTCAAGTAATTTCAGCTACTTAACAAATGTTAACATATACAGTTGTGTTTGATAACAGTTAAGTCAAAGTCATGAAACGCATAAACACACTAACCTGAGCTAATTAGCAGGCTAGCTGACAGACCATATAATTCAATACGAATCAATGCTAACATGAGCTACTGCAGCGGTTACGTCAGTTATTGTAATTAAGTACCATGAACTTCATGACAGAGTCCTCTGACGGCCTTGTTGGTGTATTTCCTTAAACACAACAACGGCAGAGCTCTTTATGTCCTGGTGAAACTGTAAAAACAAAAAAAACACTTCACGTCACTTTCGGTGTCAGCTGTATGTTAGTCTTTTCTCCTCTGCAGTGACATTAAACCAGTTTCTATGGCTACTGTAATGTTTCCGGACACAACTGTACACACAGGGATCTTTGTTATACTCTTATACACTTATAAATATTCTTTATGAGACAATAAGATTCTAACTGTCATTTATATCATTATCATGAAGAAGATAATGTATTATAAATTGTAAGATGACCTATCTTACAATTTATAATACATTATCTTCTTCATTTGAAAAAAATAAACACATAGAGTCACAAACAGAGTGATTGCTAACGCTAAAGTCATGAATCATGTTATTTATTGACAGGAAAAAGACTATCATTTAAGCTGTGCAGAAAATTCACCAGTTGCAGCTTCTCAAATGCAAAGATTTGTAAATGGCTTATTTCATTACCAATAACAATATCTATATACTTCTTACCTCCTTCCTCCTCCTCTCTTTTACTCTTTCTTCCTCTTTTTGGATTCATCCCTCACCCTCCAAAGTATAGTATGTTGTTGAACGTGATCCCAGTCTGACTTCTGAATTTTCCAAAGTAAAATACACTCCCTATCACTACTGAACTGAAGGGTCACCTGATGTCGAGAATCACCTGAATCCACCAGCGGCAGCCAGGCACGTCGAGAGGAAATTTTGAGGAAAAAGACTGTGACAATTCTATACCAAAAAAAGGAAATGGAAAAGAAAACACACACACACACAC
>JAPQRN010000002.1:8170769-8183449 GCA_037367275.1 Coranthus polyacanthus
TACACATCTGTTTCTCATTTACATCCTGGGTCTAAGTTCAGTAAAAACTTAGGGGGGTGGTGGGTTGGGTGGGTGTTGGAAGGCGAGGAGGGGAACAGAAACATCGCAGTCCACATGCAGTTTTTCTTTACATTATAAATAAGGACTTTGTTTCCAATATATGTGGGATCCAACACATTGAAAACACAGAAACTTCACTAAAATGACTGAAAAACATACAGTAGATTTGCAAAAAAACATGAGTGCGATGCTTTTTACAAAGGTGACGTATAATGTGAGAGTGAATAATTACACATCTGCAGTCTTATTCTTTTGGTGTTTAGTGTTGTTTCTTAAAAGTCTAACCAGGGACGAGACCTGCAAATTAGCTATAACGCCTATATACGTTGCATTTTGCCAAATATAACAATGCTTTTATATATTGTTCTTATCAAATCAATTAAAATAAAACACAGTATATATTGAAGAGTAAGGCCTGCTACTTTCACCTAGAGTTAAAACCACCGTAAAAATGTAGACATTGAGTAATTAGTAGCTTGTATTTTAGATATCTGATTATATAAGCAGTATAAACGGGGAAATATATTTATGGGAACATTAAAGGATTCGGTGTGACTGTACAGTTACATTTACTGCAGGATGCAAATGCACTGTGACCAGTGACAATAATAATTGAACATATTTCCAATTAAAATGTTAATGTTTACAACTTTATTATATTTTATTACCAAGAGAAATGTTATACCATATCATTTAGAATACATGATGTTAGATATCTTCGTATTGTCAGTGCGTTTTGTCATGAATTGTCTGATGCAAGCCTCTGCAATGGATTGTGGTCCTAAAAAGCAGACGTGACTTTTGGGTTCTGACTGCGACAGTGGCTGAGGTTGTTATGGAGAACATCCATCAAAACTCCTTGTTAGAATAACACATTTATAGTCTTTTTCTAATTTAGATGAGAAACTGTGTTTGCAGGTTGAGGTTGAGCTGACATGGCGGTCGCTGTCGGCCACGCCACATGGGTTTTACTGCCTTTGTTGCAAAAAGGACCACCAAGTCAGACTCAGGCTGCAAATCTCTGCAAGATGTGCAAACTACAAAGAGTACACGCTTTTGAATGTAGGTGGGAAGTAATGAAATACTTTGTTTCTGTACTTAAGTCGAATTTTCAGGTGTCTGTACTTAACTTGAGATTTATTTTTCTAGCAACTTTGCATTTTAAGGCAAGCATCTCTCAAAAACATCGATGTAAAAGATTCAGTCTCAGATTCTGTTGCTGACATTGAAAAGGTATTCGCACGTTGTGTACTATTTTCAACATGTATTTTGATGTTTTGGGGTTTTTTTTTAAGTTAGAATGGTTTCATTGTCTTCACGTAATATTAATATGATGTGAGGTCCAGGTTAAATTGCTTTAAATGGATACTTTTTACTTTTGTACTTCGCTACACTTTACTTTCACTGTTGCTTGAGTAAAGAAGTTGAATCTGCACTTCTACATTTACCGGTATCGTTTAACACAAGCATCTGTACGTCTGCTTGAGTAAAGAATGAGTAATCTGTGTTTTCATCATTAAGTGCAGAGTTTCACACATATAAAGCTGTAGGAAAGACATTGTTAATATTTGAAAGGAGACATAAAGATACGGTATTTCCTCTCTAGTTCAGATCACTCATACTGTATCTCTTTGGATTTACAAATGTGTCTATTAATAATGTTTACTTTTAGAAAACAACAAAGACTCAGTACTGCTAGAACCACAGTTGGGCTTTATAATGCAATTACAAAAAAATCAAAGCAATTCAGTGACATGTTACGTAAATACTCTTCTGACTTGTCACAAAGCAGTGAATGTGAACCTTTATAATCCAAAATACAATGAAAGGCATTTCATCGTCATTAAAAAACAGCTTGAGCTGAGAAGTTTGACTTGGTTTAAGGCATAAATGTCACTGTAACAACAGCTATCTGAACATGTTGTGTGTTTGAAGATATTTTTAGCCGCAGCAACATGTAAACAATTCAGCTGTTAAGGACTCTGTGGCCTGTTTGACCACACAAAGACATTTCCTTTTATGTTCCTAAATGAGAGATGTCTTTGAATCCTGACTTTAAAGAAGCCCCTGTCCTTTATTATTCATGTTAATTTATGCACAGAATACCCAACTAATACAATTTTGGAATATATAAGTATGTCCTGGTCCGGGGTAATGAGATATGCCAATAATAAAATGCAAATTTGGTGAATTATTGAATAGGCATGACTGAGGATTTCTTATTAGTTTGCATGTTTATTTGAAAAAAAAAAATCCATCAATTTTTTACGCTGCCTCTCATGCCCTATCCAATAAGTAAATCTAATCAAACACTGAAATCAATAATTCAGGTGTTTGTGTGCTGCTGTGTTATCTGTGTGCATGTATCTCTGTGTGTGTAGTACAGGAGATGTATCACGGTTATTATAGGATATAAACTCTAAACTTTGTGAGTCATATTGTTTACGGGGCACAGATTTACTGTAATAAACTCATGACTGATCTGAAATCAATACAGTTTATCAACCACTCAATGCTGATTACTGCTAAGTGCTTATTTTAATTACTCTGTCCCATCATCAGTGTTGCAGAAATGCTGCAAAACACTAAGAGCTGATGGGGGGGGGGGCAGTAAATATATAGGCTGATAAATGTCTCATGTATTACCAGGGCTGGGTATCGTTAAAAAACAACAACTTTCAAACTATTTTCTACTTTAAGCAGTCCGAGCTCATCGGGAAAATGACAACACGGGTTCGTTCGTGAAAGGGAATAAAATGACCTATGTTTATAGGATTTGACGACCTTTTGCAGTGGTGAAGAACGTGCGAGGAACGGAGTGACGTCGGTCCCATGACGTCGATAAATAGGGACAATCCTTAGAAGGAGGGGGTCGGGGATGGGTATTTGTGTCCCGTTTCCAGCTGAGGATAAATATTGCGTTTAATACGTCACGTTCGTCTTATTTTAGCCCGTCTCGCAACCCTTTTTCTAATCCTAACTGAGTTTTCACGGCTAAACTTAAGCAAAGCGTTTGCCACGACACTGTCACAGCCACAGCAAAACTACGGCTTAAACAAAGACAAACCTGTGAACACTGGGGTATATCTCGCCATTTGCTCGAAACTGTCTGTTGTTTGTGTTGGTTGTTTATTGTTGTTCCCTTAACCTGTACTGTTGTTTGTTCATGTGTCGGAGTGTGTGTTGGTTCATTTTTAGTCTTTGTACCTGTTTGTCATACTTTTAGTCTTTGTGCTTGTAGTTTTGTTTCTTAAAAGCCTCGCAGCGTCTAGGCCTGTGAAATAGAAGTGCTATTTTCACTGCATCGGTTGCCTTCTTATCCCTGTCAAATAAATTAAAATTCAATGAACTGAAAAAAACAGTCATATAGCATTTTTTAACGCTATCAATGGTATTTTGTGTCCGCAAATTTCATGCATATATGTTGTTTTGTTCTGTTGTCCGTTCGGGTGAGAGGACGTGTTTATTTTAAAAAAAAGCAAGTGACATTACAGTACAAATCTGCTTTTCTGCATATTTTATACACTCAAAGTAGTTACGTGATATAAAAATGATAAATCCATTTACCACAGTATGGTTTAACTAAATTGTCTGTTTCAACTCTTTTGCACCCTGGCATTTTCCCACTCAAATCAGTTTGACAACATGAAAAATGATTAGCCTATTTACTGTGAATCGAAGTTGTCTCTTAACTTAGTATCCTTAATAAAAATGTATAAAAGCTGTGTGTACATTCAGTCTGATGAGATTTACTCCTTAGTTATTAAAAATTGATACTCGATAGTATCTAAACTATACGGTTGGAGCCATAAAAGTATCAAAGTTCAATACCAACCCCATATATTACAATCTGTGGCGATTTGGTAAAAGCTCTGCCGAATGTGTATTTTTTTCCCCCTCTTCTTCTTCCTCTTCTTCTTCGTGTTCTTCTTCTTCTCCATTCCCCTGCCTCATTTGCAATGATTATGTTATCAGGGCAGCCAGGCAAAAGGGTGGAGCAACCATAATTTCAGTGCGGGATTAGGCAGAAATAACGAGGTCACCAAGTTACAGTTGCCATGGCAACGACACATCCAAGAACACAGGATGCCATTGCTTAAAAAAAAATACAAGAAACAGGGCCCAGGATTTTCCCTCTTTCTCTCTCTCTCTCTCTCTCTCTCTCTCCCTCTCTCTCTCTCTCTCTCTCTCTCTCTTTCTCCCTACTTCTCTTTTCATTCCCCTCCCTCGCCCCTATCTCTCTCTCTCTCTCCCATCTTCTCCTTCTCCCATCTCTCTCACGCTCTCTCTCTCTCTCTCTTTTTTTTTTTTTTTTTTAGTCAATGAGGAGTGGAGGGGAGCAGTTCACTTTCCTCCCTCTGTTTTCCAAAGCCTTTTGTTTCTGAACATATTCAGAATAATAAATTCACTGTTGAGTACATTTGCATCTTTCTGGTATTCATATTTGGTGGGAGGTCTGTTTCCTCTCATTTTAACATGGCTGTACCCAGTCTATAAAGCTCATTAGAAAACACCTCTCCTCACCCTCAACCCTTTCCTGCAACCCCCTACCTCCCACGTTCTTGCAAAAAGACTCAACTCAAGCTCTGCGCATTTTTGTCTCATTTTTGTTTGGGGGTGGGGGGTGGTGGTGGTCTATGCTGTATAAGGTGATCGAAGTCGAGAAAGCCTCAGAAATAAGAAACAACAGCAGCTCTTTTGAGGGGAAACAATTCATCTGCTGCCCTGGCCTGAGTATTGATTTGGATTGAAGTTGCCAGAAGCTTTGGGCTTCTATTCAAACAGATATCCATTCCCATGTTACACCTGGCTCCTGGTAAGACCAGAGCCCAGCAAACCGACTCGGCACTATGCAAAGTCCAATAATCAGCAAGCCTGGAGTTAGCGCCCCATCCAGCACTGTAATTTTGTTGTGCTATTGATTGTCTTTGGGATGATGCCGATTACACAAAGCCCGAAAAAATAGGTTTTGTTGGGGATTGTAGATGATACAAGGACACTGGTTGAACCTGGCAAGGTAAACACCGCAGGGATGAATTAAGCAGTGAGCTGTCATGAGCGTGTCCATTTGGCTGTGGATATTTAAAAGGTCTGGCAGTGGATGCTCGTCTTTTTGGACCTTCTCAGAAGCAGCCTGCACAAATAACCTACGTGTCACAGTGTTAATGTGGTTTACTAATGGGCAGGGGTTCCTGAACCCAAAACCCAAAAGTCTCCCTTGGGGCCCAAACTTATAACAATGGCTCCAAGACAATGCTGAATAAATGCACTTTGCTGTTTAATCCACGATAGGAAGAAACCTGCAAGTCGGGCATTTAATGTCAATGCCAGCAATCGCTTCCAACACTGATAAGTAATGTCAGCGATCAGCACAGCAGTACCCAGTTTACAGACACACCAAACAAATACTGTGTCTCAGTTTGCATACTTCTATACGTTTTGCATACTTTGCATACTTCTTGCTAGTTTGAATCCATCAGTAGGTTTCCATCCAAAGGTATTGGACATTTTAACCAAATTTTAAAAAATTAAATAGAAATTGATGCATGTTTGTTGTTGTTATGTGAATATTTTTTCATCATCATCATCTTCATGGTGTAAAGGGTTCCCTGTTAAAAGTAGTATTTCATACAGTAACATAGATACTACCTGAGCTGATGATTGATGAGCTGATAGATCCATGTACTTTAACGCAGATGCAGCTGTTGCCTCTTGAACCGCTGGTCTGGATCATACAGAGTTGTTTCAAACTCTTTCACAGTTTCTCAAAACCTTTGTCTAACATTTGCTTCTGCAGCTCTTCACACGTGGTGGTGCTTCATTGCTGTTTTCCATCTAATATGGTATTTCTGTTTTTTGTATTAGTTCAAGCATCTGTTTCAGTCTCATAGCTTATTCCTCCACATGTGCAGAAACACATATTCATTTGCTAAATGTGTTTCCATTGCACTTATTCACAATTACCTTTTATCGATACTCCAACTTTTCCTCCGCTGCCAAGTGCAAAACCTTTTTTTTTTCAATATTTCAAGGTTGTTTTTTATGCGCAAATTGAAAATGCGAATAAAAGCAGCTGGATGTGTTCATGCTGTCAGTTATGGTTAAGTCCGTTGCACTGTAAAAAACGAGATGTTGGACTCATAATGGTCATAAAGCTGAGTGTGGAACGCTGGATCCGTCTCACTCTCAGCGGTCGCCATCTTGGATTCATGAGGAAGGAGAGGAATCACCAAACTTGTGAAAGTAGCAGGAAGCATCAGCATAACTACCCTTAGCTTTGTTAGCTAGAGTAGGGGCAACAGTGTATGCCAAATATTGGCGACAATGCTCCACCCGGTTGCAAATCACTATTAAAAAGAAGTGGAAGAAGAATGTCGCTATCATCGTCATTTCTGGTAGGAGCACAACGGCTGTGTTCAATGTGAGAAAACACTACCCTGTTGAAATTCACACAGGGCGCAAATAAGTACACAGTGTACACAATGTACTGCCTGGAAGTGTACTAACAAAAGTATCCACATTAAGACATGGTGAAACAATTCAAACAAACGCAGCTAACTGTCTTTGAAAGTCTTTACTTTGCACTGGAAACCCAGCACTGAGAATGCTTATTTTGAAGATGTCTTTCCAGTTTGTTCATTTTTAAGCTTTCATTACTGGACACCTCCCAACATAAAGCACCCCGAGGACTCTCCTCTGCATTTCACATGGCTTTGGTAAAGCCAACATTCATAAACTCCTCCTTGTGTTTTCACTTCGACATCATGCATGTGATCGAGAAAGAGAGAGAATCACAGAACTCAGCGTTAACCTCAGTCGCAGAGTGATCACGGTTTCCAGAAAGAGAGAGAGAGAGAGAGAGAGAGAGAGAGTCCTCTACACAGCATCTGAACTGAACAGACCAGTATAACAGAAAGGAGTGGTTTTTCATCATAGACATTTACAGACTCCTTGAACTGTGCATAATTTTTACTGTACATAAATTTTACATATAAAAGTAGATAGATTTGGTTTAGTGGGAAAGATTTTAACCCTCCAACATTTGCAAACCGGATTAAGAATTTGCTGTATTTGCTCGAGGGTCAGCTGACTAGCTGTACATTGATGTGGCATCGTTTCCTTATTCGTGTTGATGCTTTGGTACATTTGTATGTAACTAGGAGCGTCAGAAATGAAGCACCGGACAGATCGCTGATGTGTCTGAGTGTTCGCATTGTTCTGCTTTTCTCCTGAGCATGTTTGTCAGTGCTCTGGATAATAAGGCGTACTGCTTTTTTCCCCTAATAATTATTCTACATTATTTGCGTACTGTATTGTCTTTGTATACTTGAAGTTGCGTACTGTCTGAATGTTTTCACGGGTGGGGAAGGGTGATATCACTCGGTCCAAACGTACAGAATACAGAAACTTGTCAATTTTGAAAAAGTAAGAACCAGGTGGGGTGCTGGCAGATCAAAAGTTCTGAAAAATATACGATACTCTGATCATAAATACAAAATTATATTTCATCGCATCCTTGTTAAATCCAGAGAAATGTCATATTGTAGTGATTAGTTGCGATGCAGTGTTTTGGTACTTACCACATCACCACACACTGGTTTATTAAACTATGTTTCAGCTGACCTGCATGTTTTTGGACTGTGGGAGGAATCCAAAGCACCTGGAGGAAACCCACGCGAGTTCCAGGAGAACATACAAACTGTACACAAAACTCAGCAGAGCAGAGATTTACTGATCTGAGAAGTTGTTCTAAAGTAACTCTAAAAGCACGTATTTGTTAGCTTTCAGACATATTCATTGATTTATTAAATAACACTTAACAATTATACAAAATATGTAGTGATTCTAGAAATATTTAGGAGCTGGAATATCTAGATGGGATTTCCTGAGAGACAAGGTGTTTCAGTTATGATGTCTGGACCTGTAAGTTCAATCAGATGCATCCGCTATTGCATCATAATCTGAAATCTTGAGTTATGGTCAAAAACGTGTTTTGTGAGATCGCAGAGGACTTGACGTTTGACCTTTGGCCACCAACATCTAATCAGTTCATCCTTGAATACAAGCCAATGTTTGTGCCAAACTTGAAGACAGTCTGTGAAACTGTGCCTGAGATATGGTGTTTTAAATGTAACGAGGAGCGACGGACAAACCTTAGCTTCCACACCCTACAGAGACGCGTGGACGCATTTAGTAACAGAAATAATATGGCAGCATGACCTGAAATAATAGATAATGTTATTGTAAACATTACAAAGTTGTGTTGATAGTAAAAGTAAAAGTAGTGAGTGAGTAAACATGAGCAGTGAAACCATTATCTCTTGTGACAGCCATGTTCTAACAGTATTAATTGAACACACATTTAAATAAATAGTTGAAGTTGAGTTGGATTGAATTTACTCAGTGTTGTTACTGGCAGAAGAAGCTGGAGTACTATCTGTCATTTTATTATGATGATAAATATCAGTATCTTTAGTTGTGGTGGCAGAATGTTTTGAAATATTCACATACTGAACAGGTTAAAACCTTTTCTCGGCTGATCATAATCCAGCAGTAGAAAAGATACAACCAAATGTAGAAGCTTTGAGGAATTAATAGAATAATGTGTATTTAGTGATTGTAAGCATTGTAAGACCAGTGAAACAGCTTGTTAATAGAATAGGTAGCACTTTTATTCGTGTTTGCATCCTGGATTTTGACTTTAACAGCAATTAAGTGTCTATTATCCAAAGGATGAAAGTAGCATGAAAGTAGCATCACGAAGAAAAAACAAATGACAACAATATACGCATCTACAATATGATTAAATTCACATTAATAGTTAAGAAAACACAATGTATTTACAGACCAAGCCACAAATAATCAGACAAAACAAAGCACAGACAAATCCTTTCTAAATCTCCCTCAAAGCCCTTCAGCGTAAACCATAAAACACCACTGAAAATAGCCGTATAAATCTTCAAATTCCCAAAGCGTCTATAAAATGACGTCTTGTTCTTGCATTTTGTTTAATTTCACCTTGTGCAGCCAAAATGAGTCAGCCCTGAGCCGTCTGCGTGTTGTACGATGGAGGTTTTGGTGGAGCCGGACCACCACAGGCAAACGTCTGCTTCCAAACACTGGCTCTAAAAACACTTGTATTTATTCAGCACCGAAGCTTTCCTATAAACTTTCCCTCCCCCCCCCCCCCCTTATTTTTTTTTTTTAAACTCCCTGGGGTTTAAAATTGATCCTTGAGTCTAAATAGAGCAGCTTTAAATAAATGCATGGATTTAATTTGAATTAGGACCAACGCAGCATGATTTTCTGTTTTGTATGAATAGCGGAGGAACATTCATTGTGTTTGGTTTCTGGAATATTCTCTCTGCTTCACATCAGGTAGCAGAGAGAGATGGGCTGTGTGTGTGTGTGTGTGTGATTGTGAGTGTGTGCATGTGTGCGTTTATGTATGTGTGCTTTGTATGCATGTGTATGTGTATTAGCGTGCGTGTATGTGTGTCCATGAACAAGCCTGCATGTGTGTGTCTGTGTGTGTGTGTGTGTGTGTGTGTGTGTGCAGGCGCATGTGTGCGAGGCTGCTGCCATGCCTACGAGATGGGGGAGGGTAGCAGCACAGCCAGCTATTTTTCTTTCTTTCTCTCCTGAACATCAAGTTTGGTCTCCCATCAGCCTCGTCCTCTACAGAAAATGGTTGTTGGTTATAGGCATGTATTGATGAACCAAGATAATAAACGTGTGATCTTCGATTTACTCTGGAGGGTAACGATGTTTATTGATCCATGAAAATATAGTACATATTGATTAAGCAAAATATGGGAGATAAAAAGCTCTATTGAGTCACGTGGGACAGATACAGATGCTACTGAGAGTCATACAGATGTTTACTTGTGTTACTCGAGTAACAGATGAAATGTACAGATGTTTCCTGACTAAAATGTTGCTGGGTGCAGATTTTAATTGACGATCGCGTTGATTGCCTTGCATGTAAGGCACAGAGTGACACAGATGCCTAAGAAGTAAGTAAATAAAATGGCAGATAAAGAGGTTATTATTGGACGAATGCATCGATACTAATAGCCCGTTCATCTCTTCCTTCTCTTATTGTTTGTTGAAATGCTGCACTGGGATTTTATGAGACCAGAAATAACAACAATAACAAGACACATCTCAAATTCAACTTTTCAGACTGGTTTAGTTCATTTTAAACACACACCAGGTGATTTCTGCCACTAGGGGTCTCTCAGTAGAAATATTAACAAAAGACATCAGACGATGCTGTCCATGAACATGGGATCATGGGAGTTGTTGTTTTCAAAGCCATTCATGATGGAAATCTACCTGATGCGACTCAGGCACAAACCATGTTTACAGACGATGAAATGAACTAAAGTTTTATTCACATTACATTCAGCAATTTTCACGTTTTGTTATTTCATTCTAACAGAATAGTCGCAAATAACATTAACTGTTAACCTTAGTAAAGACGACATGATGTAGGGCTGGGCAATATGTTTCTATATCAGACAATATCAATATTGATATTGATAATAATAATCCCAACAAATGTTAAATCGCTATTTCTTTTAAATTTAAAGGTTGCTTTGTGCTCTTGAATGAAAGTTGGAGAAACCAGATGGTTGATTGTTGAGTAAACTATTCTTTATTGTCAGAACATGACAAACACTTGTTAAACATCAGATAATTTCTCAAATCTGTGGTAGAACAAGTCGGTCAGCTGTTGTATCTGTAAACAACACAACGCGCTGGCTTCCTCCTCCTTCTACTTCTTTGTAAGTTACAAATTTGAACATCATTGGAAACACTAGATGGAAAGTAAGTACCTGAGTCAATGAAACGTTGGATATTTTAATGCAGATATATTACATAAATAGGCTAACACTTAATAGTGATTAAACACTCCCTTCCTTTTAGTACAATGGAGGCACAATAAACAGTGATTGAAGAGAGAGAGATTTTGGATAAATAAGTGCAGATACTAAAATTGGAAACATTTAAATGGTGCTGCTGACATTGTTGAAATGAACACGAGAGAGTGTGTTTTCTTTGTCACTGTTTGCTTAATTGTATCCCCATCAGAGTTAATTTAACACTTTTAAATAGTTTTGGACAGCTTCCAAGCCATGTCCTCTCTACAAGTGCATGATCAACACTCAAAAATAATTGTCACTGAACAATCGACACTTATAATAACTGGGAAAACGTGGAGTGTTTAAGAGGAACACTTGGAGGTGTATCCTCTACTTACAGCGCTGCTACTATTTTCAGCCCAGACACCACAATATAATGCTGCTGTTGTAAATTTCTGCCGATATGTATAATCTTAATATAATTTGCCACTTTTTGCCTTTCTTCAATAGGCTGGACGAGGCTGGGGTGGATGGTGGATTTACAAATTCGGTTTGCATCGTTGGCTTCTTGAAAAGTTTTACGTTCAGGCTTTTATTGGTTAATCCTAACTTTGAGTGAAGCCACCTTTCAAAGCTTCTGCGTTGAGCCACGGAGTAGAGCGATAGAGTCACGTGTGACGGAATCTGAACAGCGATTGGTAATTACAGCTGTCAATCACGTATTTAACCCTCCTACCTGGCTGAAAACAGCTATGAGCGGCCAAAACCTCCCGTCATGGGGTAGATATGCTACAGCGCAAAAACAGAGTTCAGAGAAGTGTGTAGAATTCTTGTTTCCTTTCAGACCACTTGAATTACAATGTGCTGAAAGATAACAATGGAATATTTTTGCCCAATGACACCAAAAAACCTATCAAGCACTGCAGCTATAAACCAAGCCCCGGCATCTTTCCTAAAACCTAACCGTGAAAAGTTAATAATGCTGTCATTTCTAAAAGACAGGATTGTTAATAGAGCCTCATTCTATTGCCTCAAAACGTCAAAAGCTGCATGAGTGGTCAACAAACGCTAACCATGGTCTAGAAATGTTGATGTGAAGTGTATTTGAGGATCAGAAATGCTGATTATACGTGTCTTTGGTTTGTGTACACACATGTACACCGGTAACATTTTATTCTGTTGATGGGTTGTAATTTTCCCACTTTTTGTCCGAGAAAAGTTTTCTGCCTGATTTGTTGTGATGCCCTGCCACAGAGCAGGAAAGTTAATGAGCTGGTTGGTCCAGCCAAAACCCAAACTGAACCTGAAATCCCTTCAGTAAATGTTTGCCACATTGTGGTGCAAAACCCACAAACACTGGGGACCTGTATGTCCGAACACACACTGTGAAATGCCTAGTTTATATTTATTCTGCTGCTTTTTTAAATCGCTTTATTCTCATAACAGTTCTCCTGACTTTAACACACTAATGCTTGCAGGTTGTATAATTAGGAGCCTGTTATGTGCGCATTGGCAGCTATCGGGGCTAACCTTTACATGACCTCTTTCAATCTGTGGAATGTTGGCTGCCATTCATGCTAACGTCTACCTCCGCAACCGCTGGCCGGCACTGCAGCCGCCACACCAGCGACTGCAGGAGACGACCGAGGGGCACTTGGCAGTTGGTGCAGCTTCCTCACTAAGAAAACATATCCAAAACATCTGCAGCAGAGTGAGCAGAGAGAAGAGGAGAGGGGAAGGAGGTTGATGGGG
>JAPQRN010000002.1:8202096-8237650 GCA_037367275.1 Coranthus polyacanthus
ATCTTCTGAAGAAGTTCAGGAAATTCAGATTCACTTTAACTGCCTTAAGGTGAATTCAGTCAAAGTTGCATATGGCTTAGTTAAACGTAGCCCATCTTATTTTGGGATACAGGCTGCTTTCATTTCTTTTGAGGTTTGTTTTGCTCCTAATTTCCAGGGAAAACTTGTAGATTATGAGTTCTGAAATTATATGAACCAGTATAACTTTAAACTCCTGTCATTTCATGAGCTTTACATAATTAGAATCATGTATTTGTGCATTATTTTAAGACTTTTAACTCGCTGTACATGAAATAGTAAACTGCCTTTAACGATGGAAACACTACTGAAAGACTTAAGAAGGTATAGAAAGAAGTTTCCCTTTTACTCATGCATACGTTCACACGGTAGTCTCGTTTTCACTGTCTCGGTCCTGTAATGTCATACTGTACATGCGATGCTCTGAGAGGATGTTGCAGAAAAAAGAAGACCTCTGGTCAAACAGCGAGCGTCAGTCAGATCCAGCAGGATGCTCGGACAATAGACCCACCTTTTTCCTGGCTCTTTCCCATGGTTCCTTCCAGGCTGCACTGTCGCTCAGATAACAGGGAGGACAGACAGGCCTGTGATCCGTCTATGTCCTGTTGTTCCCTCTCCCCAGTGTGTTGACAGAGTCCGTCCAGTAACAGAGAGGTCACAAGTTGGATTATTGTTACTGTCCATGCGAGTCCAATAAGCTCTGGCTCCTGTTTAAGGCTGAACAAGATGCAAAAAGGATTATTTTACAGCTGTAGCTAATTTAGGCAGCTGATTATTGGGTTTTGTCACAGAATCACAGTATCTGTCATCTTACATCACAGTAGCAGTATATATATATATATATATATATATATATATCATACAGTAATTGTTTCAGGGAGTTCAGTTATTTTTTATTTTATTTTACTTTGAGATAAAAGACAGTGGGGGATAAATAAAGTTCATCTCATCTCATGATCATTTGATGAGCTGTAATCTGCAGTTTTTTTGTTGTTGCCATTTTTGTTTAAAAGAATCACTAAAATAATTATCCAACTACCAAATAAATGTCCTGATCAGCTAATGATCAACTAACAGTTGCTGTTATAGATTTTGTCTACTGCTTAAAAGTCATTTGTGTCCTCGTGAAATGCTCGTGACGTACATTATCATCATCCATTTATCATTTTAATGGTGTTTGTCCACATTTCAGTTGTGTTTTTCACTTGATACAGATACAGATAGGAGTACAGATGTACTCCTTTTGTAGTCAAGCCGGCCGTTTGCACTGGCTGTACATGAATGTCATACGTGTAGAAGCTTAAAGACTTCCTCTAAAGCTCCATTTGCCCTTTTTGTCATGTTATCCTCATACTTTCGAGTGTTTCTGTGTGTGTGTGTGTGTGTGTAAAAATCTAGCTGTTAGGACAAACCGGTGTAGTTGTTTGCTGTTCTTCTCCTCTGTCTAAATTTCATCCTTCACCTTTGTCTTACCATCCTCCTGTCCTTCTCTGCTCTGTTCAACAATAAAGGGCCCAGATCTCATTTACATTCAACCATACGATTAACTGGTCGTAGGAGATTTACTTGAGTCCTTCAGAATGGAGCGGCTTAGCCAAAACTTGTAGAAAGCAGTGTAACTCTTGCTTTATACTGAACAATAATAATATTTCATCATTAAGCAGAAAAAGTAGGTTTGTATCACCCAGCAGTGGATAATCCAGCGGGAGACACACTGTACTTTAGGTTAGTTACACCAGGAGCCAGATTCTGCTCTGTGCTCGTTTCTGGATGTTTCGTCATTTTGCCGATCAGCTGTTTCGCTCTGATGTCGTTTACTATTTTTCCTGTGAGATGAACTTGACTGAACTATTGTCAGTGTGTCTGTTTATGTAACAAAATGGAATCACAATCGTCAAATCATAAGCTCTTTTTCAAACCCCATGTCCATCGTCTGACCAGGCTGCCAGGCTCTCTATCTCCTATAGAGAGAATTTAATGAAATATCATGATCAAATAATTCAACATCACCATTATTACAGTGAGTATAGGGCTGCACCATATTGGAAAATATTGGCATTGCAATATTTTGTTTCTGCAAAAAATATATTGCAATATGAAAAAAGAGGAATTTTCATCCGATTACTTCAGGTTTGCTTGGAAAAAATTATAAATTATATCTACAATAATTGGGGGGATTTTCATCTGCATCTACATAGAAACTCTTTTTGAAAGCAAACCGACCTTTCGCGAACTCAACAGTTATACAATTACTTTAAAGGCACCAAACACAAAGGCAGGTTGCTTTTATTTTTGCTACCAGATCTTCCTTTTATGTGTTTTTCTTCTGCTCCTCACTCATGCCTTCTTGTTTAATGAACTGACGAAGAATGATCGATCAAGACAGAATGATTGCATGAGAAAGTCGTAGCTTTTTGACTTCATTTGACATTGCACATCCAGCGAGAAGATCTAATCCATTTGAATCGCATATTATGTCATTCTTGTATAACTTTCATATGAGTTTGATCAGACAGTTAAAAATATTTTGCATATTATGTATGTTAATAAGATTTTTTATGCCAACAAATAATATTAGAAACACTAGGCGGGTTTCCATCTAAATGTATTGCAAATTTTAACAAAATTTTCAGAAAATCTGCAAAAGAAAAGATGAATTTATGCTTTTTCATCCACTACTGTTTTGCAAATATTCAGATTTGGTTCTTCATCATCATCACGGTTTAAAACTTTGCCTTCACACGGTAACATACGACCTGAGCTGTTGATTGAGGAGCCGATGGACATAAGAGGTTAAGCTTTAGCTTTTGTCCCCTGAACGGAACCAAACCACTGGTTTCGATCATTATATAACGTTGTTTCAAACTCCTCCGTGGTTTGTCCGACATTCGATTCTGCATACATGCTCTTCATACATGGGGGTGTTTCATTTCTGTTTGTTTCTTGTATTAATTCTGTAAACGTTACAGTCTCCTTATTGATCCACACATGCAGAGACACATTATTTGCTAAATCCATTTCCATTGCACTTATTTGCATTTACCGTTTACTTTTTTTCACCAACTTTCCTGAGGGTAAAGGGTTTATTTTAAAGGGTTATTTCCAGATTTTTTTTCAGCATTTCCACTCTTGCTTTTTAATGCGCAAATGAAAAATGCCAATAGAAACAGCTGGACAGAAACTCGCCCGACTGCTCCATAACTTAGTTAGCAGGTGAGTAAAATTCATTTTCACAGAAAAAAAAATCACAAAGTGCGTCAGAAAAATAAAGTTACACTGACACATATATAGAAAACAACAGTACAAGAGACATAAGAACAATATAGACATAAACTCTAAAGAAAAGCTTGTTTAAAAAAGGCTTCAAGAGACCACAGAATAAACGCAATGTAAATACTATCATCTGTGGCCAGAAGACCAGGACGCGAAGAATAAATTATACTTGAAGCTGCGCCGCAAAACAAAAGATACACCTCAAAATTAAAGTGTCATTCTGAAGAGTAGATGTTTTGATGGAGAAAAAGTCATTCAAATTTCTCCGACAACAAACATGTTTATAAAGCCATTCTTAAAAAGTTCTAATCACTTACATTCAGCGAAGCAATCGGTCTAACAAGCAACAGGTAAGGATGTGTTGAACAACGAGCTAACCACAGTGACAGAACAACAAAGCCCAGTCTCTCAAACTGAACAATATCTGATGAAAACCAGTATTGATTTAGTTTCTTGTTAGACAGTAGGAGGCAGTGTGTCATGTGTTGATTGTTTATTGGTCTAATTAGCACCGCAGTGGGAAATACGAGATAGATAGGCAGAATAGTCAGAGCCTGCATCCTCACTTTCACCTAAATTTTAATTTCTCATGGGTGGTGGGAGTAATTTCACTTCTTCCCCGCTTTGCCATTCATGCATTTTGTTGTTGTTTTATCATTTTCTTACTTATTGACGTTTCTTGTCACTTACCACGGTGCCCCATTTGTGTGTCTTGCCTAGTAATATTGACAAATTTTTGTTTGTCTCCACTGAGGTGGGACGCGTTTTAAGCTCCTTGGCTGTTTATTGAACCAGTGCACATTGAATTTTTTTTTTGTTTTTTTTTTTTTGTTGCTTTTATTAGTATAAATGAAAAACTAAACTATATGCGCAGACTGCAGTTAGTGATTGTATGATCTTTTTTAAATTATTTGATAATCTACGAAGAGAGACAGAGGCAGAGTCCATTATTTAAAGGTGATATCTGTATGCTTGTTTTGTCCAACCAGCAGCCAAAGTCCCAAAAGGATTCAATAAAACAATACTAACAGAAAAGCTGCAAATAATACAAACCTTTGTGAAGCTGGTACCAGTTACTTCATAATGTATCAGTAAAATTGCAGTTGGTTCACTTTCTTTTAATTGGTTTTGTTTTTGGTTTCGGGTCTTAATATGTGCTATAGTGATGAGCTGAAATTTAAGAATATAGCAGTCGGATTTAGCTATTCACCATCCATAAGTGTGCTGTATTTTGCTCAAGGGCACTTTAGTAAGACAGTGACAGTATTTCTATTGTGGGAATCAACTGTGCAGCCCTTTGGGTAAAAGCCAACAGCGTCGGATGCACTCTGCAGCTCCTTCTCATGTACTGTATGTTTCCTGCATTAAAACAAGCGACAAATGACATTTGTGTGTTAACCCTGACACTACATCTATCCTGTGACAAACAACAGAGTCTGGATCAGTTTTCATACAGCTGCTTTCAACTTGTGATGCTAAAGAGAGAGAGAGAGAGAGAGAGAGAGAGAGAGAGAATGGGAATGATGCCTAAATAAATTGGCAGACATGCAATTAAACGTGGGAACTTCTTCCCTGACTTCATTTATAGGGAGAAAGTTCATTCCTGGTGAGTGTGTGGAGGCTGTTCAAGGGCAATGACTTTTTCCCCCTGCATTCATTTCACCTCATTTGCATAATGCTTCGCTGGTGGCTGTAAGGTGGCCAAATGCAGGAACATGTTAACTTTGCATTATATAAAAACACTTAAGGCCAGACAGAATAAACCTGCTGCGATATCAAACATTAGTTTACACCGACAGCATTAAAGCGCTGTTGTCTATCTGTTCTAAAGGACTGGTTCCTGTACTTTATCATCCTGAAGACCCTGTAATCAATACAGGACTTTTTGGTGTGGATCTAAGTTTTCTGGTTTTGTCTCAGAGATTCTTCTACTCTAAACTAAACTCCAAAATCCAACAATTGTTTGGTATATAAACTACTACAGACAATTACTATAGACAGACTAAAGACAGCAGATTTCATTTCATTTCATTTTCCTTTTCATTTTTGATGAACTGAATTCTTGCATAATCTATAAAATGTAAAAATATATAAATGAATGCTGAAACATTCCCATTAAAACATTTTCTTGTTGCTGGTTTTGTCCAGAATCAAAACATGCTCCATATACTGTGAAGTGACACAAAACACTATATTAAACGAGCAAATATCTGACATTTCTGATGGAGTGACTTATTGCTTAATCTATAAAATTAAACCTATCAAATGAGAACCAGCTGAAAAAAAACAAGCAAATATTTTTCACTTTACTTGGTTTTTACCTACCTTTTACCTACTTAATGGATGAATTAATCTAGCACCATTATACTTAATGCTAAACCACTTTTCATGTATTTTTCAATTATATAAAATAGGAATTTGCTTTTTAATTCGCTTTCAAAACTGAGCACCTCGTCACATGAAAATTTCAGACATAAAATGTATTGGAGTATGTGTCCTCCGGTGCACAAAACCTAAGATAATGATTTGGAAATGAAGTGTGACAGATGGTAGAGAAATAAACTGTTTTATTACACGTCTATTAAAAATGTTTCATCCGTCCGTGGCCTTCGCTGTGTATTCAAATAAAAGCTGCCTTGCTAAAGATCTCTCTAAACATCTAGAGAGTCTTTGGTTCTGTTAAGTTGCTATATGCTCCTCCATAACCTGAAGCTGTTTGAATCTTTGACAACAGTAAAACTTCCTTGGCCCACCAGTCAGCCGGGCTACATGCTATTCAGCAGCTGAATGGGGTTTCAGACATTGGTAATTCTCCAAGGTCAGGCCCCAGACACGCCTACACTGTTGGAGGCTTTTCTACCACAAGAGGCTGGAAGCAACGGTAAAAAAAAAAAAAACAGACTAACAAAAGCTTGCTGGGAAGAAGGTTTGTATTAAACATAGCGACATTAGTGGCTTATACAGTAGACTGAAGGACTGAAGGAGAGAAAAGGGTTGAATTCTTTATCCTCACTGTTAATATATACGTAGAAAATAAATACTGTATAGGTCTATATATGTTGTACATTTAGTACATAGATGGACTGATGTAAGATTTGTTCCTATTTAACAACGTGACTTGGCCACAATTTCAACTACAGCTTTTTTTTTTTTCCATGAACTTATTCACTGTGAGAGGTTGCCAAACAACCACAACAGATTGGTAACACCGGTTATTTGACTATTCTTGTCATTTTCCTGGTGAGATCGGGCAGTAATATTAATAAATAAAAAAAAAAAAATACATTGAGAATGCACAATACCGTTGAGCATACATTACTGAAGGGTGCATTTTCATACACTCTTCTCTTTGTGTTTTCTTTTCCAAATTGTGTCATCTGCCTGTTCATACTGTATGGACATTTCTATGCGAGGACTTAACCCTCAGCTCTGTTGCTATTTACTGAGGATCCTCCCTATGCTGTCCCTCCAATCCTCTGGATTTCCTGTAAATCCCCCAGGCCTGGCCAGTGCTGGTGATTTGTGGTTAGCTAGTGGGCAATTGACACATTGATAAATCCCCCTCAGATGGGGTGCGATCCGTTTGAATCAATAGAGCCTTATCGGCTGACGGCCGTCACGGCTGCGACCATGTCGGTTCACCTCAGGTCCCTCGGAGTTGGCCTGATTTGTAGCATTTGACAACAAACATCGTCACGCCACGTGGTTTGTCAGAGAGTCCACGGGCATAAATGAAGGCAGGACGTTGTCTGTCAGTGAGCGGTGACAGAGAGGACGAGAGACAGACAGAGAAAGGGAGGATATAAAGAAAGACAGCCAGAGATAAAACAGAGAGGAGGTCTGGTAACAGAATAGAGCAGGCTTCTTTTTCATAGTAAATATGAGGGCTTAATTCGTCCCAGATCCCGTTCCAGCAGGATCTGGGACCAGATTGGGACTGGCACGTCTTTGATTGGATCCTCCAAAACCTGTAAACATGAAGGGTGCTGAGAAAGCGCAGACCAGGCCAATAGTCCACGCTTCTTTTTGTACCACAATATTATTAAACCACAAAAGAGGATAAGCGTAACCGACTGTTACCGTGGTACAAAGGTCTTAAGTTGAGTGTTGTCGACCACTCAGGTCACGCAGTGATGCTCGAAGCGTTTCGTGCGCGTAACGTGAGCTAATGTTACTGTGATTTGACAATCAGCAACAAGGAGGAAACTGGTAAAATGTTAAAAAGATGTTAAAGATTTGTTGAATTTCTTCAAACCAGTAGGTCAGTGGGACCCTAAGGAGGCCGATTGTTAAATAAATAACGCAGTTTTTCCCCCAGAAGAGCACCGTCACCGTGCTCCCGGACCTCCTGATTTACACTCTATGCCATTTATACTTCAATGATTTGATACCAATGAAAGAACAAAAGTAAAGCTCCTAACATTTCCTGCCATAGTCAAGGGATTGAAATATTGAAACTGAAGACAGCACCCGCAGCACAGTGAGCGTCCTCTGTGCTGGCTTCAGCTCCAGCCAGCGGTTTCATATGGCATGAGTCCACTGGCCAGGCTTTAGCTGTTCTCTGGTCCGTCTGGCTCCGGTCCAGCTTCTCTTCTGTCTTTAGATTTGGGCCAAACCTGGCCAGTCTGCTGCTCAGCCAGCCACGTTTCAATACTTGGCGAGACACGGGAAAATGCTGCCCAAAAGTTCCAGTTTGGAGGATTAATGGTTACTGATTCTAAACAGAACTTTCTGTTGGATATAATGGAAAAGTTTTAAACACTCGTTAGCTTTATTAGCAGACACTACTAATTGTGTATTTAATTTACAAAATAAGTGATTTGGAGAAGAGCAATGAAACTGCCAAGTGCTATTTTGTTTGATGGTTGTGAATGCTGAAACTAAATGCTGTTCATAGCACATGAAATGTGCTTGTTATTTTCAGATTCCTCTGTTGTCTGGGTGGGAGGCTTTTTAACAGAGACACAAACTAAACCATATTATCTATTGCTGAACCCAGCTGGGCCGAGCAGAGCTAATGGAGACAAGACAATAGACACATTGCTGTCAACTCTGCTCTTTGTGAAATTCACCGCTGTTTTTTTAGATGGTTATAGACACGAGGCAAATATCAGTATGCTGCCAAAATGAACTGTATTGAGTTAGAGCGGAAAATATTGTTGTGTAAAATGGAAAATGCCTGGAAACAACATAAGGGCACTTTTGGAAAATGATAATTAAAAGAATAGGTTAAATGAAAGTGGAAGAAACATGCTAGAGAGCAAAAGTGAAGTGAACAAGGGGGAAACAGTTTAAAAGAGAATGAGGGGGAGGGTTAACTAACCCTGCTCTGTAAAACTGAATAAGAGGGATTTTAAGAAAGACACTATTCTGTAAAACAGAATAGTGAGAGCTTAAGTAAAACACTTTTCATTAAAACTCTAAGAGGAAGCTTAATGAATAGCAGACTATATAAAGCAGAGGGATGGGAGGTCTTAGGGTGACGGCACTTGAAAATTCATCTTTTACACTAGATCCAGGCAGTCAAAACGTGGATCACAGTTTCTCATGAACCTGTTTTAACAGTGGGGAAAGTTCAGCTGGTTGGTTTAGTGTTCGGCACATGAAAAATAACTGAACTTAATGAATAAAACCGCTAATAATATTTTTTACAACCAAATCAAAATCTTTTGTCTTGTACATTTATATTCAGCAACTTTATTTCTTATGTCTTGTCTATTTTTTCATGAGTCACTTAGTAGGTCGGTGCTCTTATTTTGAAGGCCTGATACCAGTAGGAGACAAACAAACGAAGGAAAATGTCTATTTAAAGCATGGTTGGCACATGGCCGATGAAAGCGCGAGGTTAGGCAGTATGTCTTTTACTATTATTTTTGATATTAAGTGACATTGCAATGTCTTTTCATAGTTATTTTAACCTCAAAAGTGTGTTTGTCAAAGCTAGCCAGATTGCTATATTAGCTAATCCATTTAATGAACCTTTTTGAGATGGCTAGAAGGAAGATAAGGCAACAGACGTTTAAATAGCCAGGAAATGGGTTGAATTACTATCTCTAATATATTTATTTTGTGCTGAATGCACAGAATTAGCTTCGCCCTTCGTCAAATGCTGCTATTTTAGGGTCACCGTATTTTGATTCCCATAAAAGAGGACACTCGGCTCTGGCTCGAGATGCTTAAATGATACTCGAAGTTGACTCAAAGATGCCTTAAAACTTTAATATATTATAAAGCGTGCCTCCTCTGTATGGATAGAACATTCAGGTAAAACACACAGTCTCTTTATAACAAAAGACACACATTCAGATTCTGAGACGTTATTCACCATGCTTTATTATTTTAATTATTATTTTAAATTCTCTTTTCAAAGTATCAAAAAACTAAGTCAATAAATAAAATAAAAATCTCAGAACTTAAATAATGACAGAAATAATGCCTCCTGGGAAAAATACAAAAATGTTAAATAATGTGATAAATAATACCACTTATCCCGACCGGGACGTTAAGTGGGGAATGGTTTTTTTTGTAACTCGTCAGTGAAGCAACTTTTGCGCTTCTTCATAGTAGCAAGACATCGCAGCTCCGAGGTTCGCTCTCTCCGTTTACAGAACAGCATTGTAAACGGAGTAAGTATTCTGTGCAAAGCGCCCGTCAATTTAAGTACATGCTTAACCAGCTACATGCTTAAAACAATGAAATCCGGATATTTTTACTAATTTATAAAACCCGGACGCCCTGGACAGGAAGTGAAAAGAGGACATTTGGTCACCCTACTGTTATTTGGTTGTTGTATTTTGTGACTGCAGAAGGCTACACATTTATTATCAGTCTGAACTATTATTATTATCATTATAAGTGAATTACATAAATAGTAGTTTAAATACATTTTGCAGAAGTCAGGGTTTTCTCTACCATTATAAGACGCACAGCACCAAAGGCTAAGATTAAAAAAAATCAAATTAATGTAAAATCAACGTGGAGAGCATCAAAACTAAAATGCTAAAAAAACAGATCTAATGGTTGCAGTCGGTCCACAGTGGACGTCTTTAGCAAGTTGTGTTTTTAAGCTTTTTGGATGTTGTTTCAGTTTTAATCCAGTCTACTTTTTCCACATTATTGTATGCAGATGTGGTCATGATAATGGTCCAGAATGATGTCGGAGTTTTTTTTTGTGTCAAAAAAACTAATTATTTTCTTGTGAGAGGTCCCCAAAACCACAACCCATGCACTTAAAAATGCTGGAACACAGACAGCACCCAAGCCCCCTGAAAGCCTATAGAAAACCCCGTTAGTGTACTGGTAGTTGAACTATATTTATATTTGCATCGTGATTAAAACAGTTAATTTACTTTTTTGCCATTTTTTGCATAGTTAACTGAAACGACAAAGAACTTTTGTCCATAAAAGGAAAGGAATGGTGTTTTTATTTTATTTTAACATTGCTTCTCTACTATAACACAACTTTCTTTCACCAGTGAAGTAATAGGGCGCTTGCAAAGCCACAGTTTCCCATCACTGCATACTGTACATACAACACTGTACATATAGTTTAGATATGAATGTTTTACCTCTGAGCTCTTATTGTACCTTCGCTGTTGTAAAGATCTGTAGAGTTTTATTCATAATTTAAGCTTTTGTGAATCATAAGTGCTAGACTATTATCCAGCTGTGGATGCTTTAATATAAATGAGTAAGATTTGCATTGTAATATTATGTGAGTCGATCCTATGTAGGCCTACACTTACTGATATCATGAATATTTAGACACCAGTGGATCAGGAGAGCATTACTTTGTAGCTGGAAACAGACCAACGTCTATAACGTGGGAGTACGATAGCATTTTATCAAGAGACAAGTAGTCCTATTTAAGTCATGTTTGCAAAAAAAACGACAGCTTTTGTTCAAAGTGTTTTTGTCACCTGTTTGAAAAGATTTACAATGCCAGTGGTAATGATTGGCTTTTGGCTTAATGCCCCATGGGGAAGTGATCCAAATTTCCAATCCAATCCAGATTTATTTAGAAAAACATCAACAGTTGACCAAAGTGCTGTACATTCAAAAATAGTAAAAACCATAAAATCAGCACAATAAAAACACAAGGGCATGTTTTAAACGACAACGTGTCCGTTCACCATAACGAAAGGCAGTTCTTATGGCGAGTTAAAAGCCAAGGAATGAAAGAGGAATTTCAAAACAGGCAGTGTAGGGGGCAGCCTGACGTACGGAGACACCATCCCAGAGTTTACTACCAAAGATGCTGTACAACAGCAGTCAGTTGAAGGGTTGAGAACATTGTGTGGATGGATGGATGCAGATTAACGAAGGCTAAATAAAATAATACCACAATAAAATAAACATATTTTACTGGTAACTAGCATTATTTTCTTAGAATTTTCACCCTCATTTTCATGTTCTTTGGGAGGGATTTGTGCTGCAGATGTGGTGAGAGTGTGGTTACTGACACAGAGGCAGAACAAAGTCAAAAAACAAAGTGAAAAATACAATTTTGGTGTCAGAATGTTCAGAAGACATGTGGCTTGTGAAACATAGGTCTAGTATTTACTTGGATGAGGGTGGGTTGAAAGAATCGGTCAGAATCTGCGTTCTCATTGGAACGAGTAGACTCGGGACCTGCTGCTAGGCTAGTGGCAAAACCCATTTAACACAGTAATACACAAGATCACACTACAGCGTTCTCGTTCTCGGTTCCTGAACGGTCTCTGCTGCAGCTGCAAAAGTGTGACTCCTCTGTTGGATAAGTGAAAGATGGATAATGCCGGTCTTAGCCGTATACAAATACTATTTCGTCTATTTGTTACAAGAGCTGGTTTGATCTCAGAGTTGTGTTAGTTTTATGTTTAATTAAAAGTAGAAACAGACTATAGGCAGGATCATCCACTAAGATCACTTAGCTCTGCTGTGTTTATACGTGTGTTTGGAGTTTGTGTGTGTCTTATTCACCCTTTGCTTGACTGTAAGTCCCAGGAGTCCCCGCCCCCTCATGGTACTGGATTATGCGCTGAACTCAATCAGACTACTGAGTAGTACCAAAGTCTTGCTTGTCTCTTACTCACAGTCTTTACCTCTCCCTCTGTTTTGTCCTGTGGTTTCACTCTTCCCTGGCCGTCTTTCCAAAATAGATGTATTCACACTAAACAGACGCCACACACATGCTGGATGTTCACACCTGCTGACGCTCACAATGTGACACAGTCAGTAAAACACACGAGCGCGCTGAGGCAGACACACACTGCCAGCTCACACAGTTCATTCCCAGTGGGCAGCTGGTCAGTGGTGTGTGTGTGTGTGTGTGTGTGTGTGTGTGTGTTTGACTGGCGTTTTCCCGTTTCAAATAGAGACTTAAAAGCAAAAATTGTTTTGTATTAAACATAATATTTAATGCTACCGTGCGACCGGCCACCTTGGCGTCACCTTCTCACTATTTCCGCCATAATCTTCGTGTGAAACGAGCGCACGCCAAGCTTTTTCCATTTAGCTGCACCTATAACACGTGCACATTAACAGACTGGCATGGGTAGGTTTTCTCTGTCCTGGCATTATTCAGTTGCACCAATTTACCAAATGGGAGCAGTATAATTATAAGTCAACCTTTCTAATGCCAAATGAGATGTCTCTGACACCACTAGTCCAAATTCTGCTGGAACATGCAGAAATAATTTTGCTCAAAATGTCGACTCTTATTTCATTGAAGAGGAAGTGATGTTCAAATTTATGAATATTTAAGGCAATAATTACTGTTCTACTATTTCAGTCTTCTCAAGTCTTTTTTTTTTTCTTTTTTAATTTAGCACATGGGGTTTGGAGGGCTTAAGTGCTCTGATTGCTTTTGTTGTTTCGTTGGTTGTTATTACTTGACTAAATGATGCATGTTTGCATCATTTTGACGCTTTATTATTATGATATTTAAAAAAAAAAAATAGCTCAAAGACATGTCAAACAAATTTGCTCATTAAGTCAACAAGTAGATCTAATGTAGTTGCAAATAATACATGATCTCCACTTTTAAAAAAACTTATTTCCAGAAACCCACAGTCTATTTTGGTCTGCTATGGTATCTTTGGAGTGGTTTCTTTAGCTTAGGTGCTGTGCCTAAGTCTTATATTTCTAGGGAAAACAGTGGCAAAATGGCTTGAACAGAATTAATACATGAGCACTTTAAAAACGTATAGAAGACTTGGATGAAAATGTTAAGAATGTGAAAACGTATGGCTTATATGAACTGTTTCATGGATTTATAGCGGAGACTCGTGTTAGTCCAGTTCAGCCTCATCAGAACTCAATAACTCATGATCACCTATTGATTAACCAGCTGGCTGAGGGTCCGGGGGTTCAGGTCTCTCTTCCTTTTTGTTTCACCAGGGCCCTCGGTTGTGAAACGCGTTGACCTGTGGGGCGCCCCGGTCGCCGCTTAGTGGGCTTGACGCTGCTTGATGGTGACAACGTTAATTGTCAACATCTGGGAAGTGCTTGCCATCCCTCAGCCCGGCGCAGGATGAAACGTAGTGATCTGTCATATCGTGTCAGAGGAAATTAGCATCAGTTGAATGTCTGCGGGTGAAGAGGGGAGTGCAGGGGGGAGTGGGGGTTGTCCCACCAGTGATATCTGAGCGGTTTTGTGTGTAAAGGAAGGTTGAGAGCTCTAAGTGGGCTAATTTCACACAGCCATTGTCCCTGATGTGATGTGACTATTGTTTCTGTTGCCTATTAATGCTACCAGTACTAGTAATACTGGTACATATACAATTACTATTAATATCGGTACTAATACTAACGATGTAGTTATTTGTCGCGCAACCTACATTAACCTGCTGCTAGTATTACAGCCAATACTGCTATTAAAATGTATTCAACTGCTGCATCTTCTTCTGATGCTTCTGTTGGTACCGTTGCTGCTGCTTGTTAGTTTTACTCAAGATGTTACTGGAGCTACTCATATGGCAGTGTTACAACAATAACCTCTGCAACTTCCGCTAATATTAAAAAGTATCATCAGTGCTGTGAGGATTGTTATTTAAATATTACTTAACCTGCTGCCTGACCTGCAGTTACTTGACCTGAGTGTGATCATTTTGCATAATCGTTACAATCATTTCCATTCACTTGTATAAAAGCAGCTGGGTGAAGCTGACAGAAATGTCAACTTATTCCACTGTTAGAGGTTTTACCGGCACTCTTTTAAGACACGTAGACACGTCATGTAGCACCCCTTTCTTCTGCTAAAGATTTTAATGGCACCTGAATGGAGAGTTAACACCACCAGCTGTTTTAACTTTTACCTCGAGGTGCTTAGCTTCTATTATTCAAGCAACTGCATTTCATTGAGCATCTATTGACGTTGACATCACGGATGTAGTTCTGTTTTGGCCACAGTACACTGATTATTACACATTGTGATTATTGGTACCTGTCAGTGTCCGTAATTTCTTTGTATATTTCACTGACAGCCTTGGAATGTTTAAGTTATGGTCAGAAAATTAAATCTCAATTTTTTTCAGTGTTATGGGCGATTTACGATTTTAATTGATTGGTTTCTGGCTACGTGAACTGAAGACAAAACATGATTCAAAAAAACTCTTTCTTTACTAAAACTATATGCCACATATGACTAGAGAAACACATTCACAATTAATATATTAAAAGAAGCAAACAGGTTGCATTTTGAATTTTTGGGCATTTTTTTGCGATTTTTCACTAAAAAAGTAGATTTATATGTTCCAGTGATAAATGGCTCTTCCTCTCAACAAGGTGCGTTATTATTGTTTAACGCTACCACACCGATACCGCTGATATTACAGGAGTTCTGTCGGTTCTGTTACTGTCTCCCGCTTCTGTAGCTACTAATTTTAAAACATCTGCAAGATATTTCAGACTTGTGTTGTGGGAGCCTCAGGCAAGGCTCCTCCAAAGTCCAGGGTTGAGAAAAGTGAAGGGTGTTACAGGCTTTGACTTTACATTGACCTGCAGGAGGCTTAAGCAAGCAGCCAGTATTTTAAATGACTTGATTTAACTCGGCTCATTTTCGCATGTTTTGTTCATTCTTTTCGCTTCTAACATTTTGTTCTCCTGTTCTGTCTTCTTATGGTCATATCTTAATCTGTTTTATGCATATCATTGTGTTTTTCTATTTGTCTGTTTTACTGTTGAAACTTTGACCTTTGAAGGCTTTTGTAAACTCATTTAAACATTGAATAAAGCTCATAAAATTTTGATATGAAAACAACAACCAAACCAATCTGCAATATGTAAAAACAATGATATTTTTTTGTCCTGTCTCACACCAAGAGCCTGGTCACAATATCTCAGTCTTATCAGAATAAATCAATATTGAATTTATGTAAAAAAATGCAATAGCACAAGCTATGAACTACCTGGGTAAAGGATATTCACTTGGATATTAAATAATAGAGAAAATGAAACAGCATGTGGACTTTTAGAGCACAGGAGGATAAAAGATCTGCTATACTTTTACTCACTGTATATAAGATAATCATTCATTTCAGAAATACATAAAAAAACAAAATGTACCCTGGTATCAGTCGCGCTAACCTTTGATCCTGTTTTTTGTGTTATTCACTAAGGAAAGCGACAGTTTGTGGTGGGACGCCTTCGCTACAGAGTTTTTCGAGGAGGACGCGACTCTCACGCTCTCGTTCTGCCTCGAAGATGGACCAAAGAGATACAGTAAGACTCTTTCAATACTGTTCTGTAAAATCATCAAGTGTTTGAATCTGATATACTTCATTTCTGCCGTTCATTCCATCAGTCGGGTGGAAATATGTTGTTCATATGAGTTTAATTATTGCCAGAATAATATCAAATAATAATACCTAAATACCTTAATTCTGTTGTGTTTTGTGTAAAAAAAAACAAAAAAAACACTCCTATGTTGCATGCTGCAGGTTTTTGAGTTTTTTTCACTTTCAACTTCATGTCACCTGTCATAGATTGAGCATTTTTGAAAGAGGTCTATAATGTCAGGGTACGATGGCATTTTATGATTCAGAATCTAGTTTCGAATCTGTAAGTTAAATTTTTAGGTAGTTTGTGTTTTGTGGAGTGAAGACAGACAGATGTACAGCTCTTATTTCGCAAAGCAGTAACAAACCCCGCTTTGCGAGAACGAGGTGAAAAAGGTTTTAAAGAGGTGAAAATCACTACAAGTCATGTTGACAGATGCAGAGACGTATTCGGCGGCTCTGAGCCGGCTGCGGAGAGAGAAAGTTATGACTTTGGCAACTTGTGGGTGTGTAGTCCTTGTAATCAAGAATTTTCACAGTCTTATACTTAACACGCTGTGACTTTATTGACTTGTAAAGTTATCTTTTAAATAGACAAACATATGTGGAGTTGATGGCTCAATTCAAACGGGATCAAAAAGCTATTCGTCTCTCGTCACTGACCGAAGTTGCCTCTCTATTACAATGAAAAGGGAGTTAAATACAAAAGCATTATTATTAAAAAGGGACTATGACAGGTTGATTCTAAAATAAAAGTTTATCTTCTAACCACACAACTTGAACCTAACCTGGCTATAGATAGTTACAGAACTAAAGAAAGACTGTGTAAATGTATTGATGGATTCACCAGATTTACCAGAAAACCAACCATCCACGTAGAACCAGCTATCAGGGCCCGTCCACCAGGTCAACATGCCCATGAGTCCCCGCGAACACCGAATGCTTATCATGTTTATTGGTGTTAAAGAGGGAGAACCCACCAAAATATAGCAGTGCTTTGAAATTTTACAGAAAAAAAAAAAAACGGCCCATGTTACTTGAGTTTGTGTTGTCCGGTACTTTGTACGAGTGATTTTGTGAAGAGATGGTAAAATTTACTGGTATTTCAGTTCACTTTTACAAGTGAGACCTTTCCAGGAAAGATTTGTACAACTGAGTCAAACATTTTTTACATTCTGTTCTGCTGAGGCTCTGTCAGTGAGAAAATTGGTATCTCTCCCTCTTCTAACAATAGTTTTCATTCTGTACATGATTGCTGAACAAAGATGCAATATCACACGTAACTACTGGTAACCTCTTTTTGAACATTTCATCATGGGCCTCTATTGTGGCCCAGGCTTTTTAAATAAAGATGTAAATGTAAACCTCAGCCGTGAAAATAGGCAAATTATTGTGTATATCTGTATTGAGACATAAAAAAATGTGCTTTTGTATAAAATCATAATGCAAGCTTTTATGGCTTTGTGTTGAGATCTTGGCCCATTTTAGTCAGAGTGATGCAGAACAACTTGATACTATGTCTGATCTATAAATGTGTTAGTTTACACAGTGAACTGGATCGATTGATTCGGGGTTTGTAGGAGTAAAAAAATTACACCATGTGTTGTTAAGTGGCAGGCTTGGAGGGACGTGAATGTCTCTGAATAATCAGTATCTGCAGAAGATGATATCTTTCTTTTGAAAATGGTTAGTAAAAAGCCGATGGAAATACACTGTACATATAAGAAAAACAGAAAGATAATACGTAGGCTGTAATTCCCAACGCATGTTTTCTCAAAGAAACATCTTATTATTAGTACCCTTCAGACTTTTTTAATTGACTTAGGTTGTTGTAGACTATGGTAGTATTTAGTGCCACCCACGTCCCTCTCATCTAGTAATAAACTTGATATTTTCTGTTTTAAATTAATAAAATGTATATAAAAATGAGTTTCTAGGTTGAGAAACATTTAGGATTTAAAGAGAACTCAAGGAAAACCTCGAAATATGATGCAAAACATTTTGAAACTATAACTTGAGCTGCACCGATAGCGCATTTTTAAAGGCCGATATGATAACAATAGTTTAGTGCAGGAAAAAGACAATCTGCCAATTGGAAATGAACTATCTTTGACTTTATTAGAAAGTGGATAACTGTTGAACTGAACATCTAAAACCTAAATAAATAAATAAATGTGAACCGCCGCACACCAAAGTTGAAGTAATTAATCCAAAACCCTGGGACTAAACATCAAACTGTGAGTAAAAATATCTAGGTGCAAGTGATTATTTTCCCTGAAAGTCACAAGCTGCAGTGGAAAAGCCTGATATCAACCACTGTCGAGGCTACGTTCTGCAGATACAAATAGTTTGTAAAATGTTGTAGTGTTGCCAGATCTATCTCTATCTGTATACCATCTATATATCTCTGCTATAAATCCTGTAGAAGTTCCCTCAGAGAAATGTGCTTTAATCCATCCAAATACCAGGTGCATGTTTTCTTAAAACTCACTGACCAAAATAAAGATGATGAATTTTTTATTATATCTTGCAAAAAACTCTCATTTAGGTCGTTTTTTGTGCCACAATAATCCCATTGTATCCCGATAACTCCAGTTTCAGTAGGGTTAAGTGCAAAACAAAGGTCTTTAGCTGTGGACCTCTACCCACTCTACCCTTAACCTGCAGTCCTGTTTACGCTGCAGGGGAAAACACACAAGAAATGTTGAATTAATTTTAGTATAGGAAATCACACAAGCTGCAAATAACATTTGCAAGAATGACGAGAAGGGTAAAATTATTTAGATGTCGGATAGGGGCTCAGTTTCCGAAAACATTCTCAACAGTTGTGTGCACTTTGAACTCAAGTTGTAAACATCCGAACTGCACTCCATTATGTGGTCTTCAGCAGCAAATGACAGAGCAGACGCTGTTATTGAGTTTGCGATATTGTCCCCTTCATCTCATCTGCATAGGTTCGTGTTTTGATATCTGAAACATATTGAATATCACACAGACATAGATAAGGATGTGGTGCTCTGAAATGAGCAGCATCTGCGTTGTGTGTGTTTTTGTAAGTTAGTGTGTGTGTGTGTGTGTGTGTGTGTGTGTGTCTGATTCAGCTCAGTCATGGAGGAAGAAGAGAGAGAGGAGGAGAGAGGGAGTAGAGGATTGTTGTGAGCCGGGCTCTGGTTTGCTTTTCAAATGTAAAAATAAAAATCCCCAGCGGTGTAGAGACGGTAACCCTGTTCCCGCGGGAACGGGAGGCTTAACACCATGGCGATGATGACTCACCGTCAGTTGCAAGCCTTCCTCGATTCACATTCAGGTGCGCTATAAGTTGCACGCACACACACGAACAGACACACAAATACACAGACAATCGCATCAGGCAGGGGAAAAAAAAAAAAAAATACAGCTCTCATACGTATGTACCTAGCAAGAGATGTGACTCAAAAGAAAAGCTTAGATTGACATCCTCAGAAAATGATACTGTTGTCTGTCTGCACTTTACATAGGCAGCATTGTATATGACAACAACAATCTACAGCAGCGTACAAAAGTACTTATTCTCATTTACAGTACATTCCAGTAAGCTACGTTGCCCACTGCTCACTGTACTCTTGTTCATTTTAGCTGCAACAGAGGAACTTAGCGATTGAGCACGTAGGAGTTCAGCATCTTTCTAATCTCTTCTCTCAAATCGTAATGGAACTAAAGCTTTTGAGAGAATGTAAAGTACATGCGACATAAAGGCAGTGAGTGTATTGGCTAATTCAGCGACTCTTTGGGTGGACTAGAAATCATGGCTTGGCTTAGCGCGACCCCTTCCCCTAACACTAGCCATCTTTCTATGAATGTACTTTATACACATTTTGAAGTATTCCATAGAGAATGTATATGGAAACATAAAAATGTGAACTTTTTTTTGCAAAAAAGTTTTTACATTTGCTTGAGGTGGCTTTTGGATTTTTCAAAAAGAGTTAATGCTCTTAATGGGAGATGGAAACACATTTTAGCGTAGCGAACATTTATCTCACGTCCCTGGGGATTTTGCAGATATTCCCATAAAGCGCTGAAACATGGCTGGTAGTGACAGGTAGTGTGGACAGTTAAGGAGAACATATTCCCCTGTCTCATCCATAAAAAAAAAACCAAAACATAATGGCCATTTGATGATGGAAAACAGAAACAAAATGCTCTACTTCTTCTACCGCTGTTCGTTAGAGCAACGTCACAGCCTGGTTTATTCACTCCACAACAGTTGATGAAAATTAACATAATTCACAACTTCTTTCTTGGGATGTTTTTAATAGTTTGCTCCAAATTCCCATGAAATTTTGCGGAAACACAACTACTGTAATATTATAAACACTAGAGAAGCTTCAGCGGCTCTCCTGTTTGATTGTGAGAAACTGAGACCTACCAAAAAATAAGTCCGAAAAATGAACCATTTTCATGGTGGAGTGTGGAGGAGGGCTGCTAGTTTGATCTGTGACTATTCAGAGAAACGAAACTATCTGGTAAAATCGTGAAGTTAGATTTATTTATCCGTAACCTAACTTGATTTGACTTGGTTACGTCAGTCAGTCATATGAACAAACCGTGGCTCAAACGTGTGCAGCTGTACAAGTCCAATAAAGTCTATTTTTCAGGTGGTATTCGACACTTGAGCGGCTTCAGCATTTCAGAAAAGAGAATACTGCTTATTTTTAAACAAATTTTAAACCTAATCTTATCATTTTTGCCGTGTTTTTTTTAGTATTGAAATTCGGCTGTGTGGTTCAATAACACATTTCTGCTGTGGTGTGACAAACTCAGAACACATATTTATTGCTGCTTTACACAGACTTTAACACAAATGTCGGAAGAAGACACGAAGTTCACTGCCGATCATTGGGTCCGACGCTCTAGGTTAACATTTTATCTTTTCTGTTTGCTGATGATGCATGGCAAGTGGCAAACGTGAGAAGCGCGGAAATGTTTTTGTTCACACGTTTGACTTTTCATCCTACCTTTTATCTTTCTACCTGTTCTGTTTATTCACACATATCACTGGTGGCGCGAGAAGTTGTATCCTGTCTGTTATCATCAGCTTTTAAACTCCTGCAATAATTTAAACTCACTGTACTGTACACTTACTGTTAGTCGCTCCGCACAAGAGCATCAGCTAACTGCCTCACATAAAATGTAAATGTGGCTGCCGCTGGCTTTACTCTGAAATAATCTTTGCTTCCAGCTTCCAGGAAAAGCGCAGATATATGTAGTTATCGTGGTGTAGGTCAGAACAACAGTGACCGGTGGAGATGTGAGGGTGTAGGAGGTAGAGATTGGTTACCAGTGGGTAAAAGGACCGTACTGGCATGTTGGAAGAGTTACAACAAAACAAAAGGTTGTAACTTTTCACACAGGAATGCTGAGTGGGACGAAATGTTACAGAGAAAAAGTTTTCAACAAAATGAATACTGGATATAAATCCTGTGAATATTGCATGCAAGGAAGAGTGCACTGACTTGATGGAGAGGCACACAATCAAAAAAGACACAAAAAGACAAGCAGGTTTTGACTTGATGAAGAGAGAACATTTCTATTTACTATTTAATACATGGGACGAAAAGGGCAATCGTTACACTGTGTATTAAACTATTATCTCTTTATTATTTTACCGACACAATTGCAGCATATTGAGTTATGAGCGTAAAATCTCTGGTCCGCGTGTTTCGTGTCATACAGTTGCTTATGCGGCAACTGCAAATAAAGCAATCATTTTCTAATAATATTACGACACTAATGATCTTTATTTGCAGAGCACTTTTCGGAATCCGTGTTGCAAAGTGCTTCACAAAGGCAGCACAATGAAACGGACAAAAAGCGTAAAAAAAATCATCACATTTTTAAATTTGTTGTATAAAAATCCATACTGCGTAGGAAAAGGTAAGAAGAGGAAAAGAAAAACACTTAAGTTCAGGGAAATTAAACCTCAAATAAAATCAAGAAAGGCTTCCTGATAAAAAAAAAAATGTTTTAAGAAGCGAGTGAAGGACTTAAAGGACTCTCTGACTCATTTTAATCCATTCTGGGTTGCTGTAATTTCATAATGTTCACGGAAGGAAAAATTAGAAAAGCCAATTTACCTAATCTGTTTTTATTATTCCACGGACCTGTGTTCAGGTGTTTTGTAACTCGTCTCCAGCTGGAGTTCATTTTGACTTCTCAAAGGAAATGCATCATATTGGAAATCCCTGAAAAACTGTTTGAGGGACGAGTGCTAATGCATTTTTTTTTTTTTTCTATCTGAATTTCTCTCCTTCAGCCTTCATTTCTAACCGTAGCTCTGACGCTCGTAATATGTCACGAAATATGCAAGTTGTCGTGTAAATGTCATATTTTTTTCTGTGATTTTTGAGGTTCAAACTAGCAACCTTATGCTCTGAAGCTCTGCGAACCACGATTAAACCTCACCTTGCCTTACAGTTACTCAAAAAAAACAACAACATTTAATCAGTCAACACAAAGAAACCCCGGTGACTCCAGCTTCTCAAACATAAGGCTTTGGTGCTTTTGTTAATAATACATTTTAATACTAATACATTGTATTTATCTAGTGCTTTTCGAGGAACTCAAAGACACTTAGCAAAATAGAAACAAACACCAACAATAAAACAGCTGAGGCTGGATTTAAAATAGATGCATGCAGTAAAATGCAGAAAAGAACTGGGGTGTTTGATTTACTTCATTAAAACCTTTTGGATTTGACTGAAAACAAACTAATTTGAAGATGCCACCATGGGCTTTGGGCATTTTTCACTAAGCTCTGACATTTATAAAATGAACGACTTCACTAATTAGTGGATTAACAATTAAAGGATTTAATTGAAAAAAAATTGTAAAAATAGAATAAAAAGCGTTAACAGATATCGAAACAAACTGTGCGGTGTAACCCTAACCCCAGATTTCGATTTAGTATCAAACCAGAAATGGACAAATATGATATAGGAGCCTCATTCTGTTTTGTGGTAAAACGGCAGCTAGAGTCGACAAATAGAACCACCAGAGCATGTGGCTGCTGTGTGAATAATTTCTCACTCTGTGTAACTAATGATATGCAGCCTTAAACTTCACCAGACCGTCTGTTGTGTCTAATTGTAATCTACATGTATCAGTAACAAAAACCATGTCAGAAGATGGCATAAGCAGCTTATCCGGACAGATTGCACTGTTTCTTGCTTGCCTTGTTCCTGCAAAGACCTGAAGAGGCCTAAATGTGAGCAGTGAGAATTCATAGTCTCAACTATGTCATAATATTTTATAGCGTCTTTGGAAATAAAACGTATTAAAGTCTTGTATTGCCATAACAGTATATTGCTTTGATAAAAGTTAATATTTTTAATGTGTACTTGCTGGCTTGACATTTCTTCTTTGGAGGGAGAGTGCGTGCATTTGTGTACCCCTGTTTATATGTAAAACAATTCTCCATCGGTGCAGGACAATTATTGTTTTCTACACCGAATATTCAGTAAGTCTATCTAATTATACCCCCGATTGCCATGGCCTTAACATTCGCCCCATTACCTTGTCTGGCTCTGCAATCTATGAGGCATCTGATGAAAGCTGCACTCCATGATGCAATCAAAGCGCAAGGCTCATTTTAGAAGTAGTTCAAACAAGAGAGGGAAAACTCTGCATGTTTAGTGGGCTGGTTCAGGGCAAACTGGGAAAGTGATTCATAACACATTTACAATTCATCTAGTTATTCTTGCATTGCAGCACGCAATAATTGCAGCTGTAAAATGACCACAGCTAATAATCTTTAAGCAAGCATGAGGACATAATGAGGAGGATGAAAACACAGGGAAACAGCGTTAATACGTGTGAAGGAATGAAACTCTGCTGTGAAGTAAGCTTAACAAGGGGCACACTTTGTGCTGTAGAAGAAAAGTGGGAAATTTCAGTAAACACTTTATGTGCGATTCTGTGAATAAACATAAACAAGTCTTGTACATACTGGCAAATCCATAATGAGTAATGTCATTAAGTTATACTTCAGTCTGAGTTTAAAAAGCAGTCCTATGTACACTATGACGTGTTTTATGCTTCAGTAATATGTCATATATTTCAGTTATGGGGCTTTTGCGTTAAGGTTGCATTAAGGCTTTGAGGTTTCGATTTGAATGTCAACATATTTTTTTTTTTTGTGTTGAGTTCTCACACAGGACGTAAATATTACACTGTAAAAAGGTGACAGTGTAAGAACAAGGTCAAGTTTTCTGAGCTTTTGCATCATGAATGAAGGCCATTAGCCAATCATACACAATTACAATTGATATTTGTGATTCTAGCCACCTAGTGTTGTACTGTATTGTAAAAATTCTAAAGACATTGAACTGAAGGACAACATCGCCAAACGACTACGCTACACAACAATATGCATCATGAACAAAAAAAAAAATGTTTACACTGATTGACACTGACAAAATCTGATTGTGTGTGTTTTTTGCTTGTGCAAAACATCTGTGTAAAACCAGGATTACGGCGTGTCAGAGTTTGCAGCCACTGCAGTTCACAGAGTTATGTAATTCGAAGTGGAAACAAAACAACACGTTACACAAACTCCTGCTGGTTAATTTGGACTATAAGGACACTTTTAGTTTGGACAGACCACACTCGCTAACCTAGCAACATTAATGATACAAACAACCCGTAATACGCTGTAAAATACAGTTATCACATTGGTACTCTGGGCTTTTAAAATGAAGATATAGTGGTAGAGGAAAGTTCAGACAGCACTGTTATTTGTTTAATAACTCCATCTGTACGATTCCTCTGAAAGGCAGGTGAAATGCCAAATCAGAGCTCCACATTTAATGTAATCGCAGTCGCAAAGTCAGCCTTCGCAATTATAAAATCGCTGAAGGCAGCAATTTATCGTGATGTATTGGATTCAGTGACACTGAGCATTTTTTAAATCTTTGTTTGTGTGCATTTGTGTTGAAAAACTCCCATTTCAAAATGATCAGTAACCCGTGCATTTTCCTTGATATCCAAGTCCTCAGATAACAATCGCAGTGTCTACAATAATTAGTTGCGATACGAGTTTTGCCCCAAAATGTGCAGCCCTATGCCGATTCGAGATCGTCCACGATCAGATCTCACAACCTTAATGTGTCTTCAACGTAACCGTGGAAAGGCTTTGATAAAAGCTGACTGCCTGTCATATTGTTAATGAAATCCAGCGTATCACGTGCTATACTATTTTATAATGATGTTAATTGCCGGTTCAAGACCTCTACATACCGTAATGATGTTTAGAACGAGTCTCACCCCACTGTTAGAAACACTACGTCCTGTACACCATCCATATTATGTTTACAGTATCAGTGTGAAAGTAACTGAATGGAGGTCTGAGATGGAAGGATAAGTCTAGTGCTGTGATCTGACTGCTTTTCTGTTGAATAAAAGATTGACAGTGGAGGGCTGGGGAGGGCTGCTTGGAGGGGGGCTGTATTATTGAATTGGGTGGTAGGATGAAGAGAAGGAGAGGCGGAGTCCCAAATGAAGGTATGGGAGTGGTGCAGTGTCGGCCCGTCTGTCTGTTTGTATGAATGTGTGCGCTTCGGTCTGATTCTTACTGTGAGTCTGTTTTCTCTGTTCGAGGTGTGTTTGTGTGCGAATGTGCGCGCGTCAGTGTGTGTGTGTTGGGTTGGGAGTAAAAAGGGGAATCTCGGTGCTTCTGTGGCGGGGGGTGGTGTTTTGAAAGGAGGAGGAGGAGGAGGAGGGGAAGGGGGACGGTGTGCGAAGCTGCTTTACAGAGAGATGGATAGGATGGATTGAAGGTGTAGAGCGGTGATTGGCAGGCGGGATGATGCGGCCCTGGCTCAGCTGCAGCACTGAGATGTAGGCAGCTGCTGATTGACAGTCGAGCCGAGCCTGGGAACCACAGAGCTGGATTGGCCACAAAGAGAGACAGAGGGAGACAGAGAGAGAAATTATAGATTTAAACCAAAAATACTTTCTGTGTAGCCTCAACATTTTGCTTTGTGTTTTCTTGCTGGATAGTTCCACACTGCCATCTATTGTGTGCTACCTTTGTGGTATTTTTATTATATTTATTGACAGGTGACAATGTGTTTCCAGTGTTTTTAGGCCAAACTGGGAAAAGATGCGGTATGAGTTGAGATTTGCAAAAAGTCCTAGAAAAGACTCACACCAAAGAAGAAAGTCGATAAGTCGCAGAAAGAGCACTGTGTTGGTGTAGAAAGCCATCGGGGAAACTAAATAATCACAATAAACAAAGCAAAAGCTCTGCAGGACCACAATATCAAACATGTGGGCTGTTTTCATCCTAAAAATACATGTTTCTGATCAGTCAGCTAATCTTTGAAGTTGCAAAACGGGGAAATACATTGTGTAAAAAACTGCTGAAGCACCTTCAAGACGTCTTCAGGTCCTTGTTTTGTCTGAGCCTAGACTGTACATAAAGATGGACAATGTGACGACGTTTCCCTCCCGCTACGGAAACATCAGGCCCAAATATCGCAACTCCAGGAGCTGCCATGTTGCTTCTGTGACGTATTTTAGAGCCGGAGTCTGCACGGTAGAGACATGTTTCCTCTGTCTCGACTGCGATTGGTCAATCACCTGTTTTTATGTCATCTCAAAAATCACCTTTGGGACACATTTAGTTTTTACATTTATGCAATTTTTCTGTTTACTAACATTGATGGGGTGGGGTGTAATAAAACCTACTCTCAAAAATGGTTAAGATTTAGTTAGATTTACTAAATCTTTCACAAAAATCTATTTAGGTTTACCAAGTCCCTGGACATGTCTGTCTTTACAAAATCTCAAGGTAAAAATTTGTTAGATATACTTAAACAATTTTTAGTTTCTTTTATTCATTTTTCAAGAAGTTCTTAAAAAAAAACCTGCTTGAAAACAACTTTTTCGATGTGAAAATATTGTTAAACTACATCAGTGAAGTGTAGCGTGATGACAGTATTATGTAAACAAATTTAAATTAGGTGGAAATTTAAAAATAATTGAAACCAGTGACTTTAAAATTGTAAAATACATTTTGGTACTCTTTCATTTTCTACATGAAACTTTTCTCAATAATATATCATTAATTTCTTTTCAATTTTATGTTTGTTAAACTTAAAATTAACCTATTTCATTAAGTAAATGTTGCTTTTATTTATTTACTGAGAATGAATTCACCCCAGTCTCTGTTTTTACAGTGCACCCTTCCACCTAAGTTCCAAGAAAATTGGTGTAGTAGTTTTTACGTAATCCTGCTGACGATTACATTACCTCCTTTGAGAATCTGGAGCCTGTGTGTCCGTGTAATACTTCAGTCCAGGCTGACATACGGTGTACGTCAGCAGCCACGGTGTTTATGTGACATCCATGATCCCCACAAGACACTGTTTTTCACTGGCGTCACCAGCACATTGACATTTGTAGTTCACAGTGAAAACTATGGCTATTGTATGGACTTCCGTGGTGTTGACATTCATGGTGTTTGTTAACTTCAGTACACTCATTACTTTTCTAGCGTCTTGTTTGTTTTCTTTGCAGTGAGCATCACATCCTCCGAAAAGTAACGAACATGAGTCCTGTTATTTGATAAATTCCCTATAATAAACAAGAAATTAATTTCAAAAATGTTGATTTCCTGTCAAACCAAATGATCAAAAAATCTTTTTACCGCTCTTTGGATTGATGTCATTGAATTTCTGCAATGCGTGTGCTGGTATATTCGACCATTTTGAAGAGGAATTAAATACAAAATGGTTCCAAAGTGTTTCGAGATGCTGATTGGTAAAAGTGTCCGTTGTCTTTGACCTCTGATGTCGCTTTTAACAAGTTAATTACTTTTTGCCATTGATCAGGTTTTGTGTTGCGATGAGGCTGTGCCGCAGTCTGAGGTGCTGCTTTCTATCTGTATAAACACAAATAATCTCTGTAAGTTTTGATCTAGAGGTGTATACAGGCCTATTTTTTTTCCAACCACCGCGCGTTTGCTCCTGTAGGACTTCCGACCATTACTGCCTGCTCCTGCAGATCCGTGATCCCACGTTTGCCTGCTCATGCAGAGATTCTGAACACTCCCGCTTGCAACAGTGCTTTCTTCTCAATTCTGTCTGACCCATCCTGCGGGGAAAATAAGACACACATAGAGATTTTTTTTTTTAAATTGAAAGAAATGCTATGAGGGTCACTCAGCTGTTAAATAACCTTTAAAAGATATGAACTTAAAAATGTGGAAAAACAACTAATTTCAAAGCATTAACAAAGGTGAAAGTAATGGTTCATGTTTCTGTTTCTCTCTTCCTTTACATTGTTTACAGGGGTAAGGGATACAAACACAATGCAGTCTCACTGCTTATTTAAGAGTCAGCAAGTTAAATGTAATATTATCGAGGTTTACTGGTAATTCAGATAATTTAATTAGCCACACGAGTTAAGGGGTGAGGTGGAGAGCACAACTGACAAATTAAATTGACATATTAGTTGGGTCGTTAATTGGAGGGACAGAAATTTTGACAATAATGGATGTGTTCAGATGAAAACAAATAAATATGGCAAAAACAAAGTGCAGCGTGCAGCATTAGTGAGAGTGTTTCTCTTCAGGTACCGTTGAGAAATAAATACAAACCTACAATCCTCAATCAGAAATGTGATTTTAAAGACGTCTGCAGAGAAGTTGATTATACCTTGGGACAGGGTTTTTACATCTCTGCTGAAAGTTATCACAGTAATTATTTTCTCTGTCATCGGGACACAGTAGGTGAATAGTAGAAATGTGGCCTATGTTTTTTGTTTTACACACCTTCTAAGCACAGTTGCCATTAAGACATTGAGTTGATTGTTTAGTCAGTGCTAGAAAAGAAAGAGCTTGGACTTTTTCCGTGTATTTTTCACCCAGTGATAAGCCCGTTATCGTACCCTCTCTGCAGCTGGCCTCCTCTGCGAGGGGTGTGCGTGCAACCAATCACATCACATGCCACCGGTCTGACTTAGAGTTGACCGAGGTGAACGCAGAGGTGGTTACTTCACGTTATCATACAAGCAAAAGGATGTTTATTTCCTCATAGAGCCAAATTTGCTGGGGCTTAGAATGAGTCTCCAACATGTCCTGATGATTTCTGACTGAGGGTGGTCAAGCCATTCACTGGATTCCCCAGACAAAAGCCACGAGCACCTTGTCAGTTTGATAGAAGTCTGTATGATAGCTGTCACCCCCCCATCATGTCCCATTAATGTATTTCCAAGAAAAAAAGAACACACATCCTTGAATTTGAATTTCCCATTTAGGTTATGTTTTTTTTTTTTTTTTCCTCGGTATTCCTTGATATATTTAGAAGATACTGTCACATCACATTGTCATGATGTGCACACAACAGCAATGTGCTTTAAATGCATTCATCATCAAAAATTCACTTTATTTTTTAATTTGTTGTACAGCATATTGCCCATTTTATCGTAGTAAATATTTGAAAGGAGTCACTTCGATCTGAGAGCTCATGAAAACACCTGCTCCAAAAAACAGCTATGACTCACTGTGCCAAGTGGAAAATGATTTTAATATTGTACCCTCATACACTGTTACTTCTCTGGCCTCGTATTAGCAGTAACAGTAAAACGGATGCAATTAAAGCGAAGTAGAAATCGGCATCAAAGTGAACTTTGAGTGTGCAAGAGACGAAGATGCGACAGGAGTGAGAGCTAGACATTATTATTCTCTTCTCTTAATTAACCTTCTGCAGTCGTGCCAATCAATAATACGGGCTCAAACTAATGTGAATCCAGTTTTGATTTCTGTTTTGTGCATGACGATGTTTAAAATCAGTATGTGTGAATCCGTGGGTGTGAGCATGCTGTGCATTTTATCTGCGAGACTGATGAAAATATTCAGTAGCAGACGCAGGCAGTGGTTTTGTTGCACTGTTTGACCAAAGAAGAAAGAGATAGGCCTTTTAAAGACATAATGTGGTTCTTCTGAGGCTGCCGGGAATAGTAGCCTTTTCGTTCTAAAACAATATCCAATATCTGAAATAATTGACGCCTACTCTTGCAAAAAAGCCTGCTGGCATGAAAGAAAAGCACATTAGGAGGTACCTGCAGTTCATTTTTACAAAACAACACAGAGGACTTTCCTTAAAATTATTACTGTGTGCCATTACTATTTTCTTGGGGGCCATTACTTCACTTGTTACAAATCAATTTTATTTATTTAGCTTTAAACAAACAACAGACAACAAAGGTTGAGAAGGACAAATTAAAACATTAAAAGGACAGACATCACTGTGAGTTAGTTTGCATAAAGAATCGCTCTACCTTAAATTTGGTAACAAGATTTTCTAATACGCAAGCATTTTCTTCTTCAATATGACCTACTTTATGTAGGAATAAGAACCTTTCTTTATTTAGATTATGGACAAAACAGTGAATCAGTTCACAAAAAATGTCCTTTCAAGCTGTTTTCTTAAACAATTCGAGATTAATGGCCACATATTTTTTGCTCTCAGAAAGAGAATACTTTAGAATTACAAACGTGCATTACACTGCAATAACAGCCCTACAATAAGAAGCCAGATATTACGAAATATAACCAAACGGTCTTCCCCAGTCGGTAGGAAAATCTTGCTGGCTAGATTCCTTAAAACTAGTATAAAAGTCTAGCCACTGAAAGACCATAATGGGCTTTAAAAAAATGTCTCAGTGAAGGATATCATACAAACCATTGTTATAGCTCGTTACTGGTTCAATCTGGCTCGATATTAACCGAAACATCTTCTTAAGACAAAGTTAGATGTATTTTCTTGAAATGCAAATCTTCTAATGGTAAACATGCTCGACAAGAGTCGTTTCCATTTTTTGCAGCGCACGCATTCGGCAGACATTACGTGTACAGTGTTTGGGATGCAGCTACAGAGTCTTTTAACAGACTACATGGTCATTGGTCAGTCGGGTTGCTTTCCAGGTGGCCTGGTTCAGGGTGGGAACCATTGTATGTAGCTAACAGGAAGGGGGGAACAGCTATCGGAGGGCACCAGCTGTCCGTGAGGATGGGCAGGTCCCCTGGCTTCCTGTTTCTCAATACTGTGTATGCCCCGGAGCAAAACAAAACCAGCTTCCCCTTCCAGTTTGAGAAACAATAGATGTCACAAACAGCCCTCCTCTGCTTCCATCCTTCTCTCCCTCCATTCCTCCTTCCTCTCTTTTTCTCTTTTCTTCCTCCCTGCTGCCTCTCATTTTCCTCTTGCTCACCATCCTCTTCTCACTTTCGTCTGCTCTTTTCCTTCTCTTCTAGTCCGTAACTCATTCTTCCGTCTGTGTCTTCATTCTTTTTGCTCCTTCTTTCACATTTTGTTCATGCACCTCATCTTTACTTGCCTCCTCCTCTTCCACATTCTCTTCCCCGCCAACGCTTTCATAACATCCTTCTTTCTCTCTCATCATCTGGCTGGTCTCGCTTCTCACTTGTTTTGCATGCAGGGTTTCTGCAGGTCCTTGAAAAGTCTGACTTCCAATAATCTGAGTTTTAGGCTATAAAATATCTTAAATACGATTTTGACAGATCTTAAAAATTGATTGGATTATGAAATTACTTTACTTTTTGAGCTACGTTATCTTTAGTCTTGTTAAATGTGTTTGTGGGGAAACTCTGTTTTGATCTCACTCTAGCAAAACTACAAAATGAATCCAACGTGGAACCAACAGGCACTAATGCAGACTGTGCAGCAAGGTCAGGATTTATCAAGGCACGCGGAGCTAGTGTGTCGCAATGTGGTGTGTGGGCTAACGTGAAGTCTCTTCTGAGAAAAATAACTGCTTATAGCTACCTATAGAAGTAATAACAGTGTTTATGTTAATATTTTTTTTGTCTACTATGTGTAAATAATTTCAACAAGATCAGGTTCGAGAACAACACATTTAGTGTTTGGTTGAAACCTGCTGAAAATATCAAATTTGAAGCTGTATCTTTATCTTCTATTATCTTTTTTAATTAGGACGTCTGGCACCGAAGGCATTAGAGTCGCACGATTTTCCGTCATATACTATATTATTTATGTATCGTATACTATATACAGTATTTTTGGTGAAATTGGCCTTGAATTGCATTCCATAGTGGTCTTCAAAAGTCTTAAATTTAGCTTGTTAAAACCTGCAGAAACCCCAGGGTGAGTGTAATAACATGTATGTTAGTGTATGTGTGCTGTTGGTTGTACAGCACTTTGTAAGAGGCTGGGAATTTGAATAGAGGTTGTGTAACATATCTTGCTTCCAAGAAATGTACAAAGGGTCAAGAGGTGATACTGATGATTAGATGAGACTTTATTAAAACGATTTGCAAATACACAATCCAGTTTCTGTACTACAGCACACCTTGTGGATAAGGAGAAACAAGCACTGCATCATCACAACGCTCGCGTGTCTTTCTATTGGATTTTGTTCCCAAGGTTGTGTCTACGTTTTGTGAAATATGAAACAGACATGAATTTACGCTTAACGTATCCAGGGATAGTCTTCCCATAAGGCATTTTACTGTACACATCTGCAATTTGTATGCTGAAGTGGAATTTGTGAATACAAGTCCTGATGACAAACATGCAGTTCATGAAAAAATAAACAGTGAAGTGCAACATGAGCTTTTAACCGTAGAACATTCCAGAAAGGTCAACAAGATGGGCTCGGAGAGAAAGAGAGAGAGAGAGAGAAAGAAAGAAGTTTTATTAATAATGAATTGAATTTTCATCTGCACACTGGAGAGGAGAAGAAGAATTCCACCTGGAAAAGATGCTGCATATGCATTCTACACACAAACGTACACGCATGTACACACAGCCCCTTACCGTGCGCATTATATGTAAGAGTGAGGCCGTGGCGATACAAAACACACAAGCGGCGAGGCAGTGAAAGAGTGATTGTGAGCGCACAAATACATGCACATACTATACGCGCTCCAAAAAGAGAGAGGGCACACCTGGTCTCATACAGAGAGGGAAGAGGAAATGTGTTGGCATATGTACAAATGCAGGCCCACAAAGTACGCACACAAAGTTGTGCACTTTCACACAAAGTTATTGACACATGGAGAAATCCATATTTATATATAATACAGTATGGTGGAGACCCATCAGTCTCCATAGTCTGTGAAAGGGCCTGCACCGCTTTACTTAAGGTATTAAATGTTTATGTGGCACTTTTTCATCCCTCAATAACCCTTCGTTCCACACACACACACACACACACACACACACACACACAACAGCAGTAACAGCTTCCCAAATCACAAAAAGCAATTCACCAAGTCACAATTATATGAAAATGACATCTTCATCTCTCTAAAAAAAAATACAAAAACATTATTTTCTGTTATCGGTAAACATACTTAGTTATACATAATTCACTGCTTGGAGACCATTGGTTTTCCTATACGCGTGTATTTAAATTAATATATTTGTTTATTCCAGAAACTAGTGATGGCAGTTCTTCAAAATTGTAAATTGAAAAATTGTTATTTAGAGCATTTATTTGCAGAAAATGATAACTGGTCAGAATAACAAAAAAGGCACTGTTCACAGACCAAAAATAATGAAAAGAAGCAAGTTCGTTTTCATTTTTAAACATAATACAACTGTTTTATCTTAGGCAGAGTTCAGGCATCCATATCTGGAGGAGTAACCCTGACTTTTCAGTCACAGCGTTCATGTGTCTTGGCATGACCTCCACCAGTCTTTCACACTGCTGCTGGGTGCTTTATGTCACTCCTAAATTATCATTTCAGAGGTTTTCAATATAGGCTTTAGGTCTGGGTATTTAGTGTGGTCTCTTATGTTTTTCCAGAGCTGTATATATATTTTTCTTTTCTTTTTTTCACCCTTTAAATCTGATCTAAATCTAATCTGGGATCTTTTAGCGGCGTCCTGACCCCAGTGTTGGTCAAGCTCAGGCTTAATGAAATGACTATTAACGCCAACTTTTCTTAAACAAACTTAAAAAAGTGTGTTTAAATTAATCATGAATCATTCAGTTCCCACAGGCAGATAATGTAAATCCTGGTGACATAGCAATTTTCCAAAACCTACTTGCTGATGGTAAATAATTAATATCAGTATTTAATATAAACTTCCTTTTAGGATCTATAGATGCTTTAAAAGTGGCCAATGTGCTAATGTGTTACCCTGTGTTATTTTCCTGGTGGGTAAAATTAACCCATTCCTGTGTCTCTCAGGTGAGCTGCTGGGCGCCTGGCAGGTATCTCTGGCTCTTTTATATCGAGCTCGATTATCAGAGGCCAAAAAGCACAAAGTGACGCTCATTACCATTGATTTGTGCTCACCAGGAGTCTGAGTCACACAAGGGCTGTGTGTGACTCAGTGAATGATTGTCTGTGTTTGTTTGAGCCCAGTAATTCACTGCATGAGAATCCCGTGATAAGGTGTACACCGTCTACTGTGGGTTTGATTTTCCAGTGTCATGCTGTGCGGCAATATTTCACTTTTATCCTTCACAATATTAGTGACTATTTGATGAGCAGCGTTGGGAAGGTTACTTTTGAAATGTAATTGGTTAAAGATTACTACTTACCCTGTTGAAAATGCAATAATCCAACTATTGTAATGACCTTGTCAAAAATAATGTCAGATTTCTTTTCTAATCTAACGGCTTTGCTGACCTCTGTTGTCCAGAAATCTGCCAAAAAGAAGCCATTCCTGCGTGACAAAAAGATGCAAAGCAACAGAATGAATGTTACAGTACAATTCTATATTTAAGCTTTTTATGTCAAAAAGAATATACTTGAACGTAACACCATTGTAATCACCGACATTTTCATTTCTTCTGCCCAGGAGGATATGTTTTCGATCCTGTCCGTCAGCGGGATTACACAAAACTGAGCTGTACTGATTTTTATGAAACTTGGAGGAAGGGTAGGGCACGGGCCAAGGACGAACCCCTTAAATTGCGAAGCTCGTCTATAAAACGGAGCGGGGGCTGGAATTGTTTTCCACTTTCCATTTCAACATTGGAGAGCCTCAAGCTAAATTAGAGCTTCAAATGGTAACAAATAAATTAAATACGTAATAAACTGACCACCTACTAATGAAAGAGAACAAAGACCTTAGTTACCATAGTAACAAGTCAGGTACACTCACCAGTGGTACCAGCTGACAACGTGGTTGTGGTTAAATAATGTTGTGGAAGGAGAACAGTGGACTGCTGGCCTTGGCGGAGGTGTGATCTCTCCAAGTGCTATCACCTGAAATTGACTTATTTATTCTTAGTTATCGTAATGGATTACAGTTACATTTATTTTGTAATTTAATTGTGTTACATGAAACTAGTTACTCCACAACACTGGATACATGACGGGGGCAAATATGCATCTCAGCACTGAGTTCTGGCATTTGTCAGTGCTTCAGTATTTACGCCCCGTGCTGGTGGTGGTGGGTGCCTTTGTCTTCTGCGCGTTGTGTCCTCTCTGTGGAGCCTTCGCCCTGGGGGTCGGGTGGTTGGGG
>JAPQRN010000002.1:8241153-8254804 GCA_037367275.1 Coranthus polyacanthus
CCCTTCCCCCAGCTTCTCCTCTCTCTTCTGCTTGCCTCCCTGCCCAAACAGTCACCATCCACGCGTGGCGTGAGGTTGGATGAGGGTGACTGGAGAGGTGTCTCTCCTTCTCTTTCTGTCTCTCTGCTTTGCTGTTTTTCTTTCTCCCTTGTTACACTTTGGTCCTTATCTCGCTCTTCCTCTCCTTCCTAGATTTCAGAGGGGAAAGTCAAAATGATAGAGGTCCGTTCAGCCGAAACTGGTCTGCAGATGTTGAGAAAACGAGACAAAGACATATCTTGATTTTCCTCTCAGTGTGAATTACCAGTATTCTCCTGCTTTTTGAAAGTGCTTCTCATACGCACAGAACATTGTTTGCTTATTTCTAAGAACCTGGAAAATACTGTGATCTGATCTGACTTGATCAATACATAATATTAATTTACAAAGGTGTCACAGAGCTATCTCGTTCTTATTTAACATCAGATAAGCAGTACTTCAGTTTAAATCCCTTCACTTTTTTTCATTTCAATATTGTATTATGTTTTGAATCAATTATTTCCTTGTTTTTTCACGACCCTTTAAATAATTATAGCTTCACTAAACCACCACACCAGTAGTTTTAGGAGCTGTAAAATTAAATAAGGACTATCTCGGGAGTAGTGATTGTGGTGTTGAAGTCAATAAAGTATGTGACATTTCCAGCATTGTTGTCTGCACCGGCGAAAACTGTTTACTGTTGAAATTTTCCAGTGGTGCACTCAGCCTTCTGCTTGTTAGCTGTTATATGGCCATGGCAAAAAGGCTGGTCCACCTCGTTCCAGCAGTATGGCATTTACTTCACATAATCTTCCTGTGTCCATGAATTTAAAATGTAGAAGGTCCTTTCAATCAGCATATGAATGTCTTACCGTTATCACACACACACATTTCAGAATAATAGTGCTGCTGTTTGTGAACTCTTTTCTTTGATTTATAAGGATTTTACAATCTAAAAATTAAGTTTATATAGCACTAATTTTCAACAACAGTGTTGAAATAAGCATAACGTTGACAGTTTGGTTAATCGTTTTTAAACATAAAGAAACATCTGCAAAATACAAAGTCTGAACATCCTGTGTCTGTTTTCACCAACAATGTCTCTCAAGTCTTTGCTCTGAAGTATACACCTGGTTTATCTTTTATGTTTAAACACTCAAAGCACTTGGTTAGGGTTCACAAAAGATTGTGGTCTTGGTTAAAGATACTCACAACATGCAGGACTCGGGGCGCCGACCCTGTGTTTTGAATAACTCCTGTTCACCAGCCTTCTCCATGCGACTTCTGTAAAATATAAGAAATACAGCCCTTTGAAATAGCTTTTGAAATACAATGCAGGTTTAAAATAAAGTTCCAGTAAATAAGTAAATAAATAAATAGAGTGCATTACAATACAATAGTATTAGGGCTGAATATTTCCATTATTGATTACTATGTTGATTACTTACTTGTTTAATCAATTAGTTGTTTGATCTATAAAAGGTCAGATGGTGAAAATAACGATCAGTGGTTCACAAAGCGCAAGACGACGTCCACGAAAGGTATTCAGTTTACTGTCATAGTAAAGAAACCAGGATATATTCAAATTTAAGAAGCTGGAATCAGAGAATTTTGACTCTTTTTTTCTTAATAAATGACCAGAAGCAATTCATCCATTGTCAAAATAGTTGGCGATTAATTTAATCGTTGACAAGTAGTCATTGAAGCTCAAAATACTATATGGTAAAGGAACATATTACATGACATGAGATGTAAAAGAATACGTTCGCTTGGGTTTAGTCATTTCTCCGTTCAATACACTCATATAAGATCCACAGAAGAAAAGCTTTTATCTGTCTCTGGTCAAGCTTTGATTCATTGTGGTCCTGCCACAATAGACTTTTTTTTAATGAAATATTGAGGTTTATGTATGATTCTATACTTACCCCGCCTCTCTGTTTTTGAATACCATGGTTTGAGCGACAACAAGTTTGATAACGTGAAACCTCTGAAACTCGGCATCACTGTATTAAACAGGGAGCGCTGCCTGCTTTGCCACCCAGCAGCGTTTCTTTTTGAAATGTAATTTTGAACTATGTGAACAGTGGTTTCCTCCATCTCAGATGTAGCGGTGTCTTTCTTAATGATGTGCTTTGGCTCATGCGTTTGGACAATTGTGCAAGGGGGGCTTTAATGAAATCTATTATTGTTTTTCATTGCAGGGGTAGTGGGGGGGAAGTGTTTACCTCACAAAATAGAAAACAGCAGCCCCTAAAATGACAGGAAATACACAGAGAGAGAGAGAGAGAGAGAAAGAGAGAGAGAGAGAGAGAGAGATTGAATTAAAGTTTTATGACTGATGAATATTTCATGTTCTGGGCAGTGATTCCCACATTCTAGTCTTTGCGTGCGCATGTGGCTGCATGTTTGTGCGTGCACGTGTGTAGTACGTGTGTGTGTGTGTGTGCATATCTGTCTGTGTGTGTGTACACTTAAGCGCACAGGCCCAGTTTGTATATTAGTAAGTGCTCCTCTAGAATATATGCATGGTGTTGTTAACCCTTCCCTTTCTTTATCATATTTGAACTATACCGCTACTGTATACAGTACTTTATGTTGTTTTATTGCCAGTATGTAAACTCAAGCTAGCGTCGGCTTTATGCCCGTAATAACTGATTTATTTGGCCACTTGGGGGCAGCCTAAACAAATGCGCATTTGCACATCTAACAGTTTGAAACAACTTTATCATTACTTTATACGTGTGTTTCTGGTCATCTAGCAAAATTAAACCTTCGGCTCTGTTTTTGGTCTCATTGGTTAAATGATCCATTGTGTTTACATGCTAGTCAACAGTTCTGACTGCATAATATTTTTGTCTGTGACAACAGTCACTGTGTCAGATTGGATTATTATAGACATACATTCTTGCCATCTTGTGGCTGAGAGATATCAGAGACGTCAATGGGAAAGAGGTGCGAGTACTGGCTGTCTTGTGTTCAGAAAAGCCTAAAAAGAAAGAAAAAAAAACAAAACACTGTTTAGACGTTCTTAGGTCAGACAAAGATGACAGTATGGGTTGTCAATCCTTCAAAGAGAACTTGAAGGTAAAATAATGATTGCTTCGTCACATTTATGACATGTTGTGTATGGCAGTCTGCTCTGTGCTCCTACTGGTCAACGTCACAGAAGTGACAGAACCTCCTGTGGAAGGCCCAGAAGCATCCCAGATGCGGTGCCCTGTGTTGTCCAATATGACACAGTACACAAGGTAAAACTATCGATCATCTCACCCGATGCCCATTGTCAGTCCCAATGCCCTACATCTGCCACTGGGGTGATATTGTTTAGTCCGAACCAAGCATGAGTAAAAAATCTTTGGTGTTGGCCTGGCAGTGCAAATTAGGTTTTTGAGTTTTTTTTGTACCAAAACCATGCAGGCATGGGCTGAAACCCCAACATCATCACTACAAATAAGCCCTTTTATATGTCATGTATTGTAACATGTATTGATTATTGCTTCTTGAGTGTTAATGTTGGGATAGTTTTAAGTGTTTGGTAAATACCACAGCTAACTATTCTCTTAACTGTCATATGTGTACTGAGGTTTTTCACCGTGAAGTTATGGTAGAAGGAGAATGTTTGAGGACAGTAGTCTGTGTGTATGGTCATATGGACTAAGTAAAGAAATCCTAAGCTACCCTTTAAAAACCATGTATCACTGTTGTGTTTTGTGTTTGCATCTCTGCTTATGTCCTCTTTTAAGCCCTTTGCTACAATCCTGTTTGTCAGAGGCTTGACAAACAGTTAACTTGAGTTGACTTAATCAGTTTGCCAATGATCTAATACACCTCTCTGTTGATCCCGTAATGGTGGCTCCTGATGGATATTTAGATAGAGATATGAGTCGATGAAGACAGACATTTGTTTGCCGAGTAGTGTAGGCCATCCTCGTTTATTGATTAAGCTCACGGATCAATATGTCAGCTTGGTTTTCATCCATGCATCTCTCCTCTCACCGATCATCAACAGTGGCTTACACTGAGGAGTAATAATCGATTGTAATAGTATTTTTATCCTAACTTATTGATTACAGCCCAAACTGTACATCTAAGCAAGCACCGGTTTGTACGTACACACACAGTCAATATTACCTGAGTTATATTATATGAGTCTGTCCATTTTTCAGATCCTATAATCTGTTTTCTCTAGTCTAAGCTTATGTATATGTTATGAGGTAGTGTCTAGTTAGGTTAAGAGACTGTCTGGCAGCTGGAAATACATAACATAAATAGGTCCTTGTTATGATTATTTACCAGAACCATTTGGTGCTTAACCTCTCTTGTTACCTGATCTTTATATATTTCAGTAATAGGCTTCGTATGTTTACATTATTTATGTCAAATCTTCTCTGTGCAGAATTTAGACTTTAGATTTTTATTCATGTCTTCCAGTGCTCAATGTACTCTGTGTATAAATAAACTATTGTTAGGCTTGAAAAGAAAAAGACAGTTAAATCATTATTAGGGATTATTTGTATGACACATAATTGTCAACTGAAATTTCAACATAACAGTGATTTGCATATTGCAAATTAGGCCTTATTCCAAATGTAGCATTTAAGACCTGTGAGATATGCTGATATTATTCAGGTTTTAGGAGTATTCTTTGACATCTACACACCGCTTCACAATGTGCATCTCAGTTTTTATTGCAGTTTGTGACACAAGGCCTCTTGCCTGTTTACAATCAGCTCTGTGAATTGTGCAAAAGCCAACTAGCCAACAGTTTGCAAAGCCGGGGAAGTGATGCATGCCCAAAAGAAAAGCCCATATTTCTGGTAGGAAGGAGAAACACATATGCTTTTAAAAATTATAAAAAGACTGGCATATTAACAGTTTTTGGGACATGTGTGAATATCACAATGCTGATCTTTTCAAGAATGTGGTTGGAGGAATGAAAGAGGGAGACTGTGTTTACACAAGTCTGCCACTGGTGGAAAACTTTTGGAAAATCCTATTTTTAATTGGAGTATGCACGGCTGCAGCTTAACGGAGATATTAGAGGCAGGCTCGTTTCACTTGCCATGTTAACAGGTTGTTGGGAATGTTGTGTTTTTCAGAGTAGAGGCTAAAACTGAATATTTTGTGCATGTAAAAATAGTGAATGATTCATAATTCAGGTATTTCAAATAACTGACTCGATTGGTGTGTCACAAAAAAATAAATTCCCAAAAATGTCTGGAATATTTGTTAACTATACCTATATACTACATACTCGTATTTTAGTCACGGTGCCCGAGCCTGGTCAAAATAAGTGTTGGAAGAGAAAAAAACTTATTTGCAAAGCTGAACTACTAACTTTAACATTAGTTCCTTGTTTTTTCCATGAGGCTACACTGGGAATTGTAAGTGCCTTTTTCTACCCATTGAGCTCTATTGGACCACTGTGGCCATTGAGCCAGCGATTGTCTGATGAATATTCGCAGGATGCAGACATTATGGATCATCCACAATTTCTCCTTGCTCTCCCCCTTCTCATTTCCATCCTTTTCTCTTCTGCACTGCGGAGAGCTGCATTTGCTGCATAATCGCCCACTGAGTATCTCCCGACTTTCTCGCCTCTTATTTTTCCCCCCCGCTTTTTAATTTCTGTGAGCTGTACACCACCAGCATGCAGTTTAATCATCAACTAGCTGGACAGGTTTGGGCGAACAGCGCTGACACATCTGAGTGGTCTGGGTTTGACTAGTTTCGTTCCAAATGGAGATAATGGCATTCAGAAAAAGAAGGTGACATCTTTTCTTGCAGAAATGATTGATAGCACAAAATGATGCAAATGATGGTACTTTTAGGGTAGAAGTAGCTTTAATCTGTGACTCAAAGTGATTACCCTTCAACACACCAAATTTTTCTATATTTTGCAGATAGGTTTTGAATGATGAACTTTAAGTAATGACTTCCAGGTAATGACTTCTGTAAAAGTAGTTCTCCCCGTATGTTTCCTGCCACATTTAGGGTGTTTAGTGACATAGTGTTCGGCATTCTTTCTTTTATAGTGTTACTGTGTCAAACAGTAACATTTCCAGCCTCTTACACACTTTAAGCTTAAGCTTGAAAAATGGGACCAATATTTTGTGAGTGGCTCCACATGAAATTGTGGGACTATTTGGACTGAAGAACTTTATTTGCTCTCATTCAGATACTTTTTTCTAATTAAATATTAGAGCCGTTTTGCATAAACAACCTGCCCTCAGTGCCTTACAACAGGTGGGAATTAAGTCCCTTGCTCAGTGGTTCTTAGTAGAGGTCGGCTGGTCGTGGATTTTTAAAGGCTAATATAATAATGATAGTTTGGGGCAGGGAAAAGCCAAATGGCAGTCAGTCAGCCCCAGGGGTGGGTGAGATCCGCCCTGAGTTCCTTAAGGCTCTGGACGGTGGGGGGCTGTCTTGGTTGACATGCCTTCTCAACATCGCGTGGATGTCGTGGACAGTGCCTCTGGCTTGGCAGACTGGGGTGGTGGTTCCCCTTTTCAAGAAGGGGGACCAGAGGGTGTGTTCCAACTACAGGGGAATCACACTCCTCAGGAGAGGAGAGGAGAGTCTGGCTGATAGTCGAACCTCAGATTCAGGAGGAACAAAGCAGATTCCGACTTGGTTGTGGAACACTGGACCAGCTCTTTACCCTTTGCAGGCTACTAGAGGGTTTGCCCATCCAGTCCACATGTGCTTTGTGGAGCTGGAGAAGGCATTTGACCGTGTCCTTCGTGGTATCCTGTGGGGGGGGTTGCTTCAGGAGTATGGGATCCGTGGCCCGCTGCTACGGGCCATTCGGTCCCTGTACGACCGGAGTCAGAGCTTGGTTCACATTGCCGGCAGTAAGTCAGACTCGTTCCCGGAGCTGCTTCATCAAGCTGTGACCTCCAGCTTGCACTGGGAAGGTTTGCAGCTGAGTGTGAAGCAGCAGGAATGAGGATCAGCACCTCCAAATCTGAGGCCATGGTGTCCTTCAGTTTGGGAATGAGTCACTTCCTCAAGTGGAGCAGTTTAAGTATCTCGGGATCTTGTTCACGAGTGAGGGGAGGTGGGAGTGGGACAGACAGATCGGGTCTGCAGTGATGCGGACGTTGTACTGGTCCGTTGTGGTGGAGAGGATTTTACGGGTCAATCTACATTCACACCCTCACCTATGATCATGAGCTTTGGGTGGTGACCAAAAGAACAAGGTCGCGGATACAAGTGGCAGAAATGAGTTTCCTCTGCCGGGTGGCTGGTATATATTAGTAGTTTTTTTGCCAAAACCTAACAGAAGTGAAAAACTATATATTTAAAGATGAACTCCTTGGAAATATGAACCCCAGTCTTCTGCATGGCAGCTCTAAATACAACACACTCAGCCAAACTACACAGATAAGCTTTGCCAGACTTTACCTACATTTATACCAAACATGGCTTCCTATTTTTTCTTTCTAAATTCATAACTTTATTTTAGTTTTTTCTCGCAAATTTATGACTTTATAATCTCAGAGAATATCTGATTTTTTAAAGCTTTTTCCCCGTAAATTTACCTATTCATTCTCAGAGAATATCCAAGTTTTTGTCTTGGAAATTTATGACTTAAATCTCGGAAATTTTGAGTTCTCTAAATATTACCCCCCCTCTTCCCACGTGGAATTTTTTCGATTTTACCTAAAGTGGCGCTATACACCAAACTAACTTCAAAAACATGTAATCACTCCCACTAAAAAAGTGGGAGCGATTTTTATTTTTTGAGCTGTTATTTTCCCATATAGTGAGTATTTCCAGTTGAGAATATTAATTAACAGCCACTATTGGCACCAACATTTGCCAATACCGATTGTTAAATGATCTATCTCTAGATCTTAGACAAGTCAGACGTCTGTAAATAAATACATATACCTAAAAATATAATATAATATAATGCAAATAAACATACAATACATATAAAAAAATACAAATAGTAAATGCATTTTTTGCTTAAGAGGCAATATTTAAATTGTCATAAATAAAATGTTGAAATGTATATTTTTTAAAAGTTTCAGTCAGTTGTTTATTTTTTATATCTATGAAATAATTATAATAATCTGTTTTCTCTGGAGGGATGGAAGAACAGTTCACTTATGTTTCAAGGTGCATGTCTACATGTTTACATGCCTTTATTCCGTTCATGCATGTGGGTGTCTGTATTGTTTACCTAGCTGCATTTTGTACTCCCAAGGTGCATCATTACTGTACAAGTATAAGCTGTGTCTTTGAGGGTGTGTGTGTCAGGGTGGTAGTGGACAACAAATATTCGGCAGCATCTTGTAGCATATAGCTCTGCTGCTCTCCTGTGCACACTTCAACTACTGCATGTCAATGTGCACACATATAAGGCACTTGCACAAGCAGAATCACAGCTTGGCATGCAGTCATACATACAGAGTACATGCATGTGTGTCAACCCACACTGAGAATAACAGAACAAATGAAGAAATACACAAAAAGAATATACACGAAAATACCTCTATGTGGTCGCAATACACATTCTGTCACACAGCTACATGCATACATACATTCACAGTACTACAGTAAATACACTCACCGGTCACTTTATTATGTACACCTTGCTAGTACCGGGATGGACCCCCTTTTGCCTTCAGAATTGCCTTAATTCTTCGTGATATAGATTCAACAATGTGCTGCAAACATTCCTCAGAGGGATTTGTTCATATTGACACGATAGCATCACTCAGTTGCTCCAGATTTGTCGGCTGCACATCCATGATGCGAATCTCCCGTTCCACCACATCCCAAAGGTGCTCTATTGGATTGAGATCTAGTGACTGTGGAGTACAGTGAAGTCGTTGTCATGTTCAAGAAACCATTTTGAGATGATGTGAGCTTTGTGACATGGCGCGTTATCCATCAGAAGGTGGGTACACTGTGGTCATAAAGGGATGGACACGTTCAGCGACAATACTCAGGCAGACTGTGACGCTTAAATGATGCTCTGTTGGTACTAAGGGGCACAAAGTGTGACAAGAAATGATCCCTCACACCAGTACACCACCACAATCATCCTGAACCACTGATACAAGGCAGGGTGGATCCATGCTTTCATGTTGTTTACGCCAAACTCTGACCCCACCATCCGAATGTTGCAGCAGAAATCAAGACTCATCAGACCAGGCAACTTTTTGCCAGTCTTCTACTGTCTAGTTTTGGTGAGTCTGTGTCGATAGTATCCTCAGTTTCCTGTTCTTAGCTGATAGGAGCGGCAACCCGTGTGGTCTTCTGCTGCTGTAGCCCATCTGCTTCAAGGTTCGACGTGTTGTACGTTCAGAGATTTTCTTCTGCATACCGTGGTTATAACGAGTAGTTATTTGAATTACTGTTGCCTTTCTATCAGCTCAAATCAATCTGTCCATTCCCCTCTGACCTCTGGCATCAACAAGGCATTTTTGCCCAGAGAACTGCCGCTCACTGGATATTTTCTCTTTTTCGGCCCATTCTCTGTGCACCCTAGAGATGGTTGTGTGTGAAAATCCCAGTAGATCAGCAGTTTCTGAAATATTCAGACCAGCCCTTCTGGCACCAACAACCATGCCACATTCAAAGTCACTTAAATCACCTTTCTTCCCCATTCTGATGCTCGATTTGAACTTCAGTAAATCGTCTTGACCATGTCTACATGAATAAATGCATTGAGTTGCTGCCATGTGATTGGCCTATTAGATAGCAGTTGAACAGGTGAACCTGATAAAGTGGCCAGTGAGTGTATATTACGTGAGAGCAAAAAAAAGTATAATTAAACATAATCATGACCCTACACAAAATACACTTGGAGCTGAGGGTTACAAGTACTTAATGATAATGAAATCGATGCATAGTATTGTATATTGGGAGTAACAGATGTTGGTGTTGATATAGAGTCAGATATAGAGTCTTGTCTACGCTGTCTGTTCTCTGATTAGTTCCTGGGTCAAAATCATCATTGTTCAACTTTTAGATGTTCTTGTACTTTGCTTTGTTTGTTTGTTTTTCCTTTTCTTTTTTTTTAATGGATGCAGCATGGGTGGAAGCCCAAGCCAAATTTCCTACAATGTGGGACAATAGAGTGAACCTTGAATCTTGACTCTTAAATCTGTGTTTTTGTTGTTTTGTTTTTTTTGGCACTTTCATGCCTTTATTTCAGGACAGCAGAGAGAAGACCGTGGGATGTTGTCGGCACCCTTAGAAACTCTTCTACTGGACCGCACTAGAACATATTTAACACATTGGACAACATATGAAAATCTGAAATTTGTAGGAAAAAAAAAAACACAGATACGTTTTTGTCCAGGAACACAAAAAAAGTCTCAGCATAATACATAGACATTTTAAATTGGTCAGTTTTGCATTCCTCACTTTCTAGATTTACCACACACACCTGAACATATTGTGGCTGTTTAAAGTGTGGGTGTCACATGTGCCTATAAGGAGCAGAAAATGATTAGCACTTTGCATAAATAGTCAATTGTCTGCTTGAATGTGCGTCTGTGCCTGTGTGTCGGTGCGTTTGTGTCACTGTGTGTACACGAGCCAGACGCCCTTCTTTCTTCTGACGCCCTGCATTCGCTTCGGAGCAGGAAAATCGCTCTCACCGTCTCGCTGGCTGACGTTGCTGGCAGGAGTCCTGGGGACCAACGGGGGGAAACAATCCCAACAAAGTGGCATGAATTAATGTGACTAATTAACACCACGTTAATTATTTGTAAATTGCATGTTTGGGTACACATTACTTGAGAGGCATATGCTGCTTGTCATGTTCGCCCAAACAAGTGCCAGCTAATCTGTATCTCTGGAGTGCCCCGCGTCTGAAGACAGGCCAATCAGCATGGTGCAGGAGAAAGAAAACATGTAAAGAAGAAAAAGAGTGCGAGAGGAAGGGGGAAAGAAGTGGAGTGAGGTGAAGAGGACGGAGAAATGGAAAAGATCCCCAACAAATATTTCATCTCATCTGGAGTCCGTGCGAGTTTTTTTTTTATTTTGTTCTTCTGCTGTTATTTGTCTGAAGTTTGTATTTTCACTGTGGGGTTTATACTTCTGGTTTTTGGAACTGCTGTGAATGATGGTGTTAATAATTTTGTTCTTTTGTCACTGTGGTGCGTTTCCTTGTGTCCAAACACGGTCCATCTTCTACGCTGACTTCCTTCATACTGCAGTTTGGTTTCTTTTTTCTGTTTCTTGTGCCTTTGTGTATCCAGTCGTCTTTCTTTCTGTGTGCCACAGATGGGCCGTAAACGCTGAACGGGCATTGAAGTACAATAATTTAGACAAACTCTGACATATAAATAGTTTGAATATTACAACATGTCCTTTAAAATTACCCTTGAACAAACTTTGAGGGGCTAGTTTGGATTTTTTTAAGAGAGGTTGTATGAGGTACTTATGCATAGTCACTAAGCATGTAGTGACAGCCATGCGAGCAAGCCTTGGATCATTTCAAGCGCAGTAGTCTTATGTTTCTCTTCGGATTGTCTCTTGGCTGAGGCAAACATTTTCTATGCTCTCTTCCTTTGTATTTACATTTTAGGGAAATGTTTGGAGAAGCAGGAGTACTGGCTTGGAAGCTAAATAATGTAGTGCCGTGGACAGGGGAAGCAGCAAAACATATTTTAGCCACATAAAAAAAACAATATCAGTTTAAGCGTGTGCTGTATTTAGAATATTTTCTCCACTTTACTTGCGGTCAGACAGTCCTTTTACGCTGGGGAACTATAGCCATTATATTGCTCTCTCGAAAGTCTCCAAACTCTTTTGACAAAAACAGTCATTTCACCTTGCAGAACTTGGGAGTTGCTGGTCTACTGCTTCCTCAATCTGTTTGCTTGCATTATTGTATGACTTTGGGGTTTTGAACATACAGGGATGGACCAGAAACTACTGCGTTGAGTGAAATACAAATACTGTTTTCGTTAAAGGAGTCTGGTGGCTTCGAAGATATAAGCAGAAGGAAAAACAGTGAAAATATTCTAAATATAGTGTGCACTTAAACTGACATTGATTTTTGTTTTTTTTAGGTGGCTAAAATATGTTTTGCCATTGCTGCTGCAGCTTCACCAAACTGGAGATGTGTGAGAAAATATCCATGTTGAGTATCACAGCACTATGTATGTTTGATACTGTATCGATTCTCAAAAACACTGTATCGATTTTTAATTAATAATTTATAAGACTTGTGGCAGTCAGTGGTTCTTTTTGTGTTGTATTAACCCCGACTGCTGGACACTGTAATCTATCTTCCATTTGACTAAACTTTTTTACTTTTTACTTTTTATGCTTATGACGGTGTGTTCAGTTTTACTAAAATTAGATTACAAAAACAAAACAAAAAAACAACATATTGCCTTGCTTGAATAATAACCCCTGTATCGGGATGTGCATCGTATTAACAGATTATTGCAAATACACAGCCTTAGAGATGACGGCCATCTATTGCACCGACTGTGGATAAGTACCTCATTGAAACCCACTTAAAAAACACAAACTAACCCTTTAAAGCCTGAGCTGTTTGCTTAAAATGTAAGAGTAAAGGAGCCTAGAAAATATTTGAACCTCAGCCTCGAGACTATCTGAGGAGAAACACAAGACTGCTGCGCTTGAAATGATCCAGCTCTTGCTAGCATGGCTACCATTACATGCTTATCTATCACTCTGTCAAACCAAGCTATGCACAGTGGGTTTTATTAGGACAGTTTTGGTCGAGAAGATGCAACCAAAACTCTTGGCTTGGTCTGTGTTATCACCTGAGCATCCCCCCCCCCCCCCAATGTCTCCCCCTCTCTCTGTCCTATTACCCTTCAGTGTATCTTTCCCTCATTGACAAGCCCTTATTTTTCATCTTCCTTCCTAGTTTCTTCTTTCTCTCTGTTTCTCTCTCTTTCATCTCACTCATTTTTTCTGTCCCAATCCCTCTACCCCCCCCCCACACACACACACACCTCCTCCACCTCCTCCTCCTCCTCCTTCCAACCCCCTCATCTCCTCAGAGCTCCTCCGCATTAGCAGTCAGCTCCACTCCTAGACGTACTTTGTTTTTCAACCGTGGTGTAGACCCAGCGAGGGAGGGAGCGAGATACAGAGAGAGAGAGAGAGAGAGAGAGAGAAGGGGTGAGCGAGGGAGAAAGAGAGAGAGAGAGACTGTAGTGCGAGTGATAGAGAGAGAGAAAGAGAGAAAGAGAGCGAGAGCGAGCGAGAGAGCATCATTTACACAGCCATCCACGCCGAGCGGACCCTGCAGCTCACCCTCCCTCCATCCCTCCCTCCTCTTCCCTCAGCCACTGCTCACGATGCCAAACATTTTATGTGTTATTTAGTCATGCCTGACTTTATCGAATTTGAAAAACATGCCAGTCACGGGTACACCCTCACCCCCCAAACCCCCACCCCACACACACACTCCCTACACACACCCTCACCCAACATCATCCTTGTTTTTTTCTCTCTCTCTCTCACTCTCTCTCTTTCTCTCTCTCTGAAATCATCTCAGTTTGACCTCAAGAGCCTCTTGAGCCACTGTCTTTGGGGACATTTCACTTCTAAATGAAGTTTTATTTCCAGGCTTGCGGTTCACCATCGGTGTCTGAGGCGAGGCAGCAGCCTGTTTTCGAGG
>JAPQRN010000002.1:8274245-8291640 GCA_037367275.1 Coranthus polyacanthus
AATAGAGCATGAGCTCAAGTTTGCTCCTGTTCACCATGACGGTCCTGTCCTGTTGTTGATTCAAAATGTGTTGTAAAGGTATGGCCGCTAGCCTCTTTCTTGTTGATCCTCAGGAGACCATCTGCGCTGGGGGCATTGATTAGAGTGTGTCTGGTGGGATTACATCTTTGCCGTTGCCATGCCAACTAATCAGCTGATTTTTTTTCCCTTCTCTGTCTGTCTCTCCATTTTTCCCTCTCTCTCCTCTCTCTCTCCCTCTCTCTCTCTCTCTCTCTCTCTCTGGTTGTCACAGCAACGAAATACGGGAGAAGCGTGAGGGCCCCGGCAAGCGCTGAATTCAGCTAAAGGGGCGAAAAAATGTTGTTTTTCCCCCTCTCTGTTTCTCTGTCTTCCTCCCTCTCTCTCTCTCTCTCTCTCTCTTCCTAATTGGCAACTCTCTCTGACCTAAAGTTCTTTTGTCTCTGGCGTAAACACACCCCTCTCCAGATTACATTTATTTTCACATTTTAGAAATAGCTGGATGGTTGAGAGGCCCAAGGACAGATGCTCTGAATGAGGAAAGCGAGCAGAGTAAATATTGGGAGCATAATAGCTCGCTCCATGCTACAAAGTCCTTGAACAAATTCCAGAATGGAAAAGAAACCCTTCCAGTGTTTTTTATGAAAATCACGCCTGGCCAATAAACACTGATTTCTTTTTGTCTCCGTCCAAATCAGCTGACAGCCGCCTGCCAGCCAGTTAAAGATTACTGAAAGAGATATCAGGCTGAGTAGAAATGTAAAACAGCACTAACTGTGATCTTTGTCCAGGTTTGCACGGAGGGCCGTTTGATACTGGAGTTCGCCTTTGATGATCTGATGAGGATCAAGACGTGGCACTTTACCATCAGGCAGTACCGAGAGCTCATCCCCCGCAGCATCCTGGCCATGCACGTGAGTGTGACATCATTAACACGCGACGAAAAAAACCTCGATCTGCCCGTCTGGATGTCACTTTTTGAATACTAACAAGGGTCTCTGCACTCTGCCAAGACACTTTAGAAAGCTATTCATGAGCATATGAAATTTAAACGCCAACAAAGCAGTCTGGAGGGATTTTTGCAAACCAATTTATTTGCAGACATCAAAGGCCACCCAGGATAAAAACGGGCCCTTGTCTGAAAACGGAGAGCATAAAAAAAAAAAAAAAAAAAAAAACAAGGTCGAATGAATAATCTGCTTAATTCCACTAAGTGTAATACACATTTAGTCACTGGAGCTGTGGAGTGCACAAGCTAGAGCTAGCAGAAGGTCTTCTACTTTCACAAGATGTCGAACTCAAACTGCACACTATAGGGGAAAACACACTGTAGTTTTTCAGAAAAAATATTATACTACTCACAAAACACCCAACAACAATAACACTGATTTGCCTTTTCAAAATTTCATTAGATTCATCAATCAAATGACATTCTTTCCTCTGTATTTATTTACCCCCCATAGACCAAGAGGTGTGTTTGAAGCAGCTTTGCCTCAACAGTGAGCTTCTTTTTATTTTTTTTATTTTTTTTTGTCCAAATCTTCATATGAATTTCACTCACCAATAAATTGGCCCCTCTGGGTATTCACACTAATTCCTGGAGAGTGGGATATAGTGGGTATTGTGGGTCCTGGCCAGATCCTCACTGATTTGAGCGAGTGCGAGTTCACTCTTTTGATCGTTGCCTGGACTAATAAAAGCAGATAGAGACGCATGGGAGTCAGAGGAGGAAAGTTGAACCGCACATACGGTACATATTGTATGCAGCCACTGTGGAGGGCCCGGTTTTTGAAGTGAGTGAGCTGCGAACTACTAAAACCTCAAGGGAAGCTGTTTGGAAAATAAATCAAATTTGCTCTTATTTTAGTTCTCAAATTTGAGTTCATAAAGTATAAGCCTGTAATTGACATTATATGCATTGCTTAATTATGACTGACTGGCATCAGGTTTCCGTGACAGAAATCAAAATCTTACTGAAGTAGGAGTCAAAGAGTATGGATTAGATTCATTAAGATACTTATTTTAAGGAGAGTAGCTGTTTTCAGCTCAAAATCAAAGGCACCCAAAGTGGAAAATTACTGGAATTTTTCTGTCAGTCAACTGGTTGATTAGAAATTTCAGCTGTACTTGTCTGAGCAGTTTAATTCATAACAAAACATATTTTATTAACTCTTCAACATTTTGTGCCAAGATCTTAATTTGCAAAGTAACTAAAGCTGTCAGACAAATGCAGTCGAGTAAAAAGAAAAACATTTGCCTCTAAAGAAGGAGAAGTATGAAGTAACTGATATTATATATTAGATATGTACAACTGATTGATCACATCAGGTTTATTTTCTGTGAAAGAAATCACAGTTTTACTGAAGAAGAGTTAAAGAATTTAGATTACAGTAAGTACACTACTTATTTCATGGACAGTAGCTAATTTCAGTTCAAATTCGAATGCATCCAAAATGAAAAAATGCAGAGAAATCTTACAATAAGCAGGAATTACTACATATAATGAAGGCAAGAGGATGCAGCACGTGCTCGTGGTAAGATAACTAACAAAGCATAGGAGTAATTAATGAAATACAGATGTAAGTCTCTCCTCTTATGGCCACTTTGGATTTAAATATTGTTTACAACTACAAAAGACTGGGTCTCTGTGTCTAATAGAGCCTAAGAAATATAAAATCTAAATTAAAGTTCTTCAGTGAGGCTGAATGATGAATGTGAATGTGCTGCAGCTCCTCCGGTGGCCACTAGGGGCTGACCCGCAGAGACATTAACACCCAGAGAAGTTTGGGGGAGTGTTTATTTGATTGACAGGCGTCTCAGCTTATCACACTCCACTCTTTAATCTTAAAATGTTCTCCTTTCGGAAAAGTTTAATGAAACATACATGTTCTATTGAAAACCAAGAGGAACAAAGTGTAGATTATTGAATTAAAAGTACAGAAAATGTATCAAAAGGTACTTTTCTAAGCCCCCCCAACTGTCATGTCGTTGTTACATTGTCAGTGTATATTATAATATCTGGTTATCATTAATAAAATATTACGTGGAAGTAGTTTTATTGATGTCATTTGTCAATCTGGAGCTAATGTTAATAACCTTATTAATTGTTAATAACGTTATATCGGGCTGCACCTAAAGATAATTTTCATTGTTGAATAATCTATTGATTATTCTCTGGATTAATCGGTCAGGTGGTCAATGAAATGTAAGAAAATGCTGTTGATCGGTGTTTCCCAAAGACCGAGATGTCCATAATTTCTTCTTGTTTAGTCCAGAAGCTGAAGATATTGAATTCACTGTCATAGAAATTATGCCAAAACGATGAATCAATTATAAAAATAGTTGCCGATTAATTTAATGGATGATGAATTTTACTAAGGTTTTTTTTAGTTTTGTTTATAAATAATCTGTTATTTTCTTGATTAGTCATTTAGTTGTTGATCTGTAACATGGTGAAAACAGTGATTGATTAAAGTCCACAACCCAAACATATTCGGTTTTCTGTCGTAGAAGAATAAACAACCCTTGAAATATTATTCATATCTGAGAAGCTGAAATCAGAGAATTTCTTGAAACTTCTTCAAAAGTTTTCAAACTGATGGAATGATTATCAAAATACCTGGCGACTGGTTTAATAATTAACAACTAATCGATCAATCGTCAGTTTGTCACGATTTATAAGCTCTTCACGTATGTGTGTTTTTTTTTTTATTATTATTATTTAACCACACAATAGCTGTCAGATAAACTGGTGGAATAAAAAGCGTGGCGTTGTCTGCTTGAGTTGGAGCATGAATGCAGTACTCGAGGAAGCAGGTTTCTGGCTTCCCTCACTTTAGATGCAGATTGACATTGTCTTTATGGGTTAAACTCGCTATTTGGACCAAAGCCACACATCTTGAATGCTGAAAGTGTTTTTGTAGAGTACATTCTCTGCTGTTTGTCTTCCTCTGGCCCCTTGAACTGAGTGTTGTCCCTGCACCATATGTGCCACTATTTACTTGTGTTACTTACTACACAAATTGTTTATACATCGCTGCACAATGCTGCCAAGGAAAATTCTTGTACAGTACATTTAGCCTAATTCCACTTGATGAGTAAAGTAATTCAGATTCTGATCCTCCGGCTGCCAATAATGCAGAGTAGTTCAATTCTCCTGTCACTCATGTTGGTCTGCTGACGGCACAGAAGAACTCCCTCGCTTCCCTCTTGACTTTCTCTACACTCAGATGCGACTGGAGATAGAATTATGCATTTTTCATGAGGTAGTGAATGCAAGTGTGCTCATTGCTTCGCTTCAGTCTGGGCTATGTTTTGCTCTGTCAATACCTACAGCTTTTTATGATTTGACTGCTTATTCTTAGAGCCGCAAACAAGCTTAGTGAATAATCATGTGTCTTTATGAGATTTTTCTTTAATCAGTTGTCATCCTATAAGGGCCATCGTGCTTTTTTTTTTTTTTTTTTTTTTTTTTTTGTTGCTTTGTTCTTACTTAATCCTTTTTGCTTTTGTCCCACGCATACTGAACAATCTGATGCATTTTCCCATGCGTTTTTCTATTTTAAATTTCTAATTTAGAGCACTTTTTAATGGATTTGATGGCGTTGGGTTGTTATTTTCCCCACAAATTATGCAGATGTTTACTGTCAGAATGTATGCTTTTCGTGCGTTTATACTTTTACAATAACAAAAAGGCTCAGCATCTAATGGGAGGGAAGGGTTACATCAAAAGATTTATTCCCTTGTTTTTCAATAAGTAAACATTATTAAATCAATTTTCCTCACAGCACAGTTCGTCTATGCATTCACTGTGCAACACCATCAAATCCAGTCACGATAAGGAATAGAAAATGTCTATAATTTAAAATAGGCTGACAAAGTAATATTGATTAATTAGACTGACAACAGTGTGAAATGAAGGCCAAAAATACTTCCACTTCTTATAAATGTAAATGGAAAACTGCAATGATAATGTTTAGTAGTTGCAGTTATGACTTGAGGGTGTGAATGTATCTATTGTGTGTATTCGATGAACACCAATTAGCCTAATTGCCTGTAGATAATTAGTTTAGTGGTATTTAGCTGTAGTGCAAACATGAAAATATGGATGTACTTTGTTACATGGATTTGAATGTTTTCCTTTCTTTTCATTTTTCTGCTGCTGACTTTAGGCACAAGACCCTCAGGTGCTGGAACAACTGTCCAAAAACATCACTCGCATGGGTTTGACCAACTTCACCCTCAACTACCTCAGGGTAAGGAATGTGTGTGCGTCTGTGTGTGTGTGTGTGACAATGTCTATGACTGTCATTCTTTCTGCTTTTGTTTTTGCTTTTGTCTCCTCATACCTAATGCCCACGAAGGAACAATTGTTGTCCATTGTTAAACGCAGTAATTTATGTTACTCCCAACTAAATCCTTTGTTTCTGCGTCTAAAGAGCATAAAGGTGTTCTCATTATGTAGGAAAATAATGCTTAGTCATATTTAGTATGAGCGTAAAGGTGATTACGTTACATGCACTGCAGTGAATCTGTCATGTTTTATTTGAAAGAAAGAATTTATTACTATTTGAATATGTAATGTTTGGCATGAAAATCATTTTCCAGATCCTGTTCCACTTTCTCATATTCAATCTTCAGTTTATTTAAGGTCATATCGTGACTGTAAATGCAACCATTTTTCTCCTTTTCGCAGAAATTGAAAGCTTATGCTGTTTTTTTATGTTTTTTTTTTTTTATTTATGTGCTGAACACATTTTGTGACTCTTGGGCGCTTGAAACCTGAGTGTATAATTTCAAAAGTACGTGGCATCAAAATAAAAACCAAGCGCTTATTTCTTCTTTACTTTCTGCATATACATGTTTTTCTACCTGACCGCGGCAATATAATTTACGGAAATAGGAAGTATAAGCCGGCGGAATACATTAGTGATTATTTCACAGGGTTTTGTTTGTGTTTTTCGCCGCCACAGTTGACTGACAGCTACGATTTCCAAATGGGAGAACAAGAGCGAGAGGGAGAGAGAGACGGGGAGAGAGAAGAATTAATTGGATACAGAAAATTAGCATAACATTAATGAACGCTCCCTGTTGAGACTCATAATTGTGAAATGGCGCGCGAATCGGGGAACGGCACCTCCGCTGCTTATAATAACCGAGTGAAGAAAGACACACAGAGAGGGAGAGAGAGAGAGGGAGCAGGGTGGCTGTTTTTGTTTTCCTGTAACAATGATTTTTTTTTTTTTTTTTTTTTTTTTTTTTTTACACAGAAAGAAACTGTTATGCTGCTGAAAGATAAAGCACATAATTCAAGTATCTGTAATTACACACTAAAGATTTAGTTTCTGTTCTTTCTTTATTTGGCCGATTCAGATGGCCAGTGCTCTGCAAATAAAACAAGGAATGGACCTTGTTTTCTGGTCGGACATCATACATTTTATAGATGAGGTTAAGAAACAGCCAGAGTACGTTTAGCTTGGTTAAATGAGTCACATTGCCTCAGCGGTTTAAACTTGAAATATTTCACATGAATCCTTTTTAAATTAGGAATTGGCCAACTTCGCTTAAGCACAATGTGTTTTTACTTTGAAGACCGCAGCAAATGCTCATCCTAACAAGGCCTATAACCTTATTTTGAGGTTTCCTTTTGTACTGGTATTAACGAAAACATCTCAAATTGCAAACTAATGTTAATACGTTTATTGAACTGATGTTAAACATGACGCAGCCCATATTGGCGTAGTATAATCAGAACAATTTACAGCATATTGCAGTTGCCAATTCAGTGTGTTATTGATTTTATATTGTATCCTGTAAACTGTAGTCACTCTTATTCCTCGTGTCACAGACTGCAAATGATATTTTCCCCCTCTGTTATCATAGGGTGTCAAGGTAAAATACACCCTTTCCTCACATTAAACTGGCAATAATATCTCTCTGGAAAAGGCCTTTCCAAGCGTTTATCACTCCTTCCAAAGAGAGTGACAGTTTCCTGGCTAAGGGGTTACAACTGGCCTTTCTCCCTCTCTCTCTCACACACACACTCCGTTTTTGTTTTTTTTTTTTGTTTTTTTTTTCATTTGGAGTATTTAAGCCTTTCCATGTATTGGAGCTGCCGGCTTCCTTCTATTCAGCCTGAAAATAGCCCTTGTTTTCAGGCTGAGAGCCAGGGCTTGTTGGCTGAGCTGGGGAGGGATATTACTGTGTCAGGAGGGAACTATCAGAGGAGAACACGGGATTAGTGTGCTGCAGGGATGTTCACTTTACCTCGAGCTGCATGGCATCAAAACACTAACAGAGAGAATAGCAACAGACATTACTATGTTTATGTAGGGTAATTTGGTGTAAGCAGACGACTCCGTAAATGTTAGAAAGACTAGTTTGAAACCTCGGACTGATGGTCTGAATATCTATCCCGGTAAAACCTTTTTTTCATAATGTTCCTGGTGTTATAATGTGATCGGTATACAAACCTCCAAAACAGGTGCAGGTACGTTATAGAGACGGTACATGTTACTGTCAAACTTCTCCCAGTTGTGTTTTCTTCTTAGCTCCAAGTCGTAGTACAATACAGCTGAAGACAGGATGGGCATGTTGATTAGGATAGATATCAGAATTGTAGGTGTGGTGGGTTGCTGAAGGTCAGATGAGATGATTTGAGCTTGCAGTGAATGATTAACAATCCTCCTTCCTTCAGTACGACTGTCAAAGTGCCCTTGAGCAAGTTGCTAAACTCGACGCCTACAGTCACTGCAGCAATTTTGACCTTACATCGCTGCCTGAATGGAGCGTTTACCCATAATATTGGAATAGGACGTAGGGGAATAGCATATAAGTGCGTTATCGGGCCTCCAAATAGACTTACAAGTTATAGAGTTAACCTAGAGATTCAAAAACAACTACAATAGGACTCCTGAGGGTGACTACAGTTTTTAATGAGGACTTCTTTCCTGTTTATATTCACACCTCCAGTAGGAGCACTGAAGTTATGTATTAGAGAGATGAAGTCCCACCCCTGTCGGGCGTGCCCCATAGTATACTGTATGTACAGAAGTCAGTGGAGAGAGACACACCATTTTTTTGATACTGTTTAATTCATGCCAGCAATTGTACATATGTTTGTCAATTTAAAAGACAATGTTGCAAGTTAAGAGTAAAACTGTTGAAATACATAATTAGAAAGACAGCACACCCAAAAGTCCCATAAAAGACCCAACTTTGTCTCTCCACAAGCTGCTCAGAGGCGCTGAGGATGTCCCTGCAGCTCTAAACATGACCACACTTGTAGCGATCATCACCCCTTTTAATGCTTTTTCACTCAAAGGACGAAGCGAAACGCGCCGCCGAGGTGACGGCCCTTTCGGTTTAGGTGACTTGTGCAGTGTGAGACGAGAGACGGAGTCCAATGAGCTGCGGCTTTCTTGGCTCGCAAAATGATCGTTTAAATTTAGAAACATCACATGTGTAATTGACTACTGTACATATTTAGTCATTTGTGCGTGACATACAGCGACACCAACAATAATGAGATGGAGGGTGACGTGGTCGGAGCTGCGTGTTTGTTGTGGGTGTCAAGATAATAACGGAAAAGAGATAGAAACTACTGCTGTTGTACTCGCCGTGTTTATGTTTTTTCAGTTTACATGGATTCTTAAAAATGTTCCGGTCCACTTGCATCTGGACCAATCACCATACTGTTTGACATTCAAGGTTCTTCTTGTGCTGCAAATGTACCTACCTTGAAAGACGAGCCAAACAAGACCGTTAAAAAACTTTCTACGATCGAATGCTGCCAATTTAACAAATTTCTCATTGGATTTGTCAACTTTTGAGGGTCCTTTAGAGTTTCTGCTCTGTATAAATGTGTATCCTGTGGCATTCAACAGAAGGACTAAGCTATTTTGGACTCTAATGCACGCTGATGAAATCTCATCTGTGTTATAACTTTTTTAAAGGATTTCACATTTTCTTTAACTTTGCAGCATGCTGTGTTTTTTTCAGCTTATGTTCATTGAATGTCCTTGAAAAAACGAAAACACAAAACTGAAAGGCATCTGCACCCATTGAGCTACAACGGGCTTCTTCTGCAGTGATACTTTAACCACAAAATGCACTCTTTCTTGTTCTATTCCAAACCTAAATGAATGTTTAACTAATCTGCCGTCCAGAGTCTGAAGGAAAAAAACACACCACCAAGTCTGAGAATAATATACCGTGCAAGAGCAGACTGTTTAGGATTTTCTTAGGAATATTTTCCTTTTTTAAAAAAAAAAAATAATAATATTAATTCAATATTAAAGTTAGTTAGTTTACATGAACATCAAGCTAAATTACTGTGTGAGACACTGATGTTGAAGTCAGATGTTTACAACACTTATTCTTCTACTTGATGCAGTCACAAACTGATGCTCTGCCTTCTCCTACTTTGGAACTGAATCTAAAGTATCGGCTTATTACCACTTTTTAACCAATACAAACAAGCCAATAACGTGAACATCAGCTGTGCTTTTTAAGAAGCTGAAAAAAAAGATGGAACATAAAACCTCATGTGCTCAGTCTTTCATAGTTTTTTTGTGTTTGTGGAAAACCAATCATTCTTTAATCACCACAAACAAGAGACTGCTGAAAGAAGTGTATAATGGTCAGAGAAAAGTCATGGAAACATAAAAACAGTTTTATCCATTTAGAGGATAAGAACAGGGCAGCTCGCCTGGAGTTTGATCGCAGTGTTGCTCTGTGATTGGTTGACTAAAAGTGACAGGCCTGCGACTGCCCAATCCCTGCTCTCTGACTGCACCGAGAAGCACTTAGATGGCTGCTTTTGTAGAAAAAGGCGGGCTAACCTGCTTGTAATGTTATCCAGATGTTATCTGGATAAGCTAAGCCTGATGTATTTAAGATGACAGGCTGACCTCTGGTTCCTCTCAGTGCAGATCACCAGAGATTTACAGTTTTCTCCAGACTGAATATTGTATTTAAGTCCTTTTAACTGGAGAATATTGTTGGAGTGCATTGTGGGAATGAGGGACCAGTCTGTTTGTTTGCTGTCTAAGGAGGGAGCAGCTAGATAAATGTGCGTGTCCTAGTATGTGTGTATTCAAGCGTGAATATGTGCATCATACACATTTTGTTGTGAGTTGTAAACAGCTCAACAAAGGCTGCCTACATTAAAATGTATCCTACTGCCCATCTTTCTCAGTCTTTATCTGTGTTCTTGTTCTGCTCTTGACAATAAACTTGTTTTTTAAAGGTTCTTTAATAATAGTGTCCATAAAAACTAGATTTACTGCACAATTAATCATTCAAAGTCAGTCTGTGGGTGATTAATTGAGCAGCAAAGCCAGCATTTTAATGGACACTGTTTTGCTTTATGTTGATAAGAGCTGCAGCAGGGAACAGGACACTGTTCTCTCATCACACGTTAGATAAATCTAACTTTACTGGCCTTTCTTTAGATAAATCTGCCTTTACTGAACATGTGGTTTGTGCTTGTGTGTCTGCAGTTGTGTGTCATCCTGGAGCCCATGCAAGAGCTCATGTCAAGGCACAAGACCTACAACCTCAGCCCACGGGACTGTCTCAAGACATGCCTATTCCAAAAATGGCAGAGAATGGTAGCTCCACCAGGTAACTGTCTTCCACTAATACACAAATTTTTACTGTTCAAAAAGCCTGCTCAAAAACATGTTGATAAAATTGCTTCAGTTAAACCCTGAGTTCCCATAATTTGAACCATGGACTGCTGTGGAAAAATTGTACTTTCAGGTTTTTTTTTACACATTTACAGTTGAGATACAGGAAATAAATGGAAAGGTCCTCGTCCAGTTTCAACAAAGGACGGCAGAACATCTGTAACATTTTCGATAATGCTCTGGTCCTAAGTGTTAGAATTGTTTTAATCCATCCAGGTTTTTAGTTGCTTCCTTCCTTTAAAAAACAGCCTTAATTCGTTTAAAATTCTCTGCCATCAGTCACTTTGCAGGAGTAGGGATCTTTTTTTTCTCAGACTGTGTTTTTATTGCATCATTTATGTTTTCAAATTGCCATTATACGTCTTAATCCCTTAAATATGTTTTGCCTGTCAGGTATGTGAAATTAATCAGAATTCAGGAGTGCGTCCTGAATCTCAACCCCACCAATCTTAACGGGCTTCTCAGCTTTCTATGATTGATGTTTTAAGGGTGGTTTCTGAAAAGTGCCAGGCTTAAATTGGCTGTGCAGGCTCCAGCTGGAGAGAAATAAGCCGACTTTTTGGACACATCGGAGTGGCTGCAAATTACAGCAATGCTTAGCGAGGCGTGACGAGATGTCTTTAAAAACCAACACCAGTCAAAAAGCCTTTGACTCAGACCTGTGTAACTTTAATTAAGAGCGCCGGGTGTAATCAGACTAGTAGATCCAGCTCCCTGGCCAGCAGCTCCCCAGTGTCGACGACGTTCTTCAAAGAAAAGAAAAAAACAGAAAAAGTATAATGTATTTTATGCATATAAAGTCTATGGAATAAAGGCTTAGCTATCGTAATGATAATTTTGCTTATGGAAAGCGAGCATGGCTGGATATTAAACACGGTCTAACAGAGATATATAGAATATATACACTATAATCTGGGATATAATTAGATATGATACGTATCTTAATTGATTTTTTTGGTTTAGAACAACTTATGGCTGGGCAATATATCAAATCAAGATTAGTGCTTCCTCTGGAGACTTCAAAATGCAACCTGTTTAATATTATATTAATATTACAATATTATCATTATTTTTTAACAAATAACGCTCATTGACATGCCTGTAATTGCTGCTTTTTTGTTGTTTGTTGAGATTAAATGTGAACACAGTTTTGAATCAAATTGTGAAACATCAGTAACACCGAAAAAAAAATGAGATTAAATTTTTTTGTCCACATTGCCCAGCCCTAATGTAACTGATGTGAAGCCGCTGAGTTTGAATCTATAAGTTGCTTAACAGTAAACATGTTGAAAAGGTCTGATGCTTTCCCACGTCGGCCTCCCCTGTGTTTGTCACCATGCAAGGCTCACTTCATGTCATCTGTCTATATTTTGACATGAGGTTTGCCTGATGTTTGCAGTTTAGCTGGAATTGTGGTTTTCCTTGTTGTTGGCGTGTTATTCCCCTTTTCCTGCAATTCTTCTCCAGCTTGGAAACAGTTTGGGATTTAGCCAGGAAGGAAGCCACAGGCACATTTATGCTCTGATAAGTCCTTTTGGTGGAAATGGAAGTGATTCTCAGTGCGTCACTGGTTCAGCATCGAAGGAAACCAGTCGGATAACAGAAATGATTGTCTCCGACAATAGGCTGGGTTTTTGCTCACACGTCTGTCAAAGTCAGGAATCAAAAGAGGAAAGATACTGATAAAAATTCCCCTCATTGTTTGCCTCTGATTTATTGTTTCGGTTTTGTTTATATCATGAGTTGCTGGTTGTTCTAACTGAATATGAAAGCATCTCCCTTGGTGTGATTAGTAAGAACCTCGAAAAATGTATTTCATTTTCAGACATCTGTTTGAAGATCACAGGAGTGTTTTCTTGTCTCTCTTGAGATTAAAAGGATAATGTTTTCTAGCAAATGTTGGCAGAATTTGCAAAATCATGTATTCATAAATTATGTACAACATAAATTACTTTGTTAATACTACAGACGCCAAGATCTCTATTTAACCTGTTTCAGTACTTTTCTAATAACAATGATTTCACTTGTGCTTTAATTGTACCTTCAGGAATTCTGTATAGCCCATAATTGGAAAAACATCTTTCATCCATTCCCAGCATAAGTTTCCCAATGGTCTTATGTAGCTTTTGTATGAATGTTCAAGCCTTTCTCTCCCTTTTCTCTGTTGTCATCTCTGGTCTCGTTGTGTCTTAAAATGTTTAAGAAATTAATCAACCAAGTGAGTAAAATTGAACTCGTTTTGGCTCCGGTTTCAGCTGGACACCCACAGAACTTCAAAACGGAAATATTCCCCACAAATCACAAAAAAGGTATCTTCTCTCTTACACTATTAATGTTCTGTAACCGTGTAGGAAAGCTGCATTCTGATGCCATGAAATACATTTTTGTGCCAAAGTTCATCATGGATGCTCAACTGCACGTCAAAATGAATCATACTAATATATGAACATCACACTATCTGCTGATGTTAATGCATGTAACAGTTGAATATTCAAGCACAAATACAATAAGGTCATGCTCAGCAAATCAAATCCATAGTAATGCAACAAATGTGCAAGAGTTGATACTGTGTAGAAGCGTATTCAGTAAGACAAACAGAAATATGCTTTCTTCCTCACGGAGCAGTTTTAAGGTGGCTCATGCTTTCGAGGAACAGCGTACATCGGTGCAGCAGTGAAATCATTAACAAATTTACATTATGTCGAGCATCGGGGTCCATTGTTGAGCATTTATGTAAATGAAACAGGGGTTCTTTCTTACTAGTGCATGTCTTGGGAGATGTTAACGCTCATGTGGTTTCACCTCTGAAGAAAACAAAGCATGGATCATTGTAGATTAGTGGCTTTTGTCTGCGTGCATATGTGTGTGCTTGTGCTGCTCTCTTTGCATGGATGCATGTATACAGGCCTGCTGTACAATTTTGTATGCGTAAGCCGCCGTGTCTGCACGTGCGATATTACCTGTCCGAGCCTCTGCGACCTCACACAGCACACAGCTCTACACCTTGTCTCCGTCTGTATGCATTATGTTGTTGGCATGGCCTCTGTTTCTCTTTGCTGGTCGCGCCAAAGCTGAGCCCGCCCGACAGACAACCACGAAGAGGAGGAAACGGAAGAACTCCGCCAGCAGCGCCAACAGCAGCGTGGGCACCACCGCCAGCAAGAAACGCAGCCCCGCCACCAACTTCAGCCTCTCCAGTCAGGTACCTGTAAGCATCAGCTCCACTCGGTTTGACTCCTTTTTAATTTTTAATTTTTTTTTCTGTGACTCCACACTGACGTTTGCAGGATTAGAAACAGGCACAAGAAATTCCTGCTGGTATTGCAGCTATTAGGTTTAATTTATTTGCACAAAAGGAAAAAAAAAAACACCAGGAGGAGAGTGTAGCGAGCCTGTGCACCGAGACAAAGACCTGTGGGACTTATATGAAAACATCTTACCGCAAAGAAAAAAGAAGAAAATACATCAAATATCATAAAGAGTGACACAAATGGCATTAAAAGTCATCAAAGAAGAAAGTAGCATAAGAACAGCTAAATTTATAAATAACAGAAGGAAGTGTAACTCTGCTGCTTTGCTGCAGGTAGTATCGAATCACTGCGATACGTACCTACTTAAATAATTGTCTTCCAGTTTTTTTTCTAAGCACGCTCCATGTAACACAAAATATCTATGTTTAAAAAGAGCGAGTTGACCCTGAGCTCAACCAAGTGGCCATCGCCCAGAGGTTTAGAAAAACAGTTTGAATCTCAGGACTGAATGTGAAAATGTAGGCGGGGAAAACGACTCTTTGCCCTCTCTCAGGCACCACATTTGAATTGCCCTTGAGCAAGGCAGCGTGAATGCCTGAACCCAGTGTGTGAAGCTGGGCTGAAAGTAAGTCTATTTTATATATATGTCAACTTTAACCCTCATCCTACCAACATATTTAATATACACGGACTACCGACTGACTAAAATAATGTAAGAAAACATCGTAGCAAAATGTTGACGTTGATTGGTAGACGTGTAACTAATGCGATCTGGGGAAAGTTACAATTCATGTGCATATTGTGTAAAACAAAAATGTATACTTTTCTTTAATACGAACTGCAGCTTTTATCCCACACACAGAACACATTAGTACTTGCAGACTTATTTACCATCCTTTTAATCTGGTTTTAGTTTTCGGTCATTTCAAATAAACGTTATTTCTTTTATGTTTATATGTTGAACCCAATATGAAATCATTGAAAAACACCCGTTCAAACTGTCTTTTGTTTTACAAAATGTGTTTTTCAATACAAACATAGATAGAAATGTTGATTTCAGAATAAATGTCATTTAGATTTTTCAGTTTGTATTGTACATAATGTAATATTTGTGGTTTGTTATATCACACAGTTTGTTTTACGCTGACACAGAAAAGATGGAAAGGGCTGAGTATCATTCAAAAATGTTTAATACCGGTACCAGTACCGCGAGCTTCACTTCCAGTACCAGTTCCTAAACAATGCTTTTTTCAATACCACTTTTTCATTTAAACAAAAAGAAAATTTGTATACACAGTAAATACATAGTAGTATACATAGTAAAACTCTATCACACTATTTTTCAGCTCATTTGCATTTTTATACACTCCGAGCAGTTTTACAACATAAAAAATAAACCTATTTACCACAACTTGAATTTGTCTGTTGACGTCATACCAAATGGATGAAAACGTATAAAAGCAGTTAACGGATGCGGATGAGACTTAGGTACAGAAATCTGATGTGACACAATGCCATTTTTCAATATTCAATAGTATCTAAGCAATTTGGCAATGAAAGTATTGAGATTCAGTTTAGGAGGAGCAAACATGTGTTACCTTTCTGCAAACATTAACTCAAGAAACACTTCCATCTGTTAAAACTGTATTTAGGAGGAAGTGGATGCTTGTCGACCGGTGTCCTCCTCAAGACAACCGGTACACTGGCATCTTTAAAAAGCACCAAGTCGCCAGGATCAAACTGGTTGTCACAGTCATTGGAATGAGATGTGAGATATGACAACAAGTACACCTCTGGAGTCTACACCAGTCCATACGCTAAGGGTTCAATTTGAATTATAAAGAGAGAATTTCTTGAAATAATGTTGAGAACAATCAGGAATATTTCAACTCCTGGAAACCATTATGATAAATCGGCTGCATTTATATAGCTTTCGCAAAAAAAAAAAAACGCTTGACAGTTATGCCTGTCATTTATCCATTCACACGCTCAACAACTTTAGGTTCAATATGTTCCCCTTTGACATGTGGACCCGAGGAACCGGGGATTGAACTGGTTTCTGCCTCCTGAGCCACAGCTGCCCTGTTTATGATTAGCTCTTTATCACACACTGTCTGTGTCTGAAATATATCACTGCCTCTAAAACAGGAAATCTTCCTCAAAGTACTTTAGAAAACAACTAACAGCCTTATCTCAGTTGTGGACTATGTGACCAGGCGGCATCGAAGGCTAAACACACCAATGAAGACAATATTAATATCCAATATTAGTTTGATCCTGTCAGAAACAGAAGAAAAAGTTTAAAAACGAATGCGTCCTCACTATGTTACAGGGCATGAATGACTGATGTTACAACATGTCTCCGTAACAAGACACTTGACACAGTTCGAGGTTAAACAGCCTCTTAAACAGCTGAGTATTACACCACACTCCCCTCAAGGATTCGATTCTTTTGTGTGTGTGTGCGTGGAGGCTTCGGATTTCGACACACACCGCTCATTATGTACATACTGTATTATATGTACCCTGCTGCATCCAGTTTATCATTCTGTATCCACGCTGGTGCAGCACTGGTGTGTTTTTTTTTAAAGCAGGTCATTCCAGTACAGCTGAAAGTGTGCTGATACTAAACGTAACAGGAGTTTGTGGATGTTAAAGGGTTGGTGGTGGGCATTAATGTGTGTCTTGTAAACAATATTCATTCTGTTTATGGGACATTTAAAGGTACACATCCATTCTGTACTCACACGGTGGGTGGGTGCAGTATAGGCAAAGCTTGTAGAAACATATCCCATTTGGTTTGAAAAACTTTAATATAGAGCGGACTTCTTCATTTACAGATTGGTGTTGTTCATCTTCTTAGTGCTCAATGCTTATAAACTTAATTTATGTGTGTGTTTTTTTTTTTTTACACTATTATACTTGTTCTCTCACCTACGCATAAATATACTGTACCGTCCCTCTCCTGTCCCGTTGTTACCTGTCGAGATTTGTGGTCCTCACTCACCTCCTCTCACTCTCACACATGCATAATGTACATCACACACACATAAACACACAACGTGCGCAATTGTTTTCTCTCTAGAAGGCAGTTTGGCTCGGTGCCATCTCTCATTATCACCGATATCTGTATACACCCTCCACCACCAGACCCGTCCTCCTTCACATGCACACACTTTACTCCATCACCGCCCTCCCACACACACACACACACACACACAGCACCGGTACCACTCACGCTGTGCATTCACACGCCTCTTAAAGACTGGCAGCGTGGCTGGTAACATGCTGGTTACATATGTTGTGCGCCTGCTGTCTTTGTCTGAGAAGTTGTTCGTTTGTGGCTGAGCACAAGCCTACGTGAGCCCAATGACAATAAGGAGTGGACCCTCGCAAGGGAAGGGGTGGGGGGTGGGGGTGGGGGGTAACCAGCAG
>JAPQRN010000002.1:8320500-8338564 GCA_037367275.1 Coranthus polyacanthus
TTGTGCACATTCAGACCGCTGTCAGGACAGTGCAGCTGCATGGAAACGTACTGTGAATCTCTGTTTCAATCATATAGCTATCAACCACCATTTAAGATAATCAAGGTAATTATGGTATATGGTAATTAAAGTAGTTAATTGTTGTCCTGCCGTGTCTTGTGCACTAGTGAGTTGGTCAAGGATTAGTCTGTGTGGCTTATAGTGATTACATTTCCCAGTCAAGTCAGCATGTAGAAGTCTAGTGTTTAATGTATGACTAATTAGACCAACACTAACAGTGTAACAGTCACTTTGAGACATAAGCATTCGTTCAGGAGGTCAGGCAGGAAATCAGACCGTAATATCAGCGATATATATTTCCGCTCTTCCAGGCTGGTTTACAAACCAGTCACAGAGCTGACATGGGAAATATGGAAGATGTCTTAGAATTAATCTCTCCAGCTCTTCCTAGTTATCCCTGTCATAGTAAGTTCTACATAACTATTCCTATGGATTTGTCAGCCTTCCTTTTAACATGCTCCCAAGCTGCCACTGCCAACCATTACCATGAATGCTGCACACGTTTGAAACATGTTATTACCCATAAAAGCAATGTTTTACTGTTGCTGCTATGGTATGTGACAGCTTAGTTTGTGTGTTTTTACCCCACCAAATATCTGAAACATTTCTGTCCAAAATGCCTCCATTTTGATGACAAAATGTAAATATTTCTATAAAGGATAGAGGTTCCATGTTCAGATATAACTTCAGTAAAACTTATTATCAGTTTTCAGTGTTATCAGTAATGTTTTAATTCATTCTTGCCTCTTCCCTTATGCCGGATGTCTCATTTTGAACAGAAAGAATTACGTTCCCCTGTTATGTTCCACCAGGGCTATTCTACTGAAATGTGGTAAACTGCAGTCCCACAACCAAAATACAAATGTATAAAGTACTTAAGTCTGCAAATCTTTCCACTTAGATCCTCCTCAGCCTGATTTTAGTCTCAGGCCTACATTTTTGTTCAGAATCTCATGGCTGCATTATGACTAGATGGGTACTATCATTTTGAAGTAAATGTGTTCAAAAGGCTATTTAAAAAAAATAGTATTTTTTTCTCTCATCATGTGCTGACTTTAATTGACTTGGAGATCAGCTCAAAATTATCTAAAATAGTTATGACCAAAACTACCATTTTCCGGTTTCCGTAGCAACATGAAAATGCTAAATGACGATAAATAAGATTACCGCTATCTCAAAGAGTATTTTGTGTTTCAATAGATAATAGAATAATCTTAGTAAACATCTATGATTTGTCTACCTTCAAGCTTTTTAAATCAGTTGTTTGGTTGTGGGACAGTAGTTTGTACCATTTTGGTAGAATGGCTCTTTATATTTTCCAGCTGAATCCTTGCATGAGATAAATATCAGATCATTCAGAGCATAATGAGCAGCAGTATTCAGTGTATTGTAATGAATGTAATGACCTTTGTGCAGGAGTTGTTCTAAGTAAGTGATGTATGAATATGTGTGTTACAAATGTAAATACTACTGTGTTTAACATTTCACTCTTGCTAGTATGTCATGTGCATGTAAATATCTACAAATTATTTAGTTATGCAAGGGTGTACACCATTTTCACTCAAACTATATAACAATCATTCTACATACATAAAGATATATGGATATACGGATATCTGTACTCTGATAGCTGTACATGCTGTATACCAGCATGCCAGAATGCACTCATTCACAATAATGATTTTGAATCCATTTCAGTATACCCACTTTAGGCTGATGTCTTGTGTGTTTTTGTGTGGTCAGCGGGTCTCGGTTGCTGCAGCCAGCGCAGGTCTGCGACGTGCTGAAGGGCCTGATCCTGGTGCTGTGCTTCTCCATGATGCATTATGTAGATTATTCCATGATGTACCACCTGATCAGAGGCCAGTCTGTCATCAAACTCTACATCATCTACAACATGTTAGAGGTACCTCACATTTTAAACACTGTCAGCTGCAAATTTCACCTTAACACCTCATAGTAACATAAGATATTTGACATGTCTGACATGTATTGGGCCAACCTTGGGCCAGGTTTGACTCCGCGTCCGTCATACGACGTTGCTTTCAGCCATTTATCCAAGTCAAGTGATAAATTATCCCTCTCGCACTATATTTGTGGTCTAAGAAAAGTCATCAGTCATCAAGGCTGTAAAATTCTGATCCTAATAATAATAATAACAATAATAATAATAACAAAATCATAATGAAAAACTGCTGAGGTTCAGTATACGTCAAACTTGATTGCTTATGAGATTGGAGGAATTGGAGGCCACAATTATTTTTTCATAATGTGACGATTTGTTGTGTGAGTGGTAAACAAAAAGTGGTGAAAAAAAAGAAAGAAAAGTAAACGAGAGGCTATAGTCGCATATCAAAACAAAACAAGATGACAACATGGATGAATTAGAAACTGACAACGATATTTAACTACCAGAAAACACTCAACTAACATTAAGTTAAAATCTGTAATAAAATAAAATTCAGTTTGAAGCATATACCATATTTAACTTGTGTGTTTTGTTTGTCCTTCCTGTAAGGTGGCAGACCGCCTCTTCTCCTCTTTTGGTCAAGACATCCTGGATGCTCTCTACTGGACGGCAACAGAACCCAAAGAACGGAAAAGGGACAGCATAGGAGTCATCCCTCACTTCCTCATGGCAGTCTTTTATGTTTGTATCCTTTTTGCTCAAATACAAAGTAGCAATATGTTGTTGCTGTTGTTTTGTGATACCAGGCGAGGTTTGGAGGCATGCTATGTTGCTCCACATAAGAGGAGAATTGAACCACTTTGGGGTTTGATTCGTCCCTTTCAGCAATCGTAGGAGTGTTCCCGATTCGAAGCTGATCTGAACTGTTTATCAGCCCAAATGATCCTGTAGTTTGTTCTTTCTAGACATAATCTGGACCAGAGTCTCCCCCATTTCAAATTGTAAATATCGAACATGTCTGATATTAACCAGGGAGACTCCGATAGAAATCCTGGAGTTTGAGAGGAATAGTGAAGCAATATTAACCCAAAACAAGCCGATGAGAGCGAGACTGGGAGGTGGAGCTTGTAGCAGTAGCTTTCATTAGCCCCAAGTCACCTCCACATTACGCTTCAGTTGTGTAAACCATGTTGATTCTGTCTTCTCAGCCATGGCACAGTTTTTTTCTGTGCAAAACAGCACACACAAGTGCAACAGGCTGATGACAATGGTCTGCCTCCATGTTTGTTTTTCTCAGAAGTCACGTTTGATCACACAAGTTTCTGCCCCTCTGAATTTGTTTAGCAAAAACACTATTTTTTGCCAACAACAGTTTTTTGTCCTGCGCTTGGATTGAATACACTAATGTGTGCGCATTGATATGATTAAAATATTAAATAATACTGTAGTTAAATCTATCATCATGTCTGTTGTCCCACATTTTTAAATCCATTAAGATTTAAAAATCCTCGAGTCTACACCAGGCATTAGATGATTAGTATTTGTTGAGATTGTCATTTGGCGTCTTCATCCTCTGTTTCTAAATTCCCGATGTTCCAAATTCATTTCAATCTAAACACTAAATGACTGTCATTGAATGAATTGGGCAGATGGTCACAGTTGAGTTGTTTGCATGTATTCTACTTGTCGTTTTAGTTTGGCGATTGTCCACCTATAATTTTAATGGTGCTCGGTGTTAAAATTGTTTTTCAAATGTTGTTTTCCTGAGTGGCTGCTCCTCAGTTCTCCATGCCATCCTCATCATGGTCCAAGCCTCCACACTGAATGTCGCCTTCAACTCCCACAACAAGTCTCTGCTCACCATCATGATGTCCAACAACGTCAGTAATCACACACACACACACATCTCACAGGCATGTGTATGCAAACCTAGATATTCTGCTGCACACAAACAAAAGTGCCTCATATAATTTGTCAAGCAGCTCCACATTGCACATGTTCTCATAAGCCACATTTAGCTTAAATCATTTGCATGTAGATGTATCCGAGAAAAATTAAACTTGGCATGTGGCTGATGAAACGTTGCTGTTGCAGCTGCAACATGATTGTCTTTTTATTTTATATGCTGCCTTTGAATTTGTTTGTTTTATTTTTTCTGTTTCCTCCAATAGTTTGTGGAGATCAAAGGAAGCGTTTTCAAGAAATTTGAGAAGAACAACTTATTCCAAATGTCCAACAGTGGTAAGACACTTTATGTCGTATTGAAATGTTTTGTAATGAAAGAGCACAAGTATTCTTCTGTAAACACTGTCACAGCCAATAAGATTGTTGGATTTCTATAGTTTCACTGCTCACTGCTTTTGTCAGTTGTCGTGATATACCGCAGTTAACTTAGAAACTTAAAAAACACATGGAACACTTAAAGGCTGTTGATAAAATAAGTATATATGGAGAATCTTCGAAGCATCTACGAGACTGTCCCCAGAATAAAGCCTTATAACAAAACAAAGAACCTAATTTTCATTGATCAGTCCTATGTTGCTTTATGTAATATTCCAATGTCAAACCTATAGAAACTTTAACATGTAACAGGACACTGGACACATGCCCAATATAGAAAGAGATGTTATACAAGGCTGAAAACAAACCCGATATATGGTGATTTCCTGACGTCAAATGTAGACATACCTCCCTAAGCAACTACGTTCACTACGTCTCACACAGAAAAATATTCAGATTGTGTTACAGCCACCATCAGAAAATCAGTCTGCAGGGTCTGTGACTGTCCTACATAGGATGACTCATGTTTCTATAAGGATTTAGGAACCCATTCATTTGGCTTTGATGGAATGAATACAGATATTGCTATAGATGCTTTTCTCTTTCATTTCACCAATGCACTGTTGTGTTTTAATGACAGCGTAAGACGGTAAGCTTTAATCAGCTGCCATTTCCTTAACTGTTTACTCACATAATGACAGACTGCCTGTTTGTGGAGATGGGCTCCATCCTAATGAGTGCAGTATTATCAACACAGATGTCGCAGTAGTAAACATTAACGGTTGTGTTAAAAAAGATGGATGTTTTTTACATATGACAGTGTAAACTAGGTGATTTCAGTGTTCATGCTTGTGCTTTCAAAAATCCAGGTTATTCGAGTGTTTAGAGACTGTAGTAAAAATGTGTATTATTTTATCCTCAGATATAAAGGAACGGTTCACCAGCTACGTTCTCCTGCTCATTGTTTGTCTCAGAAATATGGAGCAGTTCTCATGGAACCCAGGTAAGTTTTCTCTTTACATTACAGTTACCTATTACAGTCAGTTGAATATTACAGTAAACGGAGAGGATGCAGTCACAGATATCTGAAAATAACAAACCTCTTGCCAAATATGCACAGCAGCACCTTTTCTGCTGTTTAGGTTGACCCCCAACAGTGAAGTCTGAGTTTGCTCCTTCAGGCGTCATTGCATGAGATGCAGCAGATCTGGTGTTTGTATATGACAGCTGTCTGAAAACAGTCAGCTTCTTCTGCCAGTCTCAAAGTCAGACACAGAAGAAGACAGACGTGGCCTGTCAACAGGCATCATAACACTCATTTACTAATGCCAGCAGAGCTACAGCCTTCTGTTACTTAAGAGGTACACAAAGCAAGTAATTTACTTATCCTTCATGCTGCATTACTGGTGCCTGCTTTTATTTGTTTACATTATACAGCAGAACCAAAGCACCTTCTCCCAGTTAATTACCTTCTGAACACTTGTAAGTAGTTAAAATGGATGAAATGAGACCTAAAGCTGTGTCTGCACATCAGGTATTTGGAATTTATGCAAACCTTTAGAAAAATAATACATTTAATAATCAGTCTTGTGAGAAGAACGTCTATAAAGACTCTGGGATGCATAATTTAAAATAAAACAATAATGATAATAATAAGAGTAATATAACACATAACATTCTGTTTAATGTGCAGTAAGGAATTTTCGTATCATCCAAGCCTTAAATATCACAATGATAACTTTATCGTGAGGAACCAGCCTCATCAAGCCACACTTGAACAGGTGTTCAGACACAAACAATGTTAAGTCTACCTGTGACAGATTAACCAACTGAATCACTGAACAGATTGTAAATTGTAGATAATGGGCTGGATGTAGAGAATGGGGGTTAACGGAGGCTTTACATAAGAGATGTTTACCTTTTTAAAGTTTTGTCTATTTACTGATTCACTCATCTACCAAAATCCTTTTGAGTGGAAATGTGGGATACAAATTGGGTACAAAAAAAAAAATATTCCAACATAATATGCTGTTGTCGATGTCAAAAGGTTCACAAAAATGATCCACAAATTCCAATAATCTGTGACATGGTCAGAAAACTGTGCTGCTCCTCTCTGTCTGGATACATGTGTTCCAAATGAAAACAATGATTATTCACAGTAGACTTTGACTAAACATAATATAGTAGATGCAATATGTTAGTTAATGTTAATGTTAGTTAGTTAGTTAATATAAGCAGCAGCAATATGACTAAATATAAAAACGATAAACAATTTTCAGTTGGAAAAGTTGAATTCAGTTCCTACATGAAACTTTTTTAAATGGGTCTCACAGTAAATATGAGTCTTCACTCAGTTTCTATTAATAACAAAGCATGTAATTAATTAGTTATTAGATAACATAGAAGTTGTAAATGCTGTGCTTTTATTCCTTTGTTTCCTCAGACCACCTGTGGGTGCTGTTCCCTGACGTTTTTATGGTCGTCACCTCTGAAGTTGCCGTGGACATCATCAAGCATGCATTTATCACCAAGTTCAATGATATCACGGCAGATGTAAGGGCTAAACCCATGTTCATGATTTCTTTGTTCGTATTAACACACTAATGACTCATCACACACAGTATATGTATAATACTCTACAAACGTTCCATCGCATCTTGTTTTTTTGTCTTTCCCAGGTATACAGTGAATACAGAGCCAGTCTGGCCTTCGATCTCGTCAGCAGTCGACAGAAGAATGTAAGACACACTCTCTTTTTCACATCAGTCATTTTACTTACATAAGCAGCACTGAGCCTACGCAGCTAATCAATGCAGTTTTGTTGAGTGCTGTAATCTGTGCTTGTGTGTCACTGTGTAGGCTTGTACAGACTACAGTGACTCAGTGGCCCGGAGGATGGGCTTCATTCCTCTGCCTTTGGCTGTTCTGGTAAGAGACACTGCAGTCTGCTGCTATTCAGGCACTAAACGCCAATCTGAGTTAGTGTTAATCAACACATAAACCATACGTTCACAAACTCTAATTTAAAAGCAAAGAAAAACAGCTCCCTGGTGGTTCTCAACATTTTTTGTCAAATATTTGTGTGAGACTTCACTTACACTGCTTTTTAATGTTTTAACAGCTTATCCGAGTGGTAATGAGCTCTGTGAAGGTGCAGGGAGCACTTTCATACACGTGTGTGTTCCTCTTTTATCTCGGGTAAGATTTAAGTTTCTTAACATTACATGACTTTATTGTAGATTGTCTTTCCAGCAGAGCTGTTAAGTCACATAATACTGTTCTTGTACTGAACACGACACTCTAATTTTACATATTCTGCATACATCTTATACTACATTTTAACAGGCAGATTCAGAGGACATAGGCTGTGTTTCATCTCAATACTATATTCCTTTAGTGACATGTATATCAGTAAATGTTTGATTTGCTGAATGTTTGGCTTAAGTATAGCACATCTGTACATTTATTTCATGTTTTTCATTGCTTACACACACTTGAATGCACAATCACACATTCAGGGTTCTAGACATTCACATCCAGAAACACAGTTACATAAGCATTAACACTGCGGCCTCACGTTCTCCCTGAGCTGCTGATCGCCTCGCTCATTCTCATTTGCCGTATCCCATTGGGCTCGTACCATTGAAGAGTTTCCCCCGGGGTGGAGAATACAATGTTGTCATCTCTAGTGCCATCTCTGGCCTTCCCTACCCCCTGATTTTAAAAATAGCCTGGGCTTGAACAGACCGCTGTGCCTTGGCAAAGATTCAGCAGTGCTGACATGCTCTCAGTCCGAACACCCTGTCACAGTGAGCAGTGGTCCACAGACCTAAATGTGTCCGTCTCTCTCTCATCACAGTGTCAGTGCTGGGCCTTATAGCAGAGCCCAGAAACACAGAAGGATATTGCACATCAACATCCTGGTGTCAGTGGTGGGATATGAACAGTAACGATTGCAACCAGATGGTACAAAAGATTCATTATAGCTGAGGCCCAGCTCAAGATAGTGCTCTGATAACACACATTACATTATTGATTCATCAATATAGTTTGTTCCAGTTTGATTAAAATGTACCACATTTATGCAAATGCATCAACCAAAAAATGGTGAACAAGTACAGACTGATGGATGGACATTGAAGAAAATAATATACATATTCAGCATATTTTAGCTTAGTCACTGTGAGCATATTCACACGCTGACATTTCTATTTGGCTCAAACGCAACTGTGCCTACGTTCAGAGCTCAGCTGTTGAGTCATAGCGTTGTCAATCAAAGCAGCCCTGCTGATAAAAATAACATTAAATATTGTGAATATGTATAATCCTAAAGCAGAACTGCCAATGGTTTGTCATACCTCTGCACATGCACCTCTAACTGCAGCCTTCTGTTTCTGCAGACTGGTAACACTTAAAGTGTTGAACAGCATTGTGCTGCTGGGGAAGTCATGTGTTTACATCAAAAGGGCCAACATGGAAGACAAACTGTTTGAGAGACCCTCGACCACTCCCTCCTCCTCTGCGAAGACCCCCAGCAAAGCGGACCAGGCCCGTTGTCCGACCCCCACAGGTAATCACTGATATAATTACAGTGCAATAAGAATAGGACAAATAGAAAACAAACAGAAATATAACAAACAGTGGTGTTGAGAAAAATCTTTCTATACGTCAGACACTACAAACATGAAACCCTCATAGCTACATTTAAATATTTACATTTGAATTAATTCATTAAGATTAATATAAATATCTTGACACGCTGTGAAACAGGCCCTGCACATATAGTGAAAAGCACACATACAAAGTGACAATCAGACACACAGATTCGGAGGTGGCAGTATCTCCCTGTCATCCGCAGCCAAATCCCTGCAGATCTTTTCTCCGGTGTGCGCCCAAGACCTGCCTGCTGCGCTGAGCCAGGAGCTTTAAAATGACAAAGATCCTGATGGTGCATCATGTCATATCAAACATCAAAGCTCCTACCAGCGTCTGTGGTTCAAATGAATCTGGTCTCCCACAAAGCGACAGCTATAAGGCTTAAAGCACCGTGCTTAAACATATAGAGTATAATAATAACCACTTTGAGGCTGTGGTAAATTAATGCAAGTCTTTTCTTCCGCCTCTCACATTTTACTGCTGGGATTTGAACCAGCAACCTCAGATACCATGCTCACTTCTATAACTATTAAGCTCCTTTGGGCTTTGCCTCACGTTTTACCTGCTGCTCCAGTGGACTGACTGCACAATTATGTCCATCTGCATGTCTTCGTCTTTACAATGATCTGGACTCACGTAACACTAGATATGCCATCTGTCTATACTGCATGTTTTTGTCCTTAGGGCAGACATGGGTAATGAGCAGTTTTGCATCAGCTATTTCAAGCCGTATGGTGGTTAACTTTTACTAAAGCTCACATATCTTCTGGAGATGAAGTGGACAACTCTTCTGTATGTGTTTGTGTAACAGTATGCAAGTAGAATAGCAGTTCTTCTGTTTTTAACGTAAACCCTTAAGGACTCTATATCAGATGTTATTTACTCACACAAAGGTCAGCGCTCTCCAACAGAAAGAAAAACATGTAATAGACTTTAGAATGAACAAAACCCCACTGGGGTTTGCATCCTGAAAATCCTGAAAATACACCATCATCACATCACCAACTTAGAAAGTTAATATGGTGAATGCAAAAGCACTGTTGCCTCCTGTTGTTTTTAACCCATTAAGACCTTTGGTGCCTTCCAAAAAACACTAAGCAATGTTTGAAAACCTGAGGGTTTTCTGAAAAACTTGACTTGTCAATGTTCACTAAAACATTTATTTCTCAGCCAGCACTTCGTTTTAAAGTTGAAAACAGGCAAACGTTGCATGTGGTCTTGATAATAAAAACATGCACATGAACTTGCACACTGTCTTAGTAAAGGTGATGTTTGATTTAATTTATTTTTAAGACTGGGACAGTTCTAGTTTGTTCCACCTAGTGTCTCTTACATGTCATTGGAATTTGCCATAGTGTGACAGATACTAATCAACCTTGAGCTCAGCTTAGTACAGCATTTTGCTCACAAACGAACGGCTACAGGTTTTCTGGCGAAACTTGTTTGTGAAAATTGTTTCTGCATTATACTCAGGGAACACTTCACAATTATCTGAAATGCTTAAGAAAACAAAAATCAACATTATTGCAAGAGTCTGTCAACACTAAGTGTTCAGTTAGTTCACTTAAACCTGCAAGGTGGCTGCAGACATCTGTTATAGTTAGATACATCGGTGTGACCATGCAGTAATCCTGGTTTTACACAGATGATTTAGTGAAGGAACATCCAAAACACAACATTAGAGATCTTTTATGTTCTTATGAGAAGTAGTGTGTCTGAGTAGACGTGTCAGAAGTCCCTGTTTGGCAAGATATGGAGAGTATTAACCCTTGTTTTATCTTTGTTTTTTGTCTCTACCAACTCCAGAGACAAATATTTATAATCACTAACACCATTTATGGTTGTGTCAGGTAGGAATAATGATTTGGGTACAGTCAGGTGGAACAGTGATATGTAATCTAATCCTGGTGAAAGTAAATTACCGTAATTATAGACACCCAATGCAAAGAAGCAATCACAGCAAAAGTAAGAGGATGTGTGTCACCTATCAATAAATAATGCCATATATTTTAAAAACATTCTTTATTGATACAAGACTGAATTATTCAAACTGTGCTGAAAGTAGTATTGCACCTAAAGCTAACATTTTCTAATATTCTGTTGACCTGCAGTCTCTTCTATCATATCTGAAAATCTTTTTAATGCCTTACTCAAACAGGATCCTCACACACAGTAAAGCTCAGTGAGTTGCAGTCGATGTGTACTGTAAAGAATCAGCTCAGCTCTATCTACAGTAAGAAAAGGAAGTTTGTATCCAGATCGCCTTGGGCCCAGTAGTTGTCTCTGTGGACCGCCTTGTTAATATCCAACACCGCTCTTCTCTCCATTCTCTCTGATATGATGAATTATTCTGTTTGATTGATTATCCAAATGTAACTGCTCTCGCAAACTCTAAAGGCCTTTGCAGAGTTTTTTCTTCACATGATGCAGTGGATTTTTGTAAGAATCCACCCTACATGTTTTTAGCTGCATCTTCTGCCAACATTTAGTTTTTCTCCTCTGTGCTGTATTTGGTTTTGGTGGATGTGGGATTTTGTTTTTTATGCTGGTTGACGTTTGTATGTTTGACATTTCTAAATGGCCGAGCAAGTAGACTAAAAAGCAGTTGCAGTATTGCCCACAATAATCGGAATATGTCTTTTTCACCAAATCATGCAGCCCTAATATTTTTCAAATACTTTTACTTTTTGCAGGGGTTGCATTTATTTCTGCAACACCCACGATAGGTGTTGATCTATACATATAAAGTAAAAATGTCCGGAGGTTATTGTCATCACTGCCATAATTTTTAGCGCCAAAACCTAGTGTAGAATGACGATGCCATAACACTGCTGTACCTGGTGGAATCCAGGAGTTACTGAGACACTTTTGAGAGAAACGTTTTATTGTTCTTTACAGGTGAATCAAATGTGGACCAGAGCCCTGTCACGCCCTGCAGCACACAGTCATCATTCCCCTCCTCGTCCTCCCCCTCCTCTTCTGTGACCACCCAGCCGACACCCAGGACTGACTTGTTTCCTCCTCTTCCTGCTGACGTCTCTCCTGCTGCATCAGCCAGCCGTCCTTCGACCCCTCCACCTGAGCCTGAGCAGCCTGTGCCCTCGCTCTCAAAAGAAGAAGAGGGAGAGCCACAAGAAGCCTCTGAACTTAAGCACAGGACTCCCAAAAAGGATTTGCTGGAGATTGACCGCTTTACCATCTGTGGGAACCGCATTGACTGACCAGCAGCAGCAGCTGATGTAGCGATGAACCACTCAGGAAAGATGGAGCACACAGAACACTTCAAGCCTGGCTCTCCAGCCGACAGCAGCTAAACGCAGAGTATTTATTGAATTCAGTGGCAATACAATAAGTTATTGTGAACATGGACAAAGTTTGAGACGATCTCACTGTTGTTGATGCCTGAAGTTCGGCTGATAAACAGTGGGAGACAGAAGTGTGACTGTGGCATTCAAATGAACTGGCATGTGTCAGTGTGTGTATGAATGTGTTAATAGAGTGCGTGTGTGTGTGTGTGTGAGAGAGAGAGAGAGAGAGAGAGAGAGAGAGAGAGAGAGACAGCATACGTGTGAACGAAATAGCACACAAGCACTTCCTGTATGAGCAGCACTGGGACCAGAGATGAGAGAAGTTTCATAGCTCAGCAGCCAGAAAACTGAACAACTTCCAGACTCGATTAAAGGTAACACCGGAATCATTTCCACTGCATCAAGTGTTCCTTTAACCACAAGACATCTTATCAAGAAAAGTGGTTATCTTTTTTTTTAATATGTGGTGTCATCTAACATCTCTACCCAATTTGTGAGACAAACTAACCTGTTCCTAGAGCAGCACTACTTTTGTAATCGCACTCTGATGTTATTTAAAGAATTTAGCTATGAAGTTTACACATCTGGAATTAGTGAAAATGATGATCTTTCTTACACCTTTTCCACCAAGGCTGTTCCGGGGCTGGTTTGGAGCCACTGCCTAATCTCAAACCAATTCTTTGTGTTTGAACAACCAAAGAACTGGCACCAACACTCTGATGGTGTATAACCCAGAACCTCTAATGTCAGGGGCTGAGAGCGGGATTATCATGACTAACAAGATCAAGGAAAACTTTGAGACTGCCGTTTTTAAAAAAACAGACCTAGAGTAGTGTCTAGTCTGTGTAATCCAAAGAAGAAACACCAGAGTATCAGTTTAGATGTGAAATTGAAACAGCAGGGGTCTGTGGAGGAGACGAACTGTTTCCTTGCACTGTAACATAACAGAAATGTTAAAACGTTGCTGAGATAAGGCTGTTCTTGTTGTAGTACCATAAGCGCTGACCAACTGGTCATGTTGATAGTGGGGCACCTAGTGGGCCCGCATCTCCAAAAATGAGTACCTTTTCAAATAATTTATCTGACTGATAAATCGACTATGGACTGGAAGTTTAAACATCTACATTCTTTAATCGATCTTAAAGCCGAACAGTAGCATTTTAAAAATGCTAACTTGCAGCTAGCCACCATGGTAACAGTAGCTAATGTTAGCGCGTTTCTTTATAACATTGCTTATAGTGACGTAATGATGTGGCTCTCAACCCATGGAAAAGCACCAGCTTTGTTTGGCGGGAAAGAGGTATGAAAGACCCAGTTCATTATTGGGTTTAAAATGCATCTTGGACAATCAGATCACAAGTGTAACCAACCACCAAGATGCATTGTGATCCGCTCAGTATCAGTAGAAAAAGACAAGACATTTCCTTCCATATTTCTGCTTTCAAAAGCGATGTTCCTCTAATGTTTGTCCTTTTTCTTCTGGATTGCTGGATAATTTGAACTTTTGGAAAATATAAAAGTATTCAAATGAAACCAAAAATAAAAAGCCTTTTGTTCAAACTAGTCAGAACCTGTTGAAGAACATCATGAAGAATCCCGACACATCGTTTGTTTTAACACTGCTCTAAACAGTCATACACTGTTAACATCAGTCTATGCATCGCTGCTTGCTCCATTAAAGTTTATACCTCAGTAGGACTAGTTCAACGTAAAGCATTGGTTTGCTTTTCAACATTTTTTTAAACAGTGACTTTTAAATTAGAGCCTTATTAAGTAAAGCCTTCATTTGCGCAGCCAACAGATATTGCCATTTGCACCCAAACCACGCCTTTTTGTAGAAAACGTGTAGGCTTGTAAAACAAAAAAAAACAAGTAATCAAAGATTAAGTACATTTCCTTCTTGTTTAGGACATAAGAAATTAGAAAAAAATGAAACACTTATCACGTTGTCTCTGAGGACTTTAATTACATAGAATAGCTTCTTCAATATGTAACCAGTGTCATTTTGTGTTATTTAATTTGGTATTTAATTTTGGTACGAACCTCATTACTTTTGGTCTGGAGAATGTTTGCACTGATGGACCGTATTGTCTTAAATACGCTACACGACGGGTCACGTTTCTCATTCGACTCTCAAGTAATGTTATAATGTTTACATCGTAGAACCATAGAAGCAATATTTCCACAACAAAATGCCTTTATTGCCTGCGTATTTGAACATGTTTCGACTGACCTTGTAAAAGCTGTTTGTCGTTATTTACACTTTTATTTTATTGCAATGAGAAACTTCTAAATAGACTCTCTGCCCTTTCATCATACCCATCATCTCTGACCTGTGTACAAAAAAATATCACGTACTTAAATCAGTTTTAAAATGCGATGTTGTCATTTTTCCGCCATGCCAAGCGCTTCGTGTCTGAGCTCAAACACTTCATCAAGTCATCATATCCAAATGAGCTGAAATCAGTTAATAATAGTACGTTATGTAGCACTTACACGTTTTCATTTGTGCTATTCCACAGCAACTGTATGAGCTCAGAATGCTTATTAAAATAATATAGAAAAAACACATGATTTTATCTGTACAGGATATAAATGATTATCAAAATAAAAGCCGGTAAAGTTTAGAATCACAGAAATCATTTATTTCAAAGTAAAATTTCTTTTACACTCTTATCACTGAATTTATTTACGATTGAATTACACAGTGTATATTTATATTTAGAGTTGCTTTGGCTAAAGCTGCTGTAATGTGAAGTGGAGCCTCATACCTGACTTTTAAACAGAAGGAAAATGTATATAATGTAAACACAAACTGAATCTGCATTTCTGACAAAAGGCTCTTCCAGTGTTCATTACCACTGCAGTAACAGAGATGGTTCTATTTTTGGAGCTTTGTTGTGATACGATAATGTCTCGGAGCATGAAATCTGACCCTTCAGTACTTCATGTGGTTTTGTTGGAACGCCTCGTCTCCTCTGGCTCAGCCTCGTTGTGGTCCGGTGGGTTCGATCCGCTGGCTGAGCCACGTCCGGACCAGACCGGACCACGACCGGACCACAACCGGACCGAGCAGGACTGACGGAGACGAGGCGAAAGTGTTCTTATGCAAGCTACGATGGTCCAATACACTGCCTGCTTTGTTCCATCAGTGTGGTTCCTTATTTAATTACTACCTTGATATTGTATAAAATTGCTCTTTTTGGATTAATAAAAGTTTGTTTCTTAAGTGTGTTATTTCTGTTAAGGTCATCTGTGTGTACTATGACCAATTTCACGTCGCATACTGCACTATGAACAAATGTCATCTCACATATTGACAAACGCATGGTGGTTGGTTTCAGGTGAACATTGGGGGACACATTCAACAGAGGTCTGAGGATTACGATCCTGGAAATGTAGAGACAGACACTCAGACACTTAATTTCCTGCATCCCTTTTGTGTTTTTTTTCCGGCATCAGCTCATGATGGAAATGTCAAATGTGAAATTAATTTTGCAGTTCAGTTCAAAAGCTATTCACGTCACTGATAACTTAATCCAAAATGAATTAGTAATGGAGGTACGACTTTGTTTAGTTTCATCGAGTTGTTTTTTTACAGGTGGAAGGAGATGATTATGCTAAATAACTGAGGTTAGCTCAAATAGTTGCAACAAGGAGATTATGTAATAACTGTGACGGGCCTAATACTCACTGTAATCCCAGTTAGTGATCAGCACTACTCACACCTTCAGCATCTTCATCATCCAGGATCTCATCTACAAGTCTGAATAAGCCTGGGAAGAACAGAAACAGATCGGTCATTTTCATTAAGTTTTCAAATAAAAATGTTTGATTTAAAAAAGAAAAAAAAAACTCAATTGTAACTTCAGGTCTTTTCAGTAACTAGAAGCACATCTGTCAACACCATGAGCGTTTACAAATTTAAAGACGCATACACACGTCTATACGTTTATATAGCACGTTCACCGCAACAAAGAGGACGAGCTCCTGACAAATGAAGCTCCTACTCCATGTTTAAGGATCTATCTGTACCAACATAAATAATCAAAACCTTCACGACTGATTAATCAACTGATACCTTGTGTCTAAAAATTTGTCAGGAATCAGAAACGTCTTTGACTTGATTAGAAACTGGGTAACTTTTGAACTGGACATCAAAGTCAAAGTAATACACACCTAAATAAAGAAGTCAATCTGACTCAAAGTAATTCATCTGGAACTGAACATTAAATGAACCTTAAAAAGACGGAGCCAAGTTCTCCCGATACCAATCGAATCACTGACTGATTAATCAGACTGATTGATGATTAGACTCATCAGTCTATGTCTAGCCTCTTATTGAGGTCTAAGAGGAGAGTGACCTGCAGGGTTAAGTTGTTTTCTCAAACCTCTATGTAATCCTGTTCCAAAAGCAGGACTGACATTGATAAGAGGAAAGCAGAATAGGTCTTTTTGATGACTGGCAGTAAGCTGAGGTTTACACAAGCGATGACCTCACCTGTCCTGAGTACAGTATCTGTGCCGGAGGCGAGGTTAGGCAGAGTAAATCTGCAGACATTCTTGGACAGCTAAGCTCCTTTACCGCTCAAGACGTGCTTCGGCTCCGTCACAGCTACCTGGAAGTAGTCTCAAAGAAGTTTAGTAGAACCTTAGTATAGAACCTTAGTAGTAGTACTACTTGGAGTGAGCCCAGTGTGTGTCACCCTAAGGACGATGTTTTAGAAAGACGTCATTTTGATAACAAGCTGAGTGACGCAGAGAGAACGAAAGTGACGGAAGTACTTTTGCCGTAGTACTGTACTTCAGTATACATTTGAGGTGCTTGCACTTCCATTTTATGCAACTTTATATTTCTACTCCACTTCATCTCAGAGGCAAATACTGCGCTTTTTTTCTCCACTACATTTGTCTGGCAGCTTTAGTTCAGTGTTTGGTGAAAAACATGTGCGTTGATTTTGACTGTTTGTGAGAAACTGAAGGATGAAGTGTTCCTCTATGGGTTAAGAAAAGTCTCCTGCTCCTTAATCTTAATCTAACCCTCTTGGATAAGGACTGTTTAGAGATGTGTGGTTCTCAGTAAACAAACGGTGAATCAACAGTATATAAATAATAATATCTTTATTACACATTAACACATTTCAGGCAGAGATGCAGCTCGGAGTGTTTCACGAAACAGGTCAGCTTTTTGATCAAGGGGATAATACTGTAACTCTGTCCACACTCAGACATAGTGGGTGACGGTAATGCACCTTAACGCTAGATACCACCCGGTATAAAACGCAAAAAAAGAAGAAGAGGAAGTCCATTATGGGGTGACCTGCTCTCGCTGTTAATATTAACGGCTCAGTCTAGGTAATGAAAACAGAATGATTCGTATTGTCATATTAATGAAAACATAATTAGCTTAAATCCCTGTAAATCTTACACACTGGACCTGTACAAGCCAAATGAAAATAGTGTGGTCCTAATACAACACTGATGCAGAAGAGTTATCCTGCATTAAAAGCCAAATTAAAAAGATATTTTTTACAAAAGTCAAGGGGGTTAGCTGGTCTAAGATCCAAGGGGAACGCGTTCTACAGTTTAGAGACATAAAAACTAATATAAAATACTTCAGATGAACCTTAAACATCTACAGCAGTACGATGCAACAAACAGTTGACAGACAGCAGTAATATGAATAGAAAAACATCATTTAATAAATAAATAAATAAAACACTGACAGGGAGGACATTGTACTACACTTTAAAGGTCTCATATCTTAACACTTAAAGTTCAATCTATACCATGTATATGTGTATATTGAAGACTTATGTAATGGTGTTGACATAAAATAAGAGTATGGATT
>JAPQRN010000002.1:8366741-8383426 GCA_037367275.1 Coranthus polyacanthus
GTGTACTGTTGCGTTAACCCATTTATAATCATTACTTTCATTTCACAGTGTTTGGCATAGAGATTTTTTTTTTTTTTTTTTTAATCTCTGTAGCAATTTTTCTCTCAGATAATACTTTTGTTTACTGTGTGTGATGGGAATAGGGATCTTTCTGGCATGAGAATCTAACACCACAACCTCCTGTGGTTGTTATTGAAACAAACATGAGATGACCGACCTTTGTGAAGGCTGCTTTGAGGCTCAAATGCCGTCAGCAACTCAGGAATATCGTGTTATAGGCAGTGTTAAAAAGACAATAACTTGCTTTCATGTGGAGATTTAAAAAAAAAAAAAAAATGATATGACACAAACAGCTCCAGTCGATAAAAAGAACAAACATGTGGAGATGAGGCAGGTGGCAGAAAATAAAAGGCCAATACAAGGCACTGGACAGAAAATACTCTTGTACTAGCTTTGCATTTTATCCATTCACTTCTCTACAAAGATAAGCAAATAGATATAATACTACTTAAATCTGAAAAGTAGAAATATATAGCTATACTGATTCTCTAGGCAATTGGTATATTTATAGTCAGAAATAAGCAGTGGCGCAAATGTGGACTGGAGAGACAGGAAGCAAATCACAGACATACTCCTGCACTGGCAGCTGAGAGTTGATGCTGCTAGTGACAGAATTGAACCATTTACATCCTCACTTATTTTAGATTGCTTTTCATAAGAGCATAAGCTAAGAGGCTGAAAAGAAAAGGCACAGGGTATGAAAGAGCAAGAGACAGAAGGAAGGAGCACTAAAGGAAAAAAAAAGAAAACAGTCTGAACAAAGCAGCAGAAAGAGTCAGGAGAGATGAAGAAAGGTATTGAGAGAAAACTAAGGGAGGAGTGGGAAGATGGATGGATGAATAGATGGACAGATAGACTCATGTACAGATGCTTCGGTGGATTTTTAGACGTTTTGTACTCTTGCGACTGGCCGCGCAGTATTTGTAACTGGCAGAGCTGATACGGACAGCATAGAAAAAAAATTCCAATCAACTTGCTCCAAAAGCCACCAGCCGAATCAACAAAACTCTAATATTCCCCCCGCTAAGCCCCAACTGTCGTCTGTGTCAACACCCGTTGCTAACAGGCTTATTAAATAAAAAATAAATAAATGTAGAAGCCCGGCCACGAGATACATTTCCACACCACAAAACTTCATTCAGCTCTGCTTTGCTTGTACGGCACACGGTGCAACAAAAGAAAACAGCCAGTTGGGATTTTTCCTGAACACAGTGACGCTGTTGCCAACGTGGATTCTCCCTCACGGAGTTATCTGAGGACACACAAACACTAGAGAGCTTTATGTTAAGAATTAAATTCAGCGGCAGTTGTAAAACCAGTGCACACGGGGAACTCTGCTTGGACTTTCCTTCACTTTCACAGGATGTCTTTAACTTAAGCTTTGGGTAGAGTCGTAATCATTACTCCATTAATCTCTTGATTGTCACAAAATAAATCTGCAGCCATACCAATAATACTTTTTTCACTTCTACAGTATAACAAAACAGGAGGGTTCCACCTTCTTTTAAGTGTGTCTTTGCTGTCTTTTTTAACATTGTAAATAGAATATGCTTTGGACTGTTAGTGGGACAATCGACTTAAAGACTACGCGTTAGTCTAGTCGGTTTATTGGAAGTGATTAGATGAATCAAGATTAAATGAAAAAAAGTTGCAGGTATAACTTCTATAAATAGGTTTCTTTAACATCGACACCAGTTTTTGACAGCTTTTTTTATTTTGCGCTATATGATAAACACCAGACTGGTCTGTCTTTAGGAAACAATGTGAAAATGTAAACGGTTACAACAGCAAAAATAAAATGAAAAGATGACCGACAAAAATGTGCACGAACCACTCATGACAGGTAAAACTAAGTGAAACCAACACTACAGCAATTAGAGCTCAGTTAAAACAAGGTGAGATTCATATCTACTAAATGCTCCTTTATTTTAGTCAGAGCATATTTCATGCCAGTATGTTTTAATATCATCATGCGTTGACAGCTTTGGGAGGTGTCATTGTGCTGGAGGCTCTGATCAGACACCTTTTCTCAAGGTATAGCTGTGAATATCGAGTAACAGAAAAGGAGCTAAAAGCATGCAGCATCACTTCGTTCCTGTTGCTATGCAACAAAACTTATCAGTATTTTTAGATAATGGCTTTGGCACTTTTCTGTTTACTGGGAAGGTTTTTATTAGGAAATTCAAAGTGAAGCCAGAGGAGAAGGAATGATAGATAGAAGAGAGTACGATGTGACAAAGGTTATGAGCCAGAGTCATATCCACACTGTTGCATCTACACTAAATAATTCAAACCACCGCACTTCCTTGGCCGCGTGATAGACATTTTCCTGCCAATGTGGCCAAATGGAAAATCTACCTGCATGCGATGCTTCGTGTGTGTTTTATGTCTGCTGAGTGATAGACTGTTAGATTTATCCATATCAAGTACGAATATCCAAAGTTATCATCTTTATCGACTATAAATTTAAAAAATTTTATCGCAATCCCATTTCCTGATTGTTTTAGAAGTAAGCCCTCCTGATTTAACCTGAGTATCTGAGGGTATATTTGAAAGTTTGGGCTTTTTCCTGGCACCGCTGGTCTAATAATATCTGCTGTCGTGATGAAAAATGTGGACTCCGACAGTTTTGATCCATAACTGGCATTACGAGCAAGAGCATCTCAGCATCTGCAGTATCGATCTTCACCTTCTCCTTTCTTACTCTGCTGCTTAGCCGCTGTTTCACTCAGGAGTTTAAAGTTACATCATGTTAACTCAGCTTTACGGCTTTGCAGCCACTGTGTACGATGGATTTATGTATTCTCCTCTCAATCCATAGTTACATAAAATCCTGTTCTAGTAAATAGCTTTCAGTCAATGTTGGCACGGAAGTGACTTGACATTTAACTGAAATGTTTCTAATAAAGGAGAACAAGCGTGTGTGTTTTCTCGGAGGCTGACTGTTCATATTAGAGCTGACTTCACATGAGCTTGGAGTAAAAACACCTCCGCAGAAGGTAAACACTGTGTTACCATAGAACCTGTAACTATGGAGAGAGAATGAGGCTTAACTTTACACAACCAAAGAGGGGAGACACGCAAACAAAGCCACCGGGTGCAAACATGTCTTCTAATCTAAATCTTTTGCCTTGATGATTTGGTAACAATGTGTGTAACTAATAAAAAAGGTATTACTGCATCTAGACGACTTAAGTCAGGAGGTCTGCAGGCCCTTAAAACATCTTAAAATGTCTTAAATTCAATTTTACACATATTAGCACTTAGAAGCCATTAAATTGTTTTAAATTTGATTTTGTGAGCAATTGCCACAGACATTTAATTACATTCAGCCATCTTTCTTTTTGCCAAACGGAGTCAAGATCTTCTGAGTGAAAAAGGACATTTCTGATGGTAAAAACCTTTGCCATCTCTACTACTGAACCCTATACTGTCTTTTTACTTACTTACTTTGTACTTTACAAAATGTAGATTGCCTTAATTCACTCTAATAATCATATTCCTATATTTACAGGACCACATATACATTACACAACTTCTCTTTATATGTACCGGCAATGCTCGAATTAAAAAAGAAAAAGATTTGTCCAAAACTCAATCTTCAATTTGGCTGAAAATAATCTCATGAAGATCTTAAGAAGCATTCGTTTTAAGCGTCTGATATCTTATCTCTAGCATTAATGCAACAAACACGTCAGGAGGCTGCGTAGGTTGGTTTTCCATAAGTATGTACAGTATTTATACGCACAGTTAGTGTAAATGTGCATATGTGGGAGCGTGGAGAGCACTTTACGGTGCCCTGCCGTCTAAACAGCTGAGGCTCTGGCTTCATACAGCTGGAGGCCCACACTCCATTTAACTCCAGATACGCACATGAGCAAGAAATGCTTATAGAAAACAAACATCCAATACTAAGACGCGTACACATTACCAATTACTGACACAGTTTCAGCGACACGCTCGCACATGGACCGTAAATACAATCCTGTATATCGAGTATGTTAATAAACATGACAGCCTCACTTCAAGTGGAAACTACACTGATGGTAGAAATGCATGACAGTGGAGACACACACAAACAAACACAGATAAAAATAAATCTTGGAGACATGGTAACAGTCGCTCATAAACCATGTTGTATTACACAGGGACATGCTTCAATCTCTGAGAAATTGCAATATGCCTCTAGTGAACTGGTGCTCTGAACAGTAAATAAATACTGCATGTTGGAGATACAGAGATAACCTCCTGTATGTTACTTCTAGGGAAGCGTTGATTGTGAAATTTTGGGCCGATGCTAAAAATAAGAATTTGGCCGATAGCCAGCGCTGATACAGATGTGTTTTTTTGTTTGTTCATTTATGTTTTTATTGGTGTTTATTCCTCCTTTTGTGCCAGAAGTATAGAAACCTTATATAAAAACATACTGAAGTCATTCAGCCCTTCATCACACTATCTTTTAAAGAGCATACGTTGAATAATGCTAATTTATAAAAGTCTTTCATCTAACACTGTCATCAGTGAAATGACATCTTGGCAAATAGATCGTTGCGTCCCTAGTTTTTTCCACTGTTTACAAGTTTGTCTTGAGAAATATGCCTCACTGAGACATGAGGCTGACAATTAGTTAATTATTTGAATCATGAATAACAATTTTGTTCATTAAATGTCAGTACCTCAAGCTGTCAGACGAACAGAGTGGAGTAAAAAGTACAATATTTGCCTCTGAGATCTACTGAAGCAGAAGAATGAAGTAGGATAAAAAGTAACCTCAAGTGAAGTACAAGAACCTAACTTGATTAAAATACTCGGATACATTCCACCACAAAACTGAAACAAGACTCTCCAAGCCTTTTCTTGTTGAACGGTGACCGTCTGGCCACGAGCCTCCCTTTCTAACCTGTAGGCTAAATAGTTAATTGAGAGTCGAGCGACAAAAAGACAAGCGGTCTGCGGAGATGTCTGGTTGGCATGTTGACCGCTGGACAGCCAAGAGGATTGGCTCAGATTACCATCAGCTCATCAACACTCAAACCACGTCGCTGAGGTGACACTGACAGACAAGAGCAGCGACCTGCACGGACCAATCAGAAGACACGATCCGACTTCCACCTGCTGACAGTAAACGGGACAGACTGAGACTTCACACTGAACTTTCAACAGTGAGATGTTTCTGGGGAGGATTGTACAAAAACGGTTGTTTAGCTGATACTGTTACCCCAGAACAAGACAGGGGTTCAGTGTCTTCTTTAAATATACATGGTGTTGATACGCGACGTGGACGTACTAAATGTATTAGTGAAGAGCTGCAGCTGTGGCCAATTTTCATTATTGATATTAATCTGCAGATAAATATGAGGCTTAACTTTGATATCATTTCAGAAAATAGTCATATATGCTGCTTACTGCTGACTGATGAATTGTATTTTCACGTTCATCATAATATGAACGTGCAAAGCGAACACACGGCAGAAGACACGTCCATTTCTCAGAGGTTTGCAAGTTTTAATCCTCATGAAAAAGTGTTTGTAATAATTGATTTTATTTCTTTATTTGGTGGGCATAGGCTGTTCGGTGTCCGGGGTCTATGTTTGCAGTTTACCTAGTGAAGCAGAACAACACAGGACCTATGTAGATAATATAAACACTTTAGTATTGTGTTATTATTGCAACTCATATTGTCATCGCAATAGTGATCCATGGTTTTCCTCATATCACGCAGGCCTAATAGTAATAATGCTGGTTATGTTTTTTTATTAAATTAGCAATCCAAAACCCAATGGTATTAAATCTAGCATCAGATATTACAAAGATAAGCATCCAATCCTTACTTTTGAGAAGTAATTAAGTAATAACTAATGGTCTGTTAATTACTTAATTACTTCAGCTCTGTATTGCAGCTGTGTATTAGTCAAAGTCACTCATGTGATAAAAGCAAATTGGGATTGATCCTAAACCACTTAGAATCATTGCTACTCCTCTAGATGGAGCACACTTGACACTCAGCCTGTCATTGAGAGCTAAATTACACGGCCTGTAAGTCCTCTCGGAGTTGTAACTCAGCCATGTTCCTGTGACACATCCCACTCAGGGGAACTGTCTCTCCGGCACTGAGTGAAGACTACAAGCATCTTTTTAAGGAGTGTGACAAGCAACACCAAGGCTAAACGCCACATTGGGTAGAAAGGCCGTTTAGACTTGTCATCCACAGCTTTGGCAGGTTGACCCCTTACCGCCGTGCATCTGCATTTACAACTCAGCACGTCTCCAGAGTCGACTCGGAGCGGGCGCCGATGTGCCCACCAATGAAGCGGAACAAAGGGACCGAGAATGCATGACTTGCCATCCATTCACCACGACAGAGCTGCTTGCTTCGCCTCGCCATCGCCTCTCCTGCTTGGCTACCCAAGTCTGACCCAAATATGACGTCCCCAAATGAAACACGGCTTCAGCGGCACATGGCAGCTCTTCCTCCAAAACACTCCCTGTGTTTGCTTTCCATGTCTGCAGTTTTTCTTCACTTTTCTTGCTCCTGTGATCTTTTGATTTGCGCCTCTACCTTCGTCTGACTTTGTCACATTTCTCACCTGCGGTCTGTCAGATAAATGGGAGCTTAAGCTGATGGTGGCATTATAATCTTACCTTGAAATGTCTGAAAAGTTCAAGTTATCTTAATGCCACAGCTCTTATCTCCCCTTACTTAGTCTGCTCAAGTGCCAAGCCTTAGTAAAGAAGAAGAAATGAGATTCATCCCTTGCTTCTCAGCAGGGAAAGAGCAGAAAAGGAATCCAGGAGCTTCCAGTTCAGTCTATTGATCCGCGCTTTCTCTTTTATTTTGCATTTCAGCACCAAGACGCAATTGTACAGTGAATGACCTTATACTACAGAATGCAAAAAAGGTCTGCTGCCACACATTGTAAATTCAACAGTTGGTTTCGTCTTTACAGAATGTCACCAAAGCCACATCAATGAAAACAGAACCACTCGTTACAAATTTCTTTGAAGTGCCAGTAATTTGGACAGATGCCTCATAACTACTGCACCGACAAGATTAATTCACAAAAGGCTTTTTATAGACCATTGAAATGCAAATGTAAATGTCACAAAGGGAGGTCTGTGAGTCTGGATGACAGCTCAACTTGAATTGTGGGTTACAGGAAAAATGTATATTTACAGCAGCGAGTATCACACATAGACTGGAAAACGGTAGTTTAGCAATGTGAGAAAGAAGCAGGTAATTAGCACTACACTGGTGATGTGTCATTTGGAAAGAGTTGGTAGATAACGCTTCACTTGGCTATTTTACACAGAGTGTTGCTTCATGGGTTGTTTTTTTCATTAATGTTGCTCGAATAGAGTGTATTTAAGTCTGTTGTAGTGATTCTTTAGAGTCTGTCAGCTCTAAAAGTCATCATTTAGTCCACTTTAACCTGCAGGAGATGTTTTGCCGACTTAGAGGACGTCTAGACAACTGAAACGTGTTCAGATCATCTCACTACAGTAATTCAATAAGCTGCTGGAGGCTGCAGATGTCTGATCGCTTCACATAGATGCTTTGCTGAAGCAACGGCGCAAAACACAGTGTTAGACAGCTTGTATGTTATTATGAGAAGTGTGAAATTATTTTCAGTTCATTATGAAGCTGTGGTGGTACAAATCAGATTAGGATGTGCTGCCATATTTTAAAATACTGCAATATTTATTTTTTTATTAGAAAAACGTGCTGGTTAACGCTAAAACATTTGTTAGAGAACTGTGCTTTATAATTTATATGTCTTCATTTATGGATAATTCTTGTGGGACAGTCAGTACATGTGAAACATGACAAACAAATTGTCTCCCTAAAATGTCAAACATGCTCATCATTAGTTCAGGTAAGTTTTTTTTTTTTAACTTGTTTTTTTTTTGTTTTTTTTAGCAAAGTTTTGATCTTAAGTGATGCCATTTGCAGTACATTCTCTTGTTAATGGACAGATGCGATGCCAGGTTGTGTCATTGTATCTGATTGTTAAACCTGCCGTGAAGTGTGATTCATAATTAAAGGCTTTATGATTACGTTGGAAAACAATTTCTATCACATTATTTGCCTGTGCGTAATACAACACCCACTTGATTCAGTTATTATTTGTCGTCTCTCTGTCCTTCTGCTGTTCTTGATATTGTTACTTGTTGTTATAATTTATTTAGTTTGAGTCTTATTTAACTTTTCTATTTGAATTTGTTAAAAGGGTGTAATAATTATTGTGGATTGACGAGGTTCATTTACAACTGGTCTCTTCTGGTCGGGCCCACGGGAAAGCTAATCCCAAATTTGTGGAGCCATTTCAAGAGTAACAACATGTAGCTAAAGGCTATTTTGATATCTATTCACAAGGCTGGAGCTGCAGGCAGGGAATTAAAACGCGGTACAATAATACTTTGTGTGTTCTTATTATGCACTGTGATCGTCTCGCACAAAGCTGGGGCAGCAGCAGCTTAAACGTAAAAGAAGCCGGCGTGTGACAACAGCCTTACAAGTTTGTTTTTGACCTTCCAGACACGTCTGAGGTGGAAAAGCACAATTTCCTCCTTTATCAGCCACCGCAACCTGCTGCAACACATTGTCACTGGCTTTCGTGAGGAGAGCATTCATTCTAAAACTCAATAATCCAGACACATCACAATGGCCTGACGTGACAATAAAACAAATTTGACACATGGAAAGTCTAGTGATCTGAATAATTTAGTTCCACCAATTTAGCTTCAGCTCCAGCGTTTTTGTCATTAATCTGTTTTAAAAATGTATTAAGTTTTGAAATGTCAGGGGAAAAAAAATAAGCAATTGCAATTGGCTTAATTTGTCAAACCTACACTCTTAACACCTTGACGCACTGGAGGAAAGCATCAAATCGTAACATTTGACTTGTTATAACCAGATGTCCTGTTGATTGATTTTTTTTAAGCTCTAGAAGAAATGAGAAAGTAAGAGGTAAGAAAACTTTTTGTGACTCACATTGACGCAGAACTGAGTTGAAGCAATGTCCACACAAGTTCACAGAGTACAGAGACAATAAATAAACGGAGAGGGAGTGGAGAAAAAGATATTCACAGTAGGCAAAGACAAACTAAAATGCAGTTTTTATTTATGAGTTCCAGTGTTCAGTGTCAATAAATGGCTCTTCTTCTTCTTCATGAGGTGTATGTGTATAAATCAGCTATACACTACACATACTACTTAAGAGTTAATCACAATTATTTGTGACAGTCGTCAATTAAAATGTCATTATCGTGACAGCCCTTCTCATGCTCAGCGTGAATGCATGGCGCATGTAAATAAAATGTTTTTTCTGGCGAATCTCATTTCAGTCGTGTGATGTGTTTACATTCACAAGGCACTGACAATATGATTACTGGTCGGAACAAGTGGGTACGTTGCTACTGTTGGGTGAGGTGAATAAACAAACATCCAAATCAAAAACCCACATTGAAAGTCTAGATCATGTCAAGTCTGAACACACTTACAGTTTTAGCTTTTTTTAAAATCCACATTACATCTGTTATATGTAATCTTACTGAGTGTTAGAAATTAGCATTTTGTGCGTTGTACATTCTGTCTGCCAGGCGTCACATTTCTTTGCCTCTTCAGATTGACTCAGTCGCATCAGATTGGGGTTTACCGACTGTGTGTATGCGTCGTCTGCTTGAATGACGTGTGAAACACTGGTTAAAAAAAACATTGGTAAGAGATGATTTTCTTTTGAAATACTGCACGTGATGTGTTGTTCTGCATATATGCACCTGCAATAGCCTCCTTAGCGCTGTGCTGCAGTGACACGTTGCCTCAGACAATCAGCTGACATTATGTTGTAGGCGTTTAAGGCCGTGCCCGATTGTGTCCTGAAGCATCCCATTGCCAAGAGGCATCACAGTCAGTGTGCGGTGACATGACTGTGTGTGACAGCACAAAAACACGCAGAGGATCCCTATACATGCTTCTGTCATGTAGATTGTACTACAGTACGACGGGGTAGGACAGCAGTTACAGATCCGTTTATATATAGCAGGCTCCATTTCTCAAATTTATAACGCATCGTCTATCGCAAATGAATGTCATGTGTTAATACAACACTGTGGTGAGTAGTGAAACACACAGACTATGAAGATGTACCTTTGCTTAGATGGTTAGATAATTAGCTGGTTTCATACTAACTGTCCTGTCATGCTGTAATGAATTTTCATAATCACATTTGTTCTAGTTTAGTAACAGATGGAAGCTGTAAAACATATGAAATATTGAAGACGTGACTGCCTTCCTCACACTCAGACATGTTTGTGTCTCTGCTTCAGGACAGACACCCAATGTTAGGGAATAATGAAAAAGAAGCAGCGTGATGCTATTTAGTCTCTGAATGTAAAACCCTCTCACTCAGGCTGTTAGTTGTGCTCCCTCTACACTGTTTATGTGCAAACATATGAAACAAAAAGCAGGACAGAATTCACCAGGGATTGATTATTAATGGAATTATGTTGTTTCAGCTAATGTACTGTAGTACTACTACCAACAGAATGTCTTGTGTACAATTACACCACCACTGCCCTTTACATTTTTCCCAGAGGGTGATTGTTGGTCTAAATGTTCATAAATGTAACCTGAATTGCCATACCCTCTGCGACAAGCTGTCCACACAGTTCCTTTTTGCTCAGTAGATTGCAGGCGGGTTTGCCCAGTTCAAGTAGACCTTTCAACGCTCATTGTACGTCAGCTCCTCCACCTTTCCTACCAATATTTTATAGTTGTTCGTTGGAATCACGCCTACCCCATCCCCGCTACACTCTGGCATAGTTTGCAAGTCATCATCGCCACAACCGCTGTTTTTGCTGTACAATCCAGTGGGCAGAGAGGTTAAACACATACATACCTGGGGTTACATCTGCTGACATTATTTCTCTGTGTCTTGTTCAAAGACGACTCTACAGTCACTTCATTTACGTTCCTTCATTCCTAAAAGTTGAGATCACGATAGAGGTGAGGCCTGCATAGTGCTGATTTTTTCATGCGACTTGAAAGAAACAGTGCTCAAACTTGCAGGAGAAAACTCAACGTGTAGTTAGTTTAGACCAGGCACGCGACACCGACGCCGTAGACCCCAGATGTATGCATGTAGCTGCAGAAGTACGGACCAGGATTCAACCGCGGAAAGCAGCTAACACTAGCCTATAGCTAGAATCAAGAGACATATTTTCAGAAGTTAGCAGGTTTCACTCACTTTTGTCCAAGCCCCTGCCATTTTATTCTGTCTCTGTACATAAAAGTTGAATCGTGGAGCTTCAGGCGTCCACAGACAACGACAAAACTTTATCCTACATTTCTGATTCTTGGTCACGTAAGGAGAATCTCAACCTTTTTCGACACGGCGCCACATACCGTTTTTTTACACTGAAGTTGAAACATTTTCAACTCAAAACGTGCATTCGCATCTTTGCATTGACTTTGTATGAAAGCGCACCATGCCGAAAATTGCCCGCACATTTGGTGTGAACAAAAACCGATCCAGTAGTTGTCGTCGCTTCTATAAAAACGTGATTTGTCCCTTGACGTACCTCACCGGGGCAAACATTGTCATTCATCCTATTGCATCTCTATAAATACTTATAGACACATAGAAATTATACCTTTAGTAATAACAAAAAACATCAGTCCATCAATTAATTACATCTGATGTGATACTGTAATTCACTGGTGTATCCATCCTATTGTTTTGATACTATGCAGAGAGAAATGACTCAGATCTGCCAAACATTATAATTACAAATTAATGCCGTTCATCAGGGGATCATCACTGCATCTAATGGTGACGTCTGTAGATGCGCTCCTGCTGAAGAAATCTCTAATTAGGAAAGCTCTCATTTCAACTGAGAAATGCTGAAAAATAATGACTCATGACTTGGTCTCCTCTGACACCGCACTGATACCGACAACTAAGAGATTTGTGTTTTCATCTGCCTCTCCTCTAAAGAGACATCAGAGTTCAGGGTCAACAACGGAGTGGCACTCGCACACTCGAGTGTTTTGCTCAAGGACACTTCATCAGAGCATATGCTGGCTGTCAAGGGACTGAGACCTCGACCTTCCTGTTGAAGGGCGTTTTCCTTAATCACTTTACCACTATAATGAAATCTAACAGTGCCCGCAGCATCAGCCAGTCATCCACATGCGCTGTGAACGGCCCGTGGGTCAGACATGATTATTTAATGCCGTGCTTTCGTTCTGTTTTGGTGCTGTGTTAAACCTGGAGAGTCCAAATCCTTGGCTTTGTTTAATGAACACTACAGCTAAACAAACATGAAAATAAACACACCATCTTTTCCCTATAAATGGTCTTTATTTGGCTACAAATGAGCCCCAAATCCGGACCGGATGCTATGCCAGACGTTGAGTATTGATTTTGGTGCAGTTTTTCTTTTTGTCTTTCATTAGCAAATTAGTGGTAGTGTTGATACTGCAGATGACCTGTTTCCATGAACAAAAATGTAAGTAAACATGAAGCTTGATACACATTATCATTTTTTTTTTTTTTTTTAACGTTTCCAATTATGCTGTAAAATGCCAAAATGCAGTCTAATCCACTAGCAGTGATTTGTTGTGGCTGTAATTTGGTTCATGTTTTGTGTAATGAGCTATAATCATGTTTATATGCTGTTTGCATTAGATTAGAAGCTAAAACGACAATATCATGTTGTTAATTAGAGAAATTTGCAAGTGCAAACATGGAATTGTGCCACTATTTGAGAATCTTCCTGAGATCTAAGCAGCAGTTCACTTCTGGAGGTGGGAAGTTTTACTGGTATCTGTACTTTACCTGAGTATTTTTTTTGGCTTTTACTCCCTACATTTTAGCATGCATATCTGAATTTTCTACTCCTCACGTTTTAAAAACTCAGTAGCTCATTAGTTTTTTATCTTTTTAACGCACTTGAGGGGAATTACTGAGTGTTTTTTAAACGTTGTGTCGTAGCGTGCCTTCCCAACATCAAGATCAATCTCGACGTCATGGATGAAATGCATAGAAAACACGACCTCTTGGGAGTATAGAGCTCTGAATGTCACACATGACAGATGTAACAACTTAAAAGGCCCAACAAGACGAAACAGACCAGAGGGAGATTTGACCATGAAGAAAAGGCGTCGTCTATTTGATGAGAGTCTGAGATCGGGAAAACTGATACCGACTGGATGATGTGAGGTTCAGTAGCTTTGCACAGAAACAGCCGGTAGAAACGAAGAAATACTTCTTAGGACATTTCAAAGCTTGTACTTTTGTACGTCTGCTTGAGTAAAGAATGCGTGTGCTTTTGCCACCTCTGAAGTATTTGCCATTTTTATCTAAAACGTTGCCAACCAAGGACAATTTGGAACAGCCTGAAAGACATAGATGTTTTGAGAAATGCCCTTGTGTTTTTTGTTCCAGTGAAGAAACAGATGACCACTCTCAGTAAGTGACTCATGTTATGTGTTGTCGATACAAAAATGAAAGTATAAAAATTAGAGTTCACTATTTTACAGGAGGTTGTGTGTTGAAAAACAAGCTGCTGGATACAGCATCATCTTTTCTGTACAGATATCAGTACATTATCTGTCATTTGATTTAACTCTAAGAAAGTGAGTATTTTCAATAAATATCTGACCCTATATCTCAATAATTATCCTGCTTGGGGGGGAAAAGTCTGCACCATTTAAAACCAATCTAAACTAAAAGGCAAGGGCAGAGACTGCATTCAACCCAGTTCAAAAGTTTAACCTTTAGTCAGAGATATGGTTGAGTTTTATCAACGTTTAACCTCAGACGGGCTTAAGCTTTGTTGATGATTCTCTCAAAACTTCAAAGACATGAAACCAAAATGTCTGCTCGTTTATTATTCCAGTCTGTCTCTGATGCGCATCACAAAGTGCTTCGATCTCTTCGTTGTCCTTGGTTGGAAATCTTTTGAAGTGTTACAGTACTTCACTCAACAACACCTCAGAAGCCCTTTTTCACTTTCTTTTGAAATGTTAAAAACTAACATGGGTTAGATCATATAACCTGAGCACTGAGAATACTGAGCCACGGTCAGGTCTTCCCTGTAAACATTCAGCTGTGTTTCTCTCAAATCACACTGGTGCAGTCAGACATATGTAGGGCAGCGAGGTGAACCAAAACACTCCGGCCATGATAGCTGCTGATGGGTTTCCCTGGCAACGGTTTCTTCCCGTGAATAAATTGCAGACTTTTGCCGGTCCCCAGTATCTGAAATCCAGCTAGGTGTGGTGTCTTGCGTAGAGGGAATATATTCTCACACTAATGAGAAAACACTTTCCACCAGGGATCTGCACAACAGTAACGGGCGTCATCTCTCCTGCTGTTCACACCCGCTGGCGTAAAGTCAGTTAAAACTACGCATACACCTCTGTTCTCAACTGATAACTGACACTAAGATGACTTTAAAAACCTGGAAAATGAATTAGAAAAGACTAAAATCATCAGTTTGATTGTATTTCAGAACATAGTCCGTGTATCTGAAGGTCGCTTGTCTTTCTCCCTCTAAGAACTGCAGTTTTTGGGGTTTTTTCCACAAATACTTGCACCGACTCTGACTGAGGCTTGAATCAAACTAATAGTCAGACACGTGTACAAGTACATTTACTCACATTCTGCACTAAAGTACAAATGTGAGGTACTTGTACTTTGCTTATTTTCTTTTACTTCCAGTCCACTACAGTTTGGTGGCAAACATTGTACTTTTATATTGTATTTATTAATATTGTACTTTTAACTAGTCTCCAGTCACTTTCTAGATCCATATTAGTAATATAAATTCATTAAACATTAATGAATCAATAATTATAATCCAGCACTATATGCTATTTTGAAATGGGTCGGCGAGTCCATTTTGATGCTAATGTATAATATGAGTATATCTTATGCGCTGTCTGGGTTCTTGCATTTCGAGGAAGACTTCATGCTTGTGAAGTCTGGAGGTCCTTCCACAAATAAATTAAAAATATAAAATTCAGCATCACTTTGGACCATTTTTATTATCATACATGTGTACGAAAAGCATCCAAAACATTGAGAAAGGTTCAAAACAAAACTTGCTGACGTGCACATCATTCCATTCTATGTTTTGACACCGAAGGGGCTTGGGTTCTGCACCCAAACCTTTTAATGGTAGGAAAAACCCTGAACCCTGCGGTATGCTGCTTTTACTTGAAGTAAAGATCAGAGTAGTTCTCCGCCACTGTCTGTTCCACACAGCTGTTTAGTCTATGATCTGAAATAGGACTAATTTGCTTTGAATTCTGGGTAAATTAAAACGTAAGCCGGCGTTTTAGACGGTGTTATAGACCAGTCTCAGTTTTGCTCTCAGATCAGTCTAATGAAAGTTTGACAGATTCACAAAAACAAAGTCAGGCTTATTACGTCTGTAAAATGTAAACCCTGGACTAACTTACAACCGAGACCTTTGTCACCATGGTAACGGTGGGTTAAACTAACCGGTGACACCAAATGACAAAAAGGAGCAAAACACTGGTCACAAGTTGTGGTTTATTTGTAGTTTAATAATATTGAAGAACAAGAAATGAGAGGAGGACACATAAAGTGGACGGAAAAGAGATGAGAATTGTGTCAATTATTTTGTCAAAGGAATCGAGCCTGATTGAAGAGTTATCAGTGCTGAGCCCTGCTATGACTAATTATCGATTGACTCATTATTTCCTCCAGATTACTTTTTAAAATACTGTACCTGCCAGTCAAATACCTCCTAAATCAAAGTCTTGCTGAGAGTGAAATCTGTTTCACACCAAGCGAATCATTTGCACAGAAAGGTGTTCCAGCCGATGTTAATCATTGTTTATCAACCCATCTACAGCAGTGTATCCACCGTCTACAAAACAGTATCGCACCAAAAGGCTCTGTGCGCCACATTACACACACCTTTGGCCAGAACGGGAGTCAAACATCTCCGAGGCGTAACGTTACCTGAGCACCACAGAGACAAAAATACTATTCAGGTCAGAAAAAGGCAGTTTAGACAAACCACAAACTGTTAGACAGAACAAGGCAACATGGGAAATTGACAGCAGACCGGTGTGTATAGTTGCCACAGATTTTTCGCAATTTCTCATAACCCACTAAAAATAGGCGATTGACTCCTTTCATGTCACCCGTAGACGAGTTCCTGTTTTCATTTCGGTTCGTCACATTGACATTGGATGTCAGAGAAAACAGTCGATTCCCTTCAAATTCTCTTTGAATCATGAGACGTCCTCTCACCTCGCTGTCTTTCCAGTGTTGTATCTTCCATTGTACGAAGAACAAAATCACTGGTGCTGTAATAACGCATGTCACAGCAGTGCACCACAGAAGAGGTGAAAAATAGTGGGTACACCCAGATGTCGTGTTTCCATCGCTGTCGGTCGGAGCCAGCGTGACTACTGCAGAGTCATTTGACCCTGAAATGAACGGCGATTGATGCCAATTGTACACTTTCACACGGAAGAAGAAAAGCCAGATGTTAGTGGGTACTTTTGTGCTTACAATGGGTATAAAACATCCATCTTAAGTCTGAATATTAGTAAGGTCTGTGTGTGTTTGTGAAACCAGCCC
>JAPQRN010000002.1:8412053-8432558 GCA_037367275.1 Coranthus polyacanthus
AGCTTAGTTCCAACAAGAAACATTTGCTTCGGGAAGAACAGAGCAGAACAATTCCAAGAGATTTTATTGTCAAAACATAGGAACAGCATTTTAAAAAATGTAGTGTGAAAAACCAATGCCACTTTTGGCTCAGGATAGTTACCGTTGACTAAATAATCGACAATCTCCTCATCACTTCATATTTCCAGCAGTTACTGCACTTGCTAAAAACTTTCTCTTCTCATTTGTTCCACAATATTATTAAACCACACGTTTTTGCTCTTTTTTTGTCAGTTCGTGCCACTAGATGCTTTTCCATCCAGGTGTTTTTATTTGCATTTTCATTTTGCGCATTAAAAAAAAAAAGTGAAAATGCCAAAAATTTAGAAGAAAAGAAATAAATAAATAAAGTTGGTGTATCAGTAAAAGCTAAATGCAAACAGATTTAGTGAACAATGATGTGTTTCTGCATGGAGGGGACCAATAAGCAGACTGTAACGTTCACCACATTCATACAAGAAGCAAACATAAATGCCACCTTACATGGAAACAGTTAAGAAACTCAACCATGGATAAAGAGCTGCAGAAACAAATGTTAGATGAGGGCTTTGACAAACCACGGAAGAGAGTGAAACAACGCTGTATGATCCAGACCAGAGGCACAGTTCAGGGGGCAACTTCAGGTTTTTTTGACCAAACGCTATCCATCAGCTCCTCAATCAGCAGCTCAGCTGGTGTGTTATGAAACACTAACTGGCAAAGTTTGAAACCACGATGATGAAGATGAACCGTCTCTTAATATTCACCAAATTTCAGTAAATTCTGTCAAAATTTGCAATATATTTAGAAACCCGCCTGCTGGTTAGAGTAAGTGAATATTACCGTAACAAAATTCCTCGTCCTGACTTGCCAACTCTTTGAGTTTAAAATAAGTCAGACTTTATTTTTGTGACACTATCTAACCCGAGACCTATTTAAAGACCAGTCTAAATCACTTTTATTAAACTGGCCCCTGCCTTCAACCTTATCCTCAACGTTATCCTCAAGCATGCAACAATACACCAAGAATCAAAATTAGTCCACTAAATTAATATCACCAGCAGCAAACTGTTTTTTTGTAGTAAGGTGTAAGTACTTTGGGTGACTTTTTCCCTTAAAACCAGAGCATAGTTGTTCTATCACATACTTTGATAAAAGTGTCAGGTGTATAGATTGTTCCCTAGGCAATTAAATGATTAACAATACAAGTTATTATGTTGAGTCACTAACAAGACATTTTTACTGAGATCCTTCTTGCTTTCATAGTGGCGATACATTTACAGTGGAGAATTACTTTCTCAAGCCAAATCCTTTTTTTACTTTAGGTCTCAGGTCTTTAGTGGTCTATCAAATAATGTGCTTAATTTGTTTCTGCTTTTTAAAACCCCATAGTAGCTATGGATACATTTAAAAGCTAATGAACCAGTGAATGTATTCAAAAGCTATTTTTATTTTATACTGCTTCATATGTGTGTTAGCGGAGATATTTATGCTGAACTCTATCACTAACGCATTTGGCAAGCCAATCCAGTTTTTCCCACCACCTCGCCTCCATGTTTACAGGTTATATTTGCATTTGTGGCTGCTGTCAGGCTCATGGTGGAATATTAGACAATCCATTAGTTGGACAAGTGAGCGCTGTCAATCAAATAGCAGTAAGGCCTGGAGAAATATGCTTTGGTTTACACAGCTCATAATGATGCACGCAGTGAAAAAATATCCATCCTAACACAGAAAGTTTGTTTTTTAACAAGTCTGACTGTAATTGTTTTGGGAGGATGAGCTAGCTGACGGAAACATAAAGATTTAATATTATATCAGACTCTACACTGAAGAACTGCAAGATATTAGCAGATTTCAGTATTTCTTATCAACTTAATGTTTTTGAAAAAGAATTCACAGGACTGTGTAATTACCTTGGATGCTGGCAATTTGACCAACTAACGTTAGCATCAAAGTTGTGACGCTTAATCCAATGAAACAAACGCTAAGCGTGAATAACTAGTCAGCATACTTCTCCTTTATCTTATTTTCACTGTAACAGTTTGAAAACTGACACCAATAAACTAAGTGACTCCGTAAATCGCCAAAAAAAACCAGGTAATTACCTTTGATCAACTAGCAAACATTAGCTTCAAGATTGGATCACTTGATGCCAACAAAACAGACCGATGTTTCTCTTTTATCTTATTTCCATGTTGGCAGTTGAAAAATGACATCAAGAAACTACATGATTCCATATAATAATAGCTTATAATTTTCATTCTGGCCATGAAAAACTACCAGGCTAATTAACTACAGCAGCTAGTCAGCTAATAGCCACTCCTAGCTTCTTTGCCCGTACATGTAGCTACATTAGCTACAGTAAACATACAGTAATTCTCTGTTAAAAATCCTTGTGTGATATACAGTGTGTAAAGTAAAATAAAATGACCTCCATTGGCTGTATTTACTTGTTTCAGTCATTTCTACTTGTTAAGATGGACATTTTTCTGGACCTGTGTGCCACTAGTCAAGATGTTATCTGTTTTGGGGGAAAGGCTATGGTTTTACTAAGTGCTTAAACTAGATACAGCATGTATCCAAATCCTGGAGGATTGCCATCAGGATGGATAAGATACACTGGTAACTGGTTTGAACTGTGATGCTCCAAAGCTGGGCACTGAAGAGTATTTGTGGTGGTAAACAGAGAGTGTATAAATTGTGAATAAACTTTGAAATTCATGTAGTTATTTCAGTGTTGTTCATTTAAGTTATGTTTAGTCTTCACTCTGTCATTATAGAGAATGATTGGAAATGATCCTTTAGTTCAAATGTTTTTAGTTTGAGTAAGTACCTCAATTTAATTCAAATGAGTGAAGAAGGCTGAGGTTTTTTTTTACTTGTGGTAACACAAAAAGAAATATCAGCATGGAGCAAACATATTAAAAGTAAATACATATTAATTAAACCACATATTTAAGACACAAATTAAATGAGGAGAGTGGGGGTGTGGGTTACGGACCGAATGTACAGTACATAAAGAACTCGACGTATGTTTAATGTACATAGAGGCCTATTTTATCCAAAACAATTGACATGTAACAAAGTCAGTGTACTCGCGCACTGTGTATCTTAAGAATTTAACACAGCATGCACATTCCTCTGTGGTGCCAATGCTGCTGGCCAGAACCCTCTGGGTTGTGTTACTGGTCAGCTATTTTCAATAGGAGATGATTATCTTCCATAAGCTTCACTCTGTGGTTTTCTCATGCAAAGAACAACATGTGAATAAGCAATACCAACAAAACCACACACCAACTTATCCCTGCTTAAATAGGCTCGTATATGAGACAGATGAAGGCAAAACTAGTCAAAAACAGAAGAAGTGGTTCAGAGAAAAATTCCCTTTTATTCCATTCATTCTCCAAACCACTTAGTATATTTAGGGGGGGCGACGACACCCAGGCCTTCCTGTCTCAACTAATCAACAGGTGCCCCACCCACCTCAACTCTCTCGACGTGAAGGAGCAACAAGTTTACTCTGAGCTCCTCCCAGATTTATGAACTTCTTATCCGGTCTAGGGGAGTAAGCAAGGCCACTAGGGCTGAACAATTAATTTAAATAGCATTGAAATCGCAATATGGCCAAATGAATTATCCAAATCGCAGGATCGCTGCATTTTTCGATTAAGGTAAAATGTTCCACAACAGACCATTATAAATAACTGTAACTATTGTGGTGCTACAGAGATGCCCATGCCTCAAAGGGAAAAGGCTTGTTTTGTACAGATCCCAGCAAGAATCACATCATCATCTTTTTTTGTTTTTTGAGTTAAAATGAAATACAGAAAATACTATTCTCACCAAAAAATTGTTACTCATATTGTCCAGCCCCACCTGCCACCCTGTGGAGAAAACTCATTTCAGCTTGTATTTGCAATCTTGTTCTTTTCATCATTACCCAAAGTTCAAAGTACAGGTGAGGGTAGGGATGTAGACCAGCTGGTAAATCAATAGCTTTTCCTCTTGGCTCAGGAACGTAAACCAGCAAATAACTTGCTGCAGAGTTGTTTTTTTCTTTTAATGACTTCATAGATTTTTTTTTTCTATTCATCACTAGAAGCCCACACAACTTGAAGTCTTCCTATTATATTTTGGGTGCTTTCATCCCCTAGTTTATAGTGTATGTTGGTTTCCAGATGCTGCCAGCTGCAACAAACAGATGGAGCGTTGTAATGAGTTGAAATGCCATGTACTACAGTGGACAGCATATTGTGCGTCCATGCAAGGAGATAATTCAATATGCTCTGATCTCTGGGGAACACAAACAATCAGGGGGTGAGGATTGAAACCTGTAACAGGAAACACTATATAAGCAAAGGATGGAAGTGGAGTACAAAAATGTCATCATCTTCAAACTGTGACGTAGTAAAAATTAACTGATGGAATGAACATAAAGACTGAATAGCACTGTGATTATACTGACTATTAGGCCACTGCTGAGAATGAGAAAAGAAATTATGTCTTTTGTGCTTTTGAATGTTAAGTCATAAAAAATAGGTGATAGAGAATAGAAAAATTATCATTTTTTCCCCACTATTCTTTTCACCACACATACTAAATAGTCTGTGTTGATTACTGGTCCAACATAATTCACAATGAAACCCTTTTTGCCCAGAAGGGCCTGAAAGTAAAGCTTCTTTAGACAAATCCTACCCCACCCCACTCTATCTGGGCCACCAATCATGCTAACCCCCCACTCTTAAATAGTCTTTTCTTGTTCTTTCTTAATTGGCACAGCAGTCACTTACTATACTCCATTGTGAACCTGGCCTGCCATGTGTGAGTGATTTCTACTCATGCTTCTTCATGGTTTGCAATCTAACTGTGTTTGTTTGGAGGGAAAAAGATAGGTTGGGTTGCACTTGAAACGACACTCTATGAGCTTGTTTTAAATGCAAGCTTCAGGTTAGTTGACAAAATGAATGAAATTCTGGGTCAAAGACCTTTAGTTACGCCTGACAGCTCCTCAATCACCAGCTCAGGTAGTAGGTTAAGTTATAAAATACAGCATCAAATCTACCTAAATCATCTTTAAACTTACTTTAAACTTGTCGCAATAGGTGTATTTATTTTATATGTCATTCAGGGAATGATGAATCAAACATCAAAGAACAGGAGCTTAAACTATTATTGCTGTTTTAGTCTTAGCCTTTTCAGTGAGATGAACAGTTCAATGACACTACTACTATATTGCTTATCTCATTGAATCAACTTTTCTGAATTTCAGTTATCTGGGCTGCTAACCATGCTAACCCCCCACTCTTACATAGACCTGTCTTGTTCTTTCTTAATTGGCACAGCGGTTGCTTACTATACTCCATTCTGAACTTGGCCTGCCATGTGTGAGTGATTTCCACTCACGTTTCTTCATGGTTTCCAATCTAACTGTGTTTATGTTTGGAGGGAAAATGATAGGTTGGGTTGTGAGGCTGTGAGCTCCAAGTGCCTTTTAAAACAAGCAAGAACTTGATGGGTTAGAAAGTGTGCTCACACGAGTGTACTCTTAGACGTATGACAAATCTTTTTTAATTAAGATGTACTTAGCGAACACAGGAGGAATTTGAAGAATATGATGTTTTGCATGATTATACAAACCCTCTGGTAACAAAAATGAGCTAGAATTTCTTCTATGGGGTACAATTGACATAACTGAGGTCTTCGGGAATTTCTTTACGTGTTGCAGTACAGTATGTACTTATTACATAACATCAACTGTAAGCATCATCACCTCCTAGTTGGTTTGACGTGTGGCCTTTGCTTCCTCCAGACAGCTATAACTGGTGTTGTTGGTCCTCCTCTGTCTGTATGTTTAGCCTGACTGCTTTTTTTGCAACCTGAATTCTCCCTTTGTCTGCCTAGCAAATAAATAGCTGGAGGGACCCTTAGCTTGAGCAGTCTCACTCTCCTCCTCTTACACTCAGCATCTGTCTGGCAGCATGTGGACCCAGACCAGCTCCCTTCTGCTGCTGCTGCTCGCCTGCTCCTTTTGCCCTGTGGAGGCTCAGAGCGATGGCAGCAGGAGACAGAACATCTGGAATGAACCCATCACATTCAACACTAAGGCAAGGGACTCATGCACCATGATCATCACCGGTCAAGGGGAGTACACCAAGCTGAAGCTGTCCTGTGAGGGAAAGCGCTCGTACTGGTGCGAGTACGTGGGCAAGCCTTACACTTGCCGTTCCTACAACAAAAACCCTCGACACTACTTTATCCAGATGATGTGGGGGCTCAGAAAGCTCTACAACGCCTGCCAGGCGCCAAGGGTTATCAAACCTCACATGTGCAGGACAGCGACTGATGAATCTCAAATGGTCTTCTCCTCGGCTTCAGTTCCCCGATCTCAGCCAGATACTTCTAGGACACCACAAAGACCAGTGGTCCAGCCAAGACCTCGACCTCCAGCTACAAGGCCTGCAAAGGAAGCATCCAGACAGCCCATTCGTGTTCAGCCGAGAGTGAAGACCACACAGCAAACCAGACCACAGCCAACATCACCTGCAGTGGAGAGTAACCCGAAGAGGATCGCTCGGCTGTACTGCTGGAGGTCACTGCAAGGCGTTTGTGCCTACATTGTCGGTTTGTTTCGGAGTTAATAAGACAGGTGAGCAGCTCTTTTCAGCCTCTTCATTAACATTTTTTTATTACGATGTGTTTTGAGTCTAAGTATGCGGACATGCTGGGCATTTGGATGAAGATTCAAATAGATTATAAAACTTTTTAGGCTGTTCTTACTCAGGCTACTACTAATGCAAATCATTTATTTAACTATTTATGCATTTTCCCCATGTGTTATTTTCACAGATTTGATGAAGATAACTTCTGACGTCTGATTACAGCGACCCTCGGAGGGAAATTCCACATCAGTTTGTGTCTGTGGTGGAAGAACTGTAGTGCTCTCTTCAGGGGAAGGATGGCACTGCTGTGATTTCTACACATTAAAACAAATGCCAGCAGTGTCTCTCAATAAATCAAGCGTACACAATCTTCCACTGAGAGCCATGCACATTTCCTAAAGGCTGGAAGAACTTCACTACCTGACTTGATTCTGGAAGAACTATTTTTTGCCAAATAATTCACAAAGTTTGCTATGAAACACGTATAAATTAGATGAGTTAGTTTGCAGCGGCACAAACATTTTCAACACTAATAAAAGGACCAAGAAAGGCAAGAGTGACAACCTTCTGGTTTTTATCTATTTGTATTTATACTGTATATAATCTTGAATATTACTTACTTTGAATTGAATATTACATTGTGGGTGATGAGTCTGTATGTGTCTAAAAATGCAATTTCTGTATTGGTGTATTTAATAGAGACAAATAATAAATTTTAAATGTTTTTTATTCAATAAAGAAACATTATTTATCCAATATTTGTGTTGATGGTTTAATTTTATTGCTCCTTCATATTTAAAACCAGCTTCAAAAGTCCTGCAGTGACATGTAAAAAGTATTACATCAGTTAAATTCACTGAGCAAAAGAGTAGCTTTACCACATACAATGGCTACTTTACAATATTATTCCAGGACAGTCTATGTTTGAAAGCCTTTAAAGTTTACCTGCAGTACCACATTTGGCCTTTGGGTGCCACTGGTACTATATTTTCAGAGACTGAGGTTCAGTGATTTTGTCCTGCCTAGACATGTGGCTTGTTTCAAGATATTTCAAGTCAGTTTATCTTTGGCACGCTGTACTAACAGATGGTCCAGAGAAAGTCCTAGAAGGCTCAGATTCATTTGCACTTCTTTACAAAAAATCCCTTAAAGTGAAATTATCAAAAGCAGGTGGGAATTCATCAGACAGACGGCACAATCTGTCACAACAGATTAACTTTTAGTCCAGATATCTCAACATAAATCTGGTAAGTGCTTACAAGTCCTTACAAGGATCTGAGACTGTTTTGATTAGTTTTGCCCAGTTTTTACTGAAAATGCCTTTCATATTTCATGCCAATAAAAGAGCATGTAATGTCAGGAAAGTGCAAGTACTGTGTGAAAGTTGTGTGTGTTTTGTGTGCATGTTTGTGTGTCTTATAATTGTTACATAATGCCGAAACTTCTCTACAGTATTATGCCATTGTGACTTTTCTGAGTATCACTGATCTTATTTAGATTCTTAGGTTGTCTTGCAATATTTAAATTATTATTTTAATCCTTGAGGTAATCCTATAATATTCCTAACATGTTCCTACTAGGTTAAGACAAACTTACATTGTGTGTCTGTGCCAACTGTAGCCAAGAAATCTGACTAATCACATGCATATTTTCTTACTTTCCATTATGCTAAATCTAAATCTAAAATAATTAAATTAAATTGGAGCTACGAATAAAAAAAATAAACTGCAGCCAAATCTGGATTCTTTTAATAGTTCTGGCTGCTGTAAAATGTAAGAAGTAAATGTTTCATGCAGTTTTCTTTTGGTTAAAATCAGTATTTTAGAAGCTGTGAATACAAAAGAGTAACCGGTGTCAAAGAATTGATTGTGAACATTACCCATCCCCGTCGATAGCTCTATCAGTTTGTTTGAAATCAACATTTCAGTCTTAATTCAAGTTATACTGAAAGATTATTAAGTTTAAAAGTAGAGCTGCAATGATTCACTGATTAATCGATTAGTTGCCAACTATCATATTAACTGACAACTATTCATTATAATCCTTTAAACAGTTTTTTAAAAAATGAATGTGAATATGTTCTGGTTTCATCACTGCTCTGAGACAGTATCTTTTGGCTTTGAACCAAACAAGACGTCTCGAGCTTTGGTAAACACTGATCGACATATTTCACCATTTTTCAGGCATTTTATAGACCAAACTAAAACAAATAAACTGATCAATTAATCACAAATATAGTCAACAGATTAAGCGACAAAGAAAATCATCGTTTAGTTGCAGCCCTATTTAACAGTAATCAGTGTTGAATACTGATGTGAAGTTTACACTGCCTAGTTTAATTTACGTTTTAAGGACTTTTCAGATTTATTGCCCAGTTTAAAACATTTGTTAGAAAAGTAAGCAAATGTAAACATTACATTACTTTGATGAAGTACATTACTTATTACATTTTTAACAGGGTAACTAATAATCTGTAAAGTGTTACATTTAAAAGTAACATTCCCATAACTGTATATTATTATAATGTTAATAATAATGTATGTAATATAATGTTAATGTCTGTATGTATTACGTTTTGCAGTGAGTTATCTGTGTTATGTGTGGCATCTTCAGTGTAAACGATTATGTGTTCCCTCTAAAATGTAGGAGATTATAATAGTTCTTTTGGAGAGGGAAAGTAAAATGGTTTTGAGGTCACATACCTAAATCCTTATTTATCCTCTTGCAGTGCTGCTTTCATGGCTTTCCTCACCAATGTCACCATCCTGCTGGTCCTGGCTTGTATTTCTCACCAGCTGATGTTGTGCAGCTGTCAAAAGGGCCACGGACGGAAAGGACGAGGGGTGGACAGAGGACACGACAGGGACCGATCAGGGCAGAAGGTGGGCCAGCCCAAATCGGTCTCTCTGCAGCCTATAAAAGGCAAAATGGTGACCAAAGACAAGTCACAGTGCACCTGGGCTGCAACAGGCGAGGATCTCTTCATGCTAGCTGTCAAATGCAAGAAGGGGGACAGGAGCTTCAGCTGTGAGTATAGTGCCCGGCCGTCTGTTTGTCCACAATACGCTTCAAATGTTAAACTTTACTGGAAGCAAATTGCAAGGGCACTTAAGAAGCAAAGGAATTTGTGCCAAGACAGCAGTGCATTGGTAAAAGCTGGTATGTGCAGAAAAGCTGCAATGGATGCTCACTTCAAACTCCATAAAGCACAGAGGAAGACTGCCCCTCGTTTCACTCCACCAGCTGCAGCCAGAGCTGTCAAATCCTGTCAACCTGGTAACAAGAAGCTGGCAGAAGAACACTGCAGTGACTCCTGGTCAAGTGTTTGCACATTCTTTTTTACTATGGTTCAGGATTACGATTGTTGAGACAGAAAAATGCTAAGAACTGTAGTAAATGCATCTCTTTAGAGTCACATTAATGCTTATCTTATCCTTGACTAATTATAGAGGCTTGCTTTTTCCATATACGTTTCATTTTCTATTTTTCTAGTATCTCTCCAAATTGTTATTTTTCATCTCAATAAACTGTTTTTTGTCTATTATTCTATGTTGCATTTGGGTGTCATTTGGAGCAATGGAGTGCTTTTAAAAAACCCTTTTCTCTGCAGACATTTTGACTTTTTGAGGCAGAAAACACACAGGCATAATTGGTGTCAGTAAAAATGGCTGAATCCCATTTACGTATATCAGTTTTAGGCCTTTAAATTGTGCTTGCTGGTTCACTGGAATGTCCTCCTGGGGGCAACTGAAAGGAAGAGAGCGATACTTAATGTTATCAGTGAGACCTGCGTTTATAAACTAAAATGTCTGCTGTGAAAAAGATCTATTAAAAACAAAAAACCGCAATATGTCCTGTCCAACTTTATTTCTCAACCATGTGTGCACAGTCCTGCTGAGGGCATTTGCTGGGAGATTAGCAGTTTGAGCATGTTGGGTATTGACACAGTAATTTAACCAGAGGGAGTGTGAATTTTTTAGCCTGCATACTTTGGCACTGACAAGCCTCTGAAGCCACATTCTTAGTGTGAAACCATCAAAACATCTCATGGTCAAAGTGGTGTCACATTGGAAACTGCAGATTTCTGTTTCATATTATAGTTATTCAGCTTTAAAAATTAAAACAAAATACGATTTGAATAAAAATGTTACTCAAAAGATTTGTGGAAGTGAAATCAGTGAGTGTACAAAAGGATATTCTGCAAACAGTTCCTTGTGTGTTCAAAAGTGTTAGTAAGTCAATCCCCTTAAAAAGTGTTAGATGGAAAAAGTGTAGCCCTAGTCCACATTTTCCACACGCTGAATATAGGTGATAATCCAACTGAGCAGCAACATACCTGTTCTCCGCAACCTGCTGGTTGATGCTGCTAAGTCTCCCGTGGGTTGGCATGTTTGCGATGCAGAGTAATTGGGTGCAGGCAATCGATATGAAATATCAATACTTCTCATCCCATTTTTACACTTCTAGGACCAATTTTCATATCAAAAGAGCAATATCTGCATCTAAACTCAGCTATCTGGCGTTAATGTGTGTTTTTTATCATCAACTGGTAAACACATTTGAAAGTAAATCAGGATCTCGAAATAATATCCGGTTGATAAGAACTACTGCTCCTTCCGCCTGTTATGGTCCTATGTGAAATGCAGCTCTATTAAATACTTTTTCGCCTCAATGTCTTTTCTATTTTGGGTGCCAGTTAGCAAAGACAAATCTTTACTAATAGCATGTATAATGTTGTTATGATTATCACCTTAATAGTCTGTTGAAGAGTAAGAAACAAGAGAGACATGACGCCTCAGTGTTATATTGGCTTCAGGCCTAAATTTCAGTAGCCATATTAAATCAACAACAACATCAAACTTCTACCAGCATAAAAATACAGAGGATAGAGACTTGATGTCAAAACATGATCTAGAGAAAGTGTAGCCTAGCATTATATGCCTTTATCTAGCTAACAGATTGAGCTAACGTCTAGCTATCTGTGACAGGTGTTAGCAGTCTCGTTTTTTGCCCTCAACTAACTAAATGAGTGTAATGCAAGTTTCACAAAAAATAAAGCCTGGCTCTTAGATAAAGAAAGAGTCTTCCCTACTACAGTATATCTACGGCCCAGCTTATTTTACACTTTAAAAGTTAGCAACCCAACCTCGAGCTAACTTAGAACAAAGACCTTTGTTACTATGGTAAGAGCTACTTTTCTGCCATTTTGGACTGAAAGTAGCTCTTAAAAGACAAAAAAGAACCAGTTTCATCTTTTTCCTCATCTCCTTGCTGCTGTCAAAGAACTAATATTGATAAGAAATTGAAGCTAATTGTTCGTTCCATGGCAACATTAGCTAGTGCATCATTGGTACACCTCTGCCATGTTGGATTGAAAACTCTTGTCAAAAAAGCACCAGTGTCACGTCTTTGCTTTTATACTGATTTGATTATGTTTTCATTACCTGAAAAGAACATCAGTTGTTTTCATTACCTTAGAATGAGCCGTTTTTTTCCTCCTTTGTTTTATGCTTATGGCAGACATTCCTCTGTTAAGGTGCATTAATGTCGCCATTAACTATCAACCCCAGATTGGAGACCCTTTCGCAGAATGATCAGATATTCAGTTGGTTGCAATCTCAAACTTAATTAACACTAAATATTACACACTGAACCCACACTAACCAGTGGCACCAACTGACCAAAACGAGGGACTGTAAAGCCCTTTGATTTGTGACTTGACTTGTGACTTGAATTGAATTGAAAGATAGGTCATAATATTATGATATTATGGTTTGATATACTATTATGAAATGGGAGAACATTTCTTAAAGACCACAGTAACGTACTGGAAATAAAAGCGATGAGTAGACTGTAAATTATTTAGTCAAAGTTCAATTTTATTTATATAGTGCCAATCACAATACATGATTCTCTCAAGGCCCTTCAGATTGAGACTATACAGAGAAAAAACCCAGCAATTCCTCCAAGAGCAAGCCCAAGGCGACAGCGAGGGGGGAAAAAAAACCTCCAGCAGAACCGGGCTCCGGGTAGGTGGCCACCTGCCTCGACCGGCTGGGGTTAGTGGAAAGAGAAGAGAGAAAAGAAAAGCACAGAGAAAGAAGAAGTATAACAAATCACTGACTCGTGTAGGTCCAAGATAGTTAGACGTATCAGATCTCCTGACCCAGCACCATTACTAGCAGTTCACTCATCAAATCTAAACATATGGTGAAGCTGATGTCGTGAGCTTGAAACAATGCTGATTACTTTCACATTCAAGCTGAAGACCTAACTGTTTTCCATTCTTTCTTTTTTTTTTAATCTATGTTTTGCATCTGTTAGTTGGCTTTATTGCTTTTATTATTTTTACTCAGTGCTTTTGCTTGCTTGCTGTTTTGTTTTAATCATTTGTTTCCAGGACCATAGAGCACTCTGGGTTGCCTTTCGGTATGAAATGTGCTAATTGGCCTAGTAAGAGGGGCTTCCCACTTGCCCTGAATGACCTGCTGCCTCCTCCTGGTTCCATTCACTGAAAACCCAATTATGCCATTTGTTTATGTGACACAAAATCATTTCACCAGTGAACTGAGGAAAAGTGATGAACACTGGGGAATCAAAGAGTCAATTAGCAAGGGTCGCCGATCGTCCAAGAGCAGAATTTGCAGCACCTTTCTTCAAAGTTACCCTGGAACATTTAACCCTGTTGAAACAGATGTGATGCGTTACTGAAATGCAATTAATTGCACTGTGCTCCTTGTGCCTGCTGTTCATTTGTCACAGAAAATGTCATTATTAGGTTCCTGACTAATAGTTAACACTTCCTTGACTGGAAAATAGTAATCAAGCAGTTCATCTTTTACCAATTAATAACACAGTTAAAGATGATTGTCCATTGGTGTTCTGGGTTAATATTGGTTTTCTTTCTTACCTATCTTAACCTCTCCACCCCTAATCATCACTCTCATAAAAGTAAATCAATCCTTTGCACTGGAAATGATCTCATCTGTTTGTTAAAAAGACAGTTTCTGTACATACATAATTGTATGTCACTTTGGACCGAAAGTGTCTGGTAAATAAATGCTAATCATTTTATCAGACAAACACCCACTATCTCCACCCACAGCAACTTCACTCAGACAGAAGAGAGAAGCCTCAGGACATGCAGTGTTTTGAGAAAGGAAAATGACTCTCCCTTTTCCTGATAAATTAAGCTTCATCTCCTGCTGTAACAAATTACCCTCAGATGAAATAAATCATGTCCAGACTCAGCAGGCTGCATTCTGGGTTTTGCAGGAAACCCCTTACTGGTAGATGAAACGGACCAAAATATGTGACTGCAACAAAAAGTAAATTAGAGGGCAGTCACAAAATAAGTGGAGGAATGCAGTGGATACAAGAATACCAATACATAGCAGTATATTTAAGGGGGAGCTTGACTTTAAAACACCAGCTGCTGAGAAAACACAACACAGAATGTGACGCGAGGCAATACTGAGGAAGAACTTGTATTTACACTCAGTAACTTAAATGGCTAGAAAACAGCTGGTCGCTCTCAATTTTTAATTAGATTAATAAAAAAACCAAAGACGAGCCACACCGCTGAAAGCTGGAAGCTGGAAACAGGTTTCACAGCGGCACCAACAACAATATTTACCTTCACTCTGCTGAAAAGAATAAAGACCTCATTGTCTGTAACGGTTTAAAATTGCACTGAAGTATTTTCCAATATTAATATCCAGTATTCAATCAGTTTTATGACCAGAACCATCTCTGCTTTAACCCAACTCATTTCAGTCAGCACACTCATGACCCTCTGCACTGTCAGATTATTCTCCATCAGAATAATGAATGTGTCCAATAAAAAGACACTGAATGAACTGCTGTCCAACTGCATACTATATGCCTCAGCGACTGTATAGTAATGGATATATAGGCATTGTTCTACGGTGGCGCATTTATGGGTAAAAGCATCTAACAAATTCCGTGCTGTATATTTTGTTACATTCATTGAAGTGTGATTTATTTTGCTAATATTTCTGCCTGCAGCTCAGACACAATAACTTAGTGAATGCTCCAAACATTTTGTGGTTCACAGAATAACACTACTGAAAAGTCTTTCACTATCTCTCATTTTTCAACATTATTCCTCACTATTTCTCCATGTTTAATATTCAAGCTATGTTAAACAGTGTTGGGGAAGCTAGGCTACTGAAAGTATTAATGCGATTGACCAACTACTTCACTACTTCACTGGAAGACGTTGAACTACAGCAAAATTACCCTGAGAAGAAATGGAGTTAAAAAATATATAATTGACAAAATGCAAAAGAGCAAAGTCACATGACAGCAAGAAATGTAGCACAGTTGAGTTTTATTGTATGAATGTAAGAGTTATTCCTCCTCAGGCTCCACGATGACGTCGCTGTGTAAAAACTTGACAACACTCGCCATTTTACACAGAAATTACACAACGGTTAAATGCAGAGCTGCAAAGATTATTTGATTAGTTGCCGACTATGCGCATTAATAATCAATTAAAAAAAAAAATTCCAAATGATCTTATTTCTCTAATTGTCTTTTCTCCTCTATGACGGTAAACTCTAAATATCTCTGTGGATCAAACGAGACATCAGAGAATGTCGTGTTGGGCTTTTGGAAACACTGATCGACATTTTTAACCCTTTTCTGACATTTTACAGACCCAACGTCTAATCGCCAGCCCTAGTCAAATGAGTGGTGGTGTCTGCATCACGGTGGGGCTGTGAAGACGTTTGCCTTCAGGGCTTCCAGGTAGAAAAGCTTTAGGAAGTTAGTGAGGCGGTACAAAGAGTGAACGAGTCCACGGGTGGACCAGGTTGTTGTGGATGAATGGGTTGTCTGTCATTCAGGAGACACACAGTCTCCTGAATGAAGGAAACTATCATTTTTGAGACTTTGACTTAAATGTCAGTTTTTCATCATTACATTCAATTTTTTCATTGCAATTTAGTTCAGGCAACAAAAATACTTGTACTTGTTTAGGTTTAGGCAAAAACAAAAATGATGGTTAAAATACACCCTTTAGTAAAAGCACAACAACAGCCTTTCTGCCAGAAATCCCTGAGAGCAAACTTCTTTTCACTTCTTCTGTGTCCTCAGGGTCAGGATGAAAGAAAAAGGGTGATCAAAGGGGGTTCAGTTGGTAAAATAAAAATAAAAAAATAAGATCTGTCCTTTTCTTTTATGGCCCAAAATGTATAGTTTGGAAAATAAAATGGCCAAAAAGTGATTTAACTGCTTGAACCACTTTGCATATATGAATGTAGTTGAACTACCAGAGAAACACTGCAAACTGCAGCTGCTGTAAACTACTAGTTTAGCAGTGGTGGTGTTAAATATGTTCATGTGCTCTCAGGTTGAACCAAAAGCATCCTTGCTGTGTGGACTGTGGATGGTGTGGACTTACTGGTGGCCTGACGAATTGAGGTTCCTGATTGGCTGAGAAATGTGGGCCTTGGTGCAAATCAAAGAAGGGAGAACACACCCCGGCACTACTGACACTAAGAAGATTTGGCACAGAGTGTATTTGTGCGTGAACACCCCAGATTACCTGCCCGTATGAATGCCTTTGTATGTGTGTGAAAAGAGCTTTAGGCTTCGTGGAACCAAGATTATAAAGAACTTAAGCGAATTAATGAAACACCACAAATATTGCATTGTTAGCATGAAATGAGACTGATAAGTGCGTGGCGATGTCTGACCAAACAACGGAAGAAATTAGCATCCAGCAGGTTTCTGGCTGCATCACATACTAATCCGCAGCTGACTACGATCAAATCCACAGTTTCAGAATAGAGATGAGTGGTAAGTAGAGAAAATCCTCCACGGAAATATGGTGGTGAAGTTTTATAACCACTTTAAAAGGTGGAAAAAACAACACTGAATCATTTCTTGGTTGAGAGTCGGGGCTTGTTCATAACTGCTTCCCGCAGTGGAAACGAGCATCAGCAGAGCACAAGTGATTTATGACAGAGTGAAGTCTCAGCCACTGGCCACATTGACGCTGAGTCACTCTCGATGATTAACAACTGCATTAGCCACCCATGCTGCACACATATTACAGCAATTCTGTATTGTGTCACAGTAGAGATTCTAGACTTTGCACCTGAAAGTAGAAAAAATCTTTAAACAAAAGTTAGTCAGTATTATCCATGTACTGTATATTTTTGACTTGAAGTGTTTACATAGTTAAACCTGGAAATCCTCAACTCAGCAGGTTTACTTCACATTAAGCAAAAGCAGCTACTGTGAATGCTGCAAAAATCAACTTTAGAGTTCGTCGTTATTGGGTTAGATGCAAACATAAAGCACAATAGTCTCTGCAGTTTTTTCTAAATGAAATCATGAGAAGCATTCGTTTAAAGAATTACCCAGTTAAAATGCGTTTCACTCAGACGGTTCATAACATGATTTATTGAAATCTATTTAAAATGTGTCTCCTCTCTTTTTGTGTGTTTTGCTGTATTAAACCCGATGTGCTATTGTTGTACATTTGATTTGTAATGTTAATGTAACACTCCTCTGCCTGTGTTTTCATTGTGTGCCAGAGCAGAAAAAAAAAACACATTATGGGAGCTTAATTGCAATGAAAACAATCTCAGACAGACAGAAACGCAATTTTGGGTCCCTAAATCAATTTTTTGCCGTGAACTGCAGTGAAACCATGTTGGTAAAAAAGTAGGAGCCTCTAAATAAAAGCATGCCTATACATGAAAATATCTTCAACTTAAACCTTCGGGTGGTTTAGCTGACAGTTGGATAAATATACCGTACACAATGATAATTTAGGTTTATTTGATGAAGTATAGGTCTTTAATTGCACGTGTGTATAACAGCTTGCTGAAAGTAATACTAATAAACTGATATAGTGTATGTGTCGTGTTAGAATCTCAGGATCTCTAGAGGACCAGAGGATCACCGCTCTGCTGCCATCCAACACGAGGAACGACAGCTTCCAGTCCAGAACCAGAAGGCTGCCCCGAAGCCATCGGATTAGTGAACTCTAGGCTCTGCTAGACACTCGGATTGGACATTATCCCCATAAGTAATACACACTTTATAACCTCACATCATTACTTGGCACTTTACCTACACTCAACTCTTCTGCACTGCAATCAGAATGATGAATATGTCCAATAAGAAGACAGCAAATGAACTACAGTTTGCCACAGTGAGTTGCATAGACATTGTGCTGCTGTAGTGCATTCTGGATAACACTCATTGAACTGCGCTTTATTTTGCTAATATTTCTGTCTCGAGCTCAGAAGATAGCTTAGTCAATGCTCAATGCTCAATATAACATTACTGAAAAGTCTTTCATTTTCTCACAGATTTCCCTGACAAGATGCATTTTTCAACATTATTGTTTCCTATTCATCCATGTTTAATACTTGAGCTGTGTTGGGGAAACTAGGCTACTTTTATTATAAGTGTAAGTATAGTTTTGCAAACTACCAACTCCTTCAGACTGGTAGAAGAACAGCTAAAGTACAAGAGAGAGAAATGTTGCGTGTTTAACTTAAAGAAAAAGTACATTTTCATTGTTATTTCATTGTTCATTACTTTGCACATGTCATTTTATTGAATATATAGCTGTCTGGGAAGTTTGGGGACAATGAATTTCATTGTCTGCCATGTTATATTCAAGAGACAATAAAGATATCTGAACTTGAATCAATATGATATAATGAATCAAACCAAGTTTAAATTTTTAATATCTTCAACCTCAGAGAGGTTTTAATGAATTCACATTATTGTAACCTCCTCTTGTAGGGGCAACCACGTCTCAGACGTAGAAATGATTTATACTATTTAACATTCTACTTCAGAGACTAATGGTTTCAGATGTATTAAATTTTTCCAGGCAGAACTGTAGGCCATGTGCACAAACTGATCCACATGAAGTCAAAATCAGAGGGCTGAAATGTCCAAGTGGTTTAAAAATGTCTTCTCATGTGGTAGATGTGTCCAATAAATGTTTTGTTTTGGTGTGATAAACAAGGGTAGCTTACACATTGCTCATTTCAAGCTTTGCTGCCACCATGTGGTGCCACTCCTCCAAAGTGAAGCACTTTCCAATCTATTGATCTAAGGACCCGATGTGTTTGACATCAGGCTCCATCATGCAGAAAGACATGGAGCAGGAGATGTATTTATATTAGTCAACAAATGTCTATTAGTGTCCCATTACTTATTGATCACTGACAGCTGCACTGCAATACAAGTCCGCATCAGTAGTTCATTTGTAATTAATGAGAGAGCGAGTGCTGTCGACATGTCGAGTTTAATAATTCAGCAGCAGTATTGTATTTTCTAAGTTGCATTTAACACATGCAGTGAGCACTGTGCACAAAAAAGGTAAACAACTTCTGACATTGTATGGAAATATAACATGAAAAAGGCTTCAAGACTCAAACAGACACACACCATGTGCTAGAAAAGGACAAAATATTTTCATTTTGCAAAGTTGAATTTCAGTTCTATGTTAAAAATCAAAGGGACAACATGACGTTTGTGGTTTAAATGTGTGTCTGACATTAAACAAAAACTATAGGCCACGATGCTTAAATGACGCTGTTGAAGCCAGAGATAATGTCATAAGTCAAAATGACAAGCAGGTAATTCACACTAATTCAATCGATAACAAGCTAAAGACAGAAAGAATCAACAACCCTGGATCAATAACCTCATTTCATGAGTAGCTTTGTCTCGCAGCACCGTAGGGGTCCATCCTTCAGTGCTCCTGAACACATCATAAAACAGCTTTAATCATTCCCACCACAAAGGTAGAGCAAGGCCTTCTGGTAGTCTCCTCCTGTGTCCTCCTGGAAAAGCAAACACATTTTAATCACGTTATAAACTTCAGAAGGACCCTTTACACAACAATTCCATTCAATAACACGTCAATTAGTTGAGCTATTGAAATGTTTTTAAAATCTCTCAAAGAGAGGAGATTTTATTTGGGCCACAAATTAAATTTGCATGTCAAAAAAATTTAAACAAGAAGCTTTTTGTGGTACTGAATGTTTGTCTTGTTCTGATAATTGTACTTTGATTCGAGTACAAAAAGCTACTGTACATTCTGTTTTACTGAGGAGACGGAAAAAAACAAGGCCCTGTTAACTAGGCCTACATGTGTTTATTGAGGCTTGTATATTTATTTTGTATTCATAAATATTTAAATTGTGCATATGTTTCCAATGATACAAAACTGCCAGTAAAAACTGCCAGGAACATCAATTTATGCACAAATTTGCTTTCATTTCTCATTCATATTTTATAGCCTATTACGAATGGCTGCAATGGTCATTTTGTAAGGAGGTCGGTACTGACAGGATTATGCAAAAACAACTGCACCAGTTTTTCATGAAACTTGGTGGAAGGGGAGTTTTTCACTTTCTTAACACTGGAGAACTCAGAATGGTAACAGTTAAACTGAAAAACAACAGTGACCATTGATATTCAACAGACTGCAGTGTCTGGGCGCAGACACGTCACGGCCTTGGGGTTTTCTGAGGGAGACCAGAGGCTGTGCTGTTGGAATGGAGCCCTGTGGGAGAAGTGGCTCAGTTCCATTAAAGAAACTCCCGTTTTGGAAAACAGTTGGTTCCACAACAATCAGATGACATCTGTGATGATCTTTATCATCTTAACCATAGACTAGCAAATTACAATGCTAGCTAATAAGATCTAAAATGAACAAAATGATCGTTTTGTGAGACAAGTCACAGGTGTTGAGACAGGTGAGGTCCATGTTTCTGTAATGGTTAAATGGTTAATACATCAGTATGTAGAAGCTCTTTAA
>JAPQRN010000002.1:8432658-8447942 GCA_037367275.1 Coranthus polyacanthus
CAGGTGTTGAGACAGGTGAGGTCCATGTTTCTGTAATGGTTAAATGGTTAATACATCAGTATGTAGAAGCTCTTTAAACTGAAATGATATTTTTAATGCTAAAATATAATTATTATTGTTAACCATGAATTTTCAAATTTACTGTTTTACAAAAAAAAAAACAGAAATAATAGTAACATACATTATTTCTTGATTTCAATGTCAAATTATAGTTATTTACTACTCGCATTCCTGAACAGAAAAATGTGTTTTATTGGTTGAATGTTATCCTTGATTAATCTGTGACTTCTCAGAGAAGCCCAGTGAGTCGGCTCAAATGTGGGTATAAAAAGGTGAATTCAGTTTGACTCACTGAAAATGAGTCCACATTAAAGCACTTCACGATGCTGGGTGAAGGTCTCACAGTGTGATCAAGCTGCTTTGGAGTCAGTTGCTGACTGGTACTTACAAAATGCACCAAGGAAGAGGCAGGAAGCAAAAGATACCTGAAGCAGATGTCAGACACCTCAAGAGTTTAAGTACTAGAGACAGAAGGAAGACCACTGCTGATCTTCAGGCAGAGATGAATGCCTCTAGATCAGAGTCTGAGAAAGTCTCCAGAATGACCATAAGCAGACGACTGACTGAACAAGGATTAAAGGGAAGAATAGCTGCTAAGAAGCCATTATTGAGGCCTGCAAACATCCAGAAATGCCTCAGATTTGCGAGGGAGCACAAACAGAGGACTGTTGACGACTGGAAGAAGGTACTCTGGACGGACGAGTCCAAGTTTGAGCTTTTCGTTCAGCGTCGTCGTGTTTATGTCCGCAGAAAAGCTGGAGAACGTTTTGATGCCAGATGCACTGCACCCACAGTGAATGGTATGGGGTTCCATTTGTGGAAACGGCGCGGGCAAATGAATGAAAATCAACGGTATCATGAACAAGAATGTCTACCACAACATCTTAGTGCATCATGGAATCCCTTCTGGACTGAATCTGATCGGCCGTGGGTTCATCTAAAGACAATGACCCCAAGCATACTTTTGACCAAGAAAAAGGAATCTGGAGAACTGGAACTGATGGACTGGCCAAGTCAAAGTCTGGATTTGAATCCTATTGAACAAATTTGGGATGTTGTAGATTCAAAGACTGATCGCACAAAAGTTTCATCTAAAGCAAATCTGTGAGAACAGCTCGAAACTATTTGGAACTCAATAACAAAAGAAACTGTTGAAAAGTACATAAAAACAATGCTGAATACAAGCTGTTTCAAGGCCAAAGGAGGCCACACAAAATATTACAGTTTATGGTTATTATGTGTGAAAAAGGACTATTAAGTTGTTTCAGTTTGTTATTTGCCAAATAAATTTTAGTTTTTAAACAAGTTTTTGACAACTGGGCCCTGTTTCAATCAACAAACTCTGAGCCTAACCCTGAACTCTGAGTTACTAAACCCTGAGGTGGGGAAACTCGTTCAGAACAGCCGATCAGAGATAGTTTAGTCGACTCAGAGTATAGTACGTTCACTCTGAGTTCAGCCTGGTGAATGAAAAAAACACCTCGCTCCTTAACGCTCAGTTTGATGAAGCATGGCGTTGATAGGACCAGGTGCTCATATCATTCTGAGAATTGTACTTACGACGTTCAATTCAGTATGAAAGGGCACCATACTTTCTGTTTTGCATTTTGCAATCGTTTTGTGTCTGTATTTGAAAGCTGACAGTAGAGAGCAGAGTGAGAACTACACACAACAGCAGCACAACTTGACTACAGACCACCCCACTTAATGAATGCATTTATCTCAGTCAAAGCACACAGTCAAACTGAAATAATTAGGATGTAAGTAATGCAGGTTACCGGTATTTTATGTTTAGTAAATTCCCATAGGCTGTTCTTATATATTTGCCTACATCTGCTCATTGGGTTATTTATTTCATGTCCTTTTATCTATTTGGTTTTGGCCATTGAGAGGATCCATGGCAGGAAAGGTAATAATTCTTCACTGTAGGAACATCTGGCCCCAGGAGAATAGACTTGCTCATTTCAGCTGGTATGAACAAGGCATTTAAAGAAAATCATTAATCTCCCCTCCCTCGCTGCACTGTCATGAATGGTGTATTAGCAGCACAACCATAGCACACCCAGCTGGTGCTTTAAATGCATGGAGAGGGGTAGATGAGTATTTTCAAAAAGCATCAGGGGGGAACTGTGTGAGGAGAATTATACCACTTCTCACACTGATGCATTTTATCCTTTCAGAAGATTTGACTGCTTAGCACCGGAAAATACAGAAAATAACTGAGATGGTTGGCAATAATGTGGTCTTGTGAGTGAATAGTACCTGGATAGTGGTGTAAAGAGATGCCCCATACATCTTTTTAAAGCTGGCTCTGATGTCCAGCATGTCCACCTCGCTCCTCGACACCATTATCCTCATCAGGGTGTCGTCGTCTGTTCCAGCACGCTAAACATCGAAATCAACAGCCGGAGTTTAACTGCATCCTCTAGTTTTACTTTAGATCTTTCATGTATCCGGTCTTTTATTTAATTTGCATGCCTATGTAGGTCAGCACAGTACCTGTATCCGTGATAGGAGCCTGTACACTTATTTCTATGTAAAGGACTTGGCTCGGAGTATCCCTGAAAATCCCTAGGGTGGCTCCTGAGTGCCTCAATGCCTGCCACTCTCTAACCATAGCAGTGTACAACACTAGCTGCTATTAACTTATAAATGGAGTCCGACCAGCTCCCAGCACAGACTTCAACACACACTAGACACAGGCAAGTGCAAATACTGCGTCCTGCACCTTTAAAAATATAAAAAACATAAACTTTTCTTGCTCCATATTAGTTTCAATAGTGCTTCAATAGCCATGTTTCCATTAAAAAACGCTTAAACACAGGTTTGGAGAAAATAAACTAGGCTGCGTATTGTTGTCAGAAGGTGGAGGTCCAGGTTACGTTGCACACGACTGTAATAAGGTAGAAGAAATAGAGCTGTCTGTGGCTGTTTTCCATCTAAAATGGAAATGGTTGTAATGTTTTGTTTTGTTTTTCACAGACGAGGACTTATTTGGTGTCCACATCGGTCCACTCTACCTGCTGTTACGACCTGCTATGTTTTGGCGTCTCATGGGAATATTCAGGAAGATGTCAGGAAACAGCTGATCAGTCACGTGAGCATTTAGAAGCGCATTCATTATTTTCCGAAAAAGGCAACTCAAGTGAGCGTATAAATGAATTTTGCCCGTTCCATCAACTTTTTCTCATACAATACTTCAAAATGTGCGTAAAATATATGTATGGAAACATGGCTATTGTTATTGGCCTTTTATAACAAATGTGTCCTGTTATTTTAAAGCTCTCCCACGAGTGGTGTTGTAGTCAAGATCAGTCTCATTGGTCTCATCTTGGAATCAGGCATATTTTTATTCAGTCATGTCTTGGAGGACTAAGGATTTTAATTCAAGACCGGTTAAGTCCACAGCTGTAGGGATATCTTTAAATACGTGCATCGTCTTTGTGATTTGATGTAAAACTCAGTTCTACTTTTACATTTTTGGAGAAGAAGTGGAAGTTCAATCACCTTAAAGATGATTATTTCAATGTTACAGTAAAGAAATTAGCTGCTTTTCCACATCATACTTATCAATAATCAATAATCATGTAAGTACACGTATTTGTAAACCGATACTTACCCTCATTGATTTATATAGAGATTCAGCAAAAAAAGTCGGGACACTCCTGGCACATTTTACTGTGAAGAAAGACACATGAGATGAAGATTCTGCCCATTGAACATTTGTATTTATGTATTTATATTTAATCTGATACGTAACGTAATGTTGTGTTTCACTCAAACATGTATGTCAGAATAAACACAACAGCCCATCTGACCTGTGTTTTCTTTGTGTCTTGTTTATGATCAATTTAATATCACCCTGACAAATCCAGGGTCTTACCAACAGCGAGGAGCAAATTCTCCAAATTCCCAGTGGTCTCTCCTTTAATGCTCTCCTCTATATCACAGCCAGCAATCTTCTTGTAGGCGTCAAACACTACAGACAGCAAAACAACCACAATGACAATCCCATCGTCTAGTAAGAATGGAATAAGTTTAAATCAATTTTCAACACAAGTCTTTTGACTTCTCGTCCTTTTGAGTACACAGTTTTTCCTTTGCTTTCTACACCAGTGTGTGACCATAGTTCTGGTTATATATTATAGTATTTTGCTCAGTGCCTTTTCAGGCTTATCTTTATCTATGACTAACGCCACTGTTTGAATTATAAAATGGATGAAGTGTCGCTACAAATACACAAACACATTACACAGAGCTTTGTATTTGCAAAAAAGGGCAAAAACACCAACAGAATAATGAGAGTGGATCGTGTTAACAATGTCAGTCAGGAAATTTCTGTTTGGTAAATACTTTGTTCTTTTAACTGCTTACTGTGCAACATAGTGGAAGATTTAGGGATTTAATTGTAAGGCAATTATATTTGCATACAGTGTGTGCGGTAAATGTCGCAAAATGTTGAGGGAGATTGAAAAAGCTTGGCTGAGTGAGCGTGCTCTCTGACAAATGACATCTGTAATAATGTGATGTTGGCGCATCAGAAAAATAGCAAAAACAGTTTGAAACAGAGCATTTGGGCCAGCTGAATATGTTTAATCTGACATTTTAGTACTATACAAACAGCTCTGGAAAAAATTAGGAGACGACTGGGCCCTGTTTCAAGGAGCAGGTTCAACAAACTCTGAGTCTAACCCTGAACTCTGAGTTACTAAACCCTGAGGTGGGGAACTGTGAGGACACAGCTGATCAGAGTTAGTTTAGTCAACTCAGAGTATGTTCTCTCTGAGTTCGGCGCGTGCCTGGTGAATGAAAAAAGCCACTATCCATGGAGCTAAGAGGCGATGATTCACCATGGCAACGGGTAAACAAAAGGCAGAGCTGCCACGTTAGTTCAATGAGGTAGAAATGGTAGAAATATGTGCATTTATGGACTATATGAACATTTATCTCAAAAAACTAGCAGCTGCGGAGAATAAAGAGCTTAGTCTAGTTAAATAAAACCTATACATTCATACTAATAACTTATTTAACAATGGTCATTCATTCTTTACCACGGATTTCCAAAATGAATTATTATTTATTTTATAATCTGACAAGAATCAAACGCAGGACGCACCAAAAAGTAACAATAAGCTCATGACTCATGAATCTGCATGAGGCAACATGATTGAAATCATCTGCAGTTAAAACGGCATCTTATTAAAGCTGAACACGTCAGCAGCACCAGCCTAGTGTAAATCTAAACATACTAACTTAAACTGCAAGGCTTGCTGACTTTGAAATATTCACCTCATCCTGTAGCTACAGTATGTTCATTTCCCTGCACATCATGACAGAGATGATTCATTGATCAAATGCCTACAGAACTGGTAAACATGGAGTTCTTTTATTGTATTATTTAAACAGATTCACAGTAGTTTTATTCAGAGTTTCTGAACTGGCGTGAAAATCTGACGTCCGTCTGAATGTTCACGTTACATTGTTTGCCTATTTTAAAAAATCCACTCGTCAAAAAGACTGAAAATAATCAGATTTTATTCAGCGCTGAATGAAAATCTATCAAGTGTAATATGTGAACGTAAGGACAGAGATCGCAGTTCAAAATAATCACTGCAGCGTATAATAATACTTTATTATTCACCCATTTTTTATAATGAGACACTGTCAGTAATTTGGTGATTGCTTACACACTCTGATCGCAACGGCATTTAGTTTATTTCCATCTTTGCATCTTTGCATCTGTCTGAATCCAGAGGCAAAGTGATCAGCAGATGCCTCGGGTTACGTCGCTGTCTGAGACCAGAGACTGAACCGCTGTAGAATCAACGTCTGACTCTAAACACAAGAGCGACCATCACCTTACGACCTCTGCACTACCGAGTAGTGAATGTGATCTCCCTCCGTTAAACTCTAACCAATGTGTGCATCATGGATCTATCTGTGCGTTGGTTATGAGCCGTCATTTCAACTGTATGGATGAGGAAATGAAGTGGCTAATCAGAGAGCTCCGTTCAGACAGCAGGAGGGAGGAGACTCATGGTTTGGTGAAGAAAACCTCAGCCAGCAACCAGGTTAGGTTCACAGAGTAAGTAGCCGCAGTAACTGACTCAGAGTTAAACTGAACTTGCTTCGTGGAACCGAAAACCCTGAGTTTCCCTCATTTCAGGGTTAACATACTCAGAGTTTACACTAAACCTGCTTTGTGAAACAGGGCCCTGGTTTTGATATTTATAGGCGCATATATATATGTATGTGTAGTAAAATGAACATTTACTGACACCATTTCATACAAATGTTTTAATTTAGCGAAGAAAATGATGATCAAAGTAACAAAAATGCAATGTTTTCAGCCCTCGAAAAAAAAAAGGAAAAAGTTTTTGCTTATTTTTTAACTTGGGAAGAGTTCAGAAATCAGTATTTGGTGAAATAACCACAGCTCTCATGCGCCTTGGCATGTTCTCCACCAGTCTTTCACATCACTGTCGGCTGCTTCATGCCACTCCTGAAGGGACAGTGGAAGCAGCTCGGCTTTGTTTGATGCTCATGACCATCTATCTTCCTCTTGATCACATTCCGGAGGTTTTCAAAGGGGTTCATTCATTTGGAGAGGTCTCTTAATTTCATCCCAGAGTTGAATATGAGAGAAAAACCAAAAAGCTCGTCTTTAAGCGAGTCTGACCTTAACTCCAGACGTGTCAAAACGGCCGGTGTATGTGACGTGATTTGTTTTGGAAGATACTGACAAGCTTCATATTTTGTCTTCTTCTTACTAGGGAGTCCCACTATTGCCCACGACATGCTTCTTTTGTTTTTTTTTGGCGATCTTTTATCCAGTGGCACTGACCTGACTGTATTTTTGTGAGTCCTTCCTGTTAGAGCTTTTATTGACTCCACTGTGCTTGTCATCTCATGGACTAACCAGCCTGGGGAAAAGCTTGCCATATTCCTCTCTGACCTCTCTGCAGCGAGTGGTGGATTTTGCCCTCAGGACTAGTACTGAGCAGGTGGTGGTTGTTGATTTTCATCACTCTCAATACACTCTACAAACAGGTTTTCAATCGGCTTTCATGTCATGCTCTCACCTCACATATGTGAGTTTTCTGTTGTGTATTGCAGACATGTGTTTTGGCCTTTCCTGTGCATTTTAACGTTTGTGAAAACTTCACTGCCATTTGAAGTTCATATGGTTTATTATAATGTTTGAACAGTAAATGACCCTTCCTGAGTTAATGGAGGAGGGGATTGTTTGTGCTGAATGTAGATTACATTACAAAGAAAAAACGTGAAGCGGATATGAATATTTGAATTTGCTGTCTGGCACCAACACATGCTCACCTTTTTTGAGATGCTCTGTGCTCCTGTTGCCAAGAATGTTGATGAATTTTTCCTCATCTGTGCCAAACTTGCCCTCACCGGCTGCATACAAGTCCTGTAATGGCAGATACACGCTTGTGCAGGTGTAGATACACACACATAAACCTTGCAGAGATGACTTATTGGAACACAAAAATGACAGGCTAATGTATGACCGTGTACAGTTTCAAAACAGCACAGAAAAATGTTGTTTTTCGCTGCGTTTCTGCAAGACTTGAAAGACATTCTGGGTTATGAATTGTTTAAACCCACAGCTCTATGGAGGCTCTCTAATCTCATGATGAAATGATTCATTACTGGCGAATTTTACAGTATATTTCTACTGGTATGATATTATATCAATTTAGCACTACAGATGTATTGTTAAAATAAATTGCATTGTATGTTTCTGAAAACCACAGATATATATATATATATATATATATAATCTCAACACAATTTGTCATTGAAGGATGTGCTGTTTTCTGCCTTTCCTCAATGGGCAGGAGGTGGTTGTGGTGGATGGTGGATTCACAACATCATCCAGGATTTTGACACCAAAGAGCGGATTTCACATCCCAGCTCACATAGGTTGTTTTTGGTTTAGAAAATAAAAGTGCTCTGATGAGGGTTAGGAAAAGGTCATGGTTTGGTTTAAATATTAATAAATACGTTGAGTCATTGTTTATCACATCTCTGCAGACTTGTTCTGTATTAAACCAAGTATTGGTTTCTTTCCCTCACAAAGTGCTGTCATAAATTCATAGGAAGTAGGGAAATTCTGGGCCAATACTGAGACATATGTTTAGAATAACAATTTGGCCGATGCCAATACCGACCTTATTCTCTCCAAGGTAATGACGAAATCTTCATCGTAATATAACTGTCTTCAACTTTTTAATGCCGTCACCACAATATCTTTTCATTATCTACAAATTCAACCATACAAATTAGGAAACGACCATGAATATAACACAACAGATAAATCAAATCTAGTTGCCGATAGCTGATGGCAGTCAACTAGGCTAATATCGGCAGATACTGATGTTTGCCCAATATATCTAAGCATCCCCTAAAGTATAATAATTCCATTGTTTCTGAGAGAACTGTGTGTATTATAGCCTCATTCAATCATATCAAACTGCCAAAATGAGCGGTGAAAACACTATAATGTTGACATACACATTGTTTATGTTTTCAGGAACAATGAACATTACATTACTGTAGAACAAGTTTGGGGGCTCTAAAAATAATGTTAAACTATAAAGATGCTCACTCGAAGCACAGTGAAATACACACAGTCGTTTCTCAGATAACTGGAGCTGAAATGAGTCCGTTTTGTATATTTGCGGCGTCACAATTTGCATTCATCACCTGTAGGCTACGTCCACACTAATACGTTTCCGTTTCAACACGGCGTTTTGAAATGAGCCGGATGTCGGCCCACGCCAGCGTTTTAACAGTATTTCAGAAAAGAACATTCAGCGTATCACATGACCAGGGAGCTGATACACTGCTGGACACAGGGATTGTCAAAAATTGCTGGAATAACAGCTCGCCTGCTGTGAATGTTGTCAGTGGAATCATGTTAAAAAGCAGAATTTAAGTGCACTACAACTGCTAGCAGAGACAACGAGCACAGAATGGCCTGTAATTCTGGTTTTCGTCGGGAAAGGGTCACGTGACAAGGGAGTGACGAATCAGTGAAGTACACGTAATTACTGATAAAACCCAATTGTGTCAATTGTTTCCAAAAGTCTCAGTTTTTGTCCATCCACTTTACAACACAACCCCGGGGTTTACAAACTAAAATAAGGTCAGCTGCGTTTCCAAAAGGTCAGCTGCGTTTCCAAAAGTCTACATTTCAGGGAGGTAAGCGCTGGAGTAGTGTGGACGCTAAGTGTAAACATAGCATACGTCTTAAAACAAAAATGTATTAGTGCGGACATAGCCTCAGCCAGTCCTTCAGACCCACCAGAACCATCCTGACACCCTGATAAATCATACCAGGGTGTCCACTTGATGGTATCCATGGCAGCGACAGGTGGGCGCAGCAACAGCACATTTGCATTTAAAACAACAGATGCTGAAACAGCCCGTTTGAAGGAGGACTGAAAACCAGGAGTATACAGACAGGGGAGAATGAAGGATTTTGACCTGAAAAATAATCTACACAAATACAAATTCTGGGGACACGTGAGACTTACAGTGCTCTGCAAAAGTCTTTGGAAACCATTAGGTTTGTTGTCAAAGCAGGTTATAATGGTCGTTCATATGCATTTCTCAGTCTCTGTGTCAAGATACAACCGGGAATAGACAGGAAATATATAAACATTAAAAACATAAACGGTTTCTACAGACCAAAGTGTCATGTATTCAGTGTGACCTCGGTCTTTTGTTCAGACAATATGACATTTACTGCAGTAATCTTCACCAGGTTTCATTCAACACATGCCAAACATTTCTTATTGTTTGGGCTACTTTTTGTCAAGGGAACAGAGGTCACAGTAAATACTGACTTTTGCCTGTAGAAGCCATTTAGATGTGATTTTTTTCATGCGTTTTTAATATTATGCACACATTTCCTGTATGTTCTTGTTGTACCTTCATAAAGAGACTGAAATAAATATGTTCACCTGCCACATGAAACAACTGCAGTAGGTATGACGATATGTCTTGTTGCTTTTTAACCAAGTTTAGAGACTACATGCAAAGAAAGGAAAAGAATATTGATAGATAGGAATCATATTTTTGGTTCATTGAGATTATATCCATGATGTTCAGAAACATAAAAAGCCAACATTTTTTTCTGGTGATTGCATTGGTTGTTACCAGTCAATAAGGACTGGCATCACGGAAATGTATTGTACATTTGTTAGATGAAAGATCACTGGTTTATATGAAATAAGATGTTCTGTTCCTGAAGGTTAATATATTTATCCTATTGACTTGTCTTTGGTGCTTTCTCGGCCTTTAGCTTTACTGCTTTTTGTGTGAGTGCGACCTCACAAATATGATCATATCCCCAACATGTTGACATTTGGATGAAGATAGTGAAATAAATTGTAATTAAATCTGCTCTGTTGCACACCGGTCATCCTGTGTGAGGTTAGTTTTCTGTGTTTAGACTTTATAAAGCTGCTGGACATTAATTAATGGCACTTTACCATTAATACTCTATTAGAACATTAATTATTCTTACTTCTATCTTAAGTTTTAATGTTGTAATTCTGATTGTGAGCTCAGTCTTTGCAGAATACATAAATAAACTAAAAAAGTAGATAAAGATAAAGATAAAGATAAAGATAAAGCCAGAAGTGTTAATTGTATTTTTTTCAACTTGCTTCTTACCTTAGCGTCTTTCTCGATCTTTCCCTCATCTATTCCCTCCTCCCTGCTTCCCTTCACGGCCACACAAAGGGTTCATCAGACGGAGAGACAGACAGGCAGAATGACAGACAGACAGATGGACAAACAGACACCAAAAATAGGTTAGTGTGGATGGAAACAGCGTGACGTCAAAGCTTCTCTAAACCCAGGTAACCCCTGAAGATTGAAGCATGGAGATTACATTTCTGTCTGTAAACCACAACACATTTGAGAAACCAGCGGTGAACTGTCCTGTCATCCCTTCCCCAACAAACACCTAAACCTCTCATGACTTTGTAATGGCATCACCGGCGGCTCTCATTATCAGCAAGGGAAACATAGTAAGTCTTTCCAGCTGCCCCCCTTCTCTACCTGCAGGAGGATCACCAGTAGTTTCTGATAGTGCCCCGAGGTGTCACCGCAGATATCTTTCTCCAGCTTGCCGCTGAACTCTGAAGGAAAGAGGAGAAGAGGGGGAGAAGATTGCTTACACATCTATCTCACAACAGCCGCTAATGGATGCAATCGACCCTCGGGGCCGTTCTCTGTTTTGCCGGAAGATCTCTGACAGGACAGATTTGATTAGTGAACGTGGCCTTCTCTTTTGTCCAGATCAAATAAACTGGCCTCTTTGCCTTCAGTCCTCAGAGCCTTTTGTTGTCCCATACTGTTTTCCATAGTGGTCTGCTGCAATTTAAAGCTGACATGGAAGAAACGCTCTCACATAACACATTGAGCGTGACAGGTGATGAACTCATCCATGTTACACTTTGAAAACCAATGAAGTGTGAAGTTCTTGACATCTGCTATGCACAGCGCAATTACATTCGATAAAAAAAATAATTTAGTTTCACACGTTGACATCCACACTAATCTTTACCGTTCAGACATGCAACATTAATAATTTTTCCCTGGAGTTCAAACACTGTCGAAGGTGAAGGTAGAGTCTAAAATTATCTTTTTGACTCGTCAGCCAAAGGGGACTAATACATGAAAAAATCCACACTCCAAAATAACTAATTGCCTTCTCTTTGAAAAACTAATGACTGTCCAGCTTCCTCGTAATGAAAGTCCACAGTGTTCATGTATAAGGCATGTATTACATGACAACTTGATGAGTTTTATATGGAGCCCCAGTCTTCATGCCCTGATGAAGATTCACTCACTGAAACACGTTGGCTTGCCCATGATTTAATAAAGGATTTTTTATTATCACTGTGAGAGTGTCTCATATTCCTCCTGCCATTCAACGCTGTGAACTTTCATTCGATTTTATTAATACGTGTTTCATGTAGATTTGACCTTGTCCTATCTTATCACTTTCACAATATTTTTTAATATTTTTGATCCAGTGCAGCTCTCCTCAGATTTTTTTCTTAGTAAATTAATAATTTAGTGTCACATATACATTTGTTTCAGTACATTTGATTTTATATGTGCCTTGTCCTCCCTTTCATTGGTGGATTTTCATTTTAAAGGTTCAATGTGTAATATTTAGTAACATCTAGTGGTGAAGTTACAGATTGCAATCAAACGAGTACGCCTCATCCTACATACGGTGGCTGCTAAAAAACATAAACAAGACATGAAAAGTGAAAAAAAAAAGAAATGTAAAAGGCCATCATTAGAGCCAGTGTTTGGCATTTTAGTTCAGGGGATATTAACTCTGGTCCACACTCAGACGGAGTAATGCACTTTAACGCAGGATGCCCCCTGCTATGAAATGGTAAAAAGAAGAAGAGGAAGTCTGTTCTGAGCTACTGTAGAAAAATGGCCTCGCAACATGGCAGACTCAAAAACACAATTCTTATTTTCAGGTGATTGTACATTAATGAAAGTTATATCTCCCTATAAATTCCACAAAATCTTATACACTGAACCTTTAAAGGCTTAATATCACCATATCACCACAAAAATTTATCCAAAACACAGTAGAGACTCTCATTATGGACCCTGGGTTTGGACTAGTCCCCTTCTTAGCACTTAATCTGATGTAAAATTATCCACATACACTGAATCTGCCAGTATTGGTGCTTGTTTTTGTTTTGTCATTAAGGTTCTTTATTATATTGAGAGAGGAAATTGTCAAAACTGTAATGAGTCAAAGCAAATTTCAGTAATAGGCACAAACTCTTTTTTCCCTTTATTATTAATTTATTTACTGCAGATATTACTGTCTGGTGTCACAGCTCTCATTTAAATCCACTTTGAAACCAATTATGTATTCTTGTTGTGGCCTGGTGTGGAAGGGGTCACAACATTTTCCTGTGGTCCTCCAAGATATTTTGAAAAAATGTCTCTGCACATCTGAATGAGTGCCATCGTCTTGGGATTTTTTTGCCTATTATTTTTTAAGTTGAGAGTTTTGAGGTTACAGTGATGCTGCTTACAATTCACTATATTGACCCATGTAGTTTCTTGTTAATACAACAGTCAAACTAGTCTCAGCAGCGTTGTGACTGGATGACTGAGGCATCTCCTATGTGTATGTGTTGTATATAATGCCACAACACCCAGTACCTACTGACCGAGACATTCATTTAATTCTACAGCACACGACGGCACAGTTCTACTCAACTGTTTCATGAATTCTATCGCAATTTACTGTACTTACTGTTTCTATTATTCCCTATTCTATACTTACTGCTGTGTTTTATCTTATATTTTCTTATCTTATTATTTCTTTTCTATTCTCATCTCATACTACCTACATGGGAGTGTCGTAATGCTGCTCATATACCTGATGAAGACAGATGACAAACACTGTAATCAAATAAATATTTCAGCAGTGAGCGAGACTATGGGCCTCACATAAGAACCACTTGTACGAACAAATGTGTTCTTAAATGCCACATATGAGTGATTTAGGAGACCTTGCCGCATTCACCATTATTTTTTATTTTGAATTTTATTTCAGGTAAGAATACAATTTACAAGTCAAAAACCTGTTGTGGGAACCATTTTTGTTGTAATTACGTGTTTTTCACTAAATAATTACATATTTCATTACTTTGAAGCAATTTTGAGTTTGAAAACCCTATGCACAACAATTTGTTGGCATTGTGTTTGACGCAGCTGGTGGCACAGGTGGCATTCATCATATTTATACGAGCCATTTGCACAGTTTTCTGAAGTCACAACCACGTGGCAGCTCGACCATCGTACTAACAAAAGTGAAAAGTCAAAACGTTCAAAAGAGAAAGTTCAGTTATGAATATGACAACGTTCTTGCCCGAGGCCCAACGTGCGGGAATTCTTCTCTTTGTTTTCATGTGGTGAGTGTAACAGTCATACATAATGATTTTTACTGCTAAGCCTTGTCACATTTCCCCTCAAAATAAATCTCAAAGAAACATCAGTCTGAATAACCAGTAACAGTAGCTGCAAACATATTTATCTGCTTTCCCCCCACACTGTCAAGTTACCTTTCTTGTAAACTTTGATGATATCTTTAATCTCTTCTCCGGTCCTGGAGGCCATGATCTCAATCAACACCTCGTCATCAGTCCCGGCGCCCTGGGAAACAAACGCAATATGACAATTATGCAGGTAAAGTCCTCACAATCTAGATTAGTGTTGCAATGTATTTTCATAACTCTAATATGTTATTCTTTTTTTTATTCTATGTTATGTAAAACTGAAAAAAAGCTTAATGAAAATGAAAAGGTAATTTGTGAACACTAGGCATTCAGCGACTGAAATCTGTTAAAGAAGGAGAACTGCATCGAGGTTCGGCTGAAAGTTGAAGATCATTCTTTCTCTCTGCTGTAATTAACCTTTTAGCAAAAAAAAAAAAGTGAGATGTACCAAACAAACGGCGCAGTGGATAGAAAGTGAATGTCGAGGCCAAGTCCTGAATGCTTTGCCTTCACTTTGATTGAACATTTAATTTGCTCAGGTAAGTGTATATATGATGAAATAAAAATAAGAATATTATGCAAAAAAATGCAAAAATGTATGAAAAGCCTGAGCTACAGATAAATTGGTCATTTATGTGATTTCTAATTTTGTGAGACAAAATCTGAAATCAGAAATCTGCCATGACAACCACAAAGAGAAAAACAAACACATGAAAAAATAGTACAATTAATCTTTTGCTTCTATTTTCACTTTTCGTCACTGTGAATAGCCTTGGCATGTTGTCAAAGCCTGATGGGAGCTGCAGCTGTTAATGCTCAGAAAATGACACAAAGTTCAGATTTACAGCTAAATGTCACAGCCTTGGTATTGTTCGAACAGGCTCACTGGCATTCATCTCATTTGAATAGGAGAGCCGCTGTCTGGATAAAGGAGGCGACCAAACTTTCATTAGTTACCTTGAGAGCCTTGTGGAGCTGAGTAGCATCATATGAGACACGAGGAGTCATCAAAGCCACGATCAGAGTCTCAAAAAGGCCACCCAGCTCCGATTTCAGTGCGCTGACCAGGTCCTGTGGTCAGGTGACGATTAATGACATAAAGAACAAAAACAATAATGTTATTATATAATGTATTTGACCATT
>JAPQRN010000002.1:8454610-8466761 GCA_037367275.1 Coranthus polyacanthus
TGATCTTGAAAGCACTTTCTCTGAAATTGTTAACACTTGCAGAAAATGCATTTTACAATTTACGTAACAACTCGCTGTAAACACTGCTCTCTGTGGATGTGATGAGGATGAAGTCTTCGACACACAGAGAAGGCCAGATGTTTGGGGTTTTTTCCCGTTTTGTTTTCTGGCAAAAATAATTTTGTTTTCTTCAACTGCACTTTTGTTGTTTTGAGGAGTGCATTATTTGAGTTTACAACAGGTCTCACAAAACTTTGCAAAGTGCTCTGTCCTGCACATGGAAAAAAGCAAAAGCCACAGCTGTTTTTTTCTTTTATTCTATCAGTGTGCGCTTGGTGTTTCATGTGCTTTTCAAATGATGGTTTGTATTGACACAAACATATGCTTGTTTTTTTGGGGTTTTTTTACAAGGTTTTAATGAGTTTTGCGAGAATTGTTTGCGTTTGCACGAGATGTGAAAAGTTTTGCTGTTTTGTTGTTAGGTTTTGTTGTTAGTTAAGAGTTTTACAAATAATAACCTGTAGTTTCAAAGATAGTGCTTAAAAAGGAAAAAACAAAAAACGAGTATTCCCAAATTACATACACAATAATATGTTGTGAGAGGACAGTATACTACAGGGAAAACGGGGGCTGGTGGTCGATAGAGTTAGGTTTGCTGGTCCTCAGTGGTGCACTCTGTAGCCATCGTATCCACATATTAATGACTGCGGAAGGACATTGTGACCACAGTTAAAGCTGCCGTGCTTGATCGAGCTTTTTGGAGTTATTGAGCAAAAAATTCATAATTACCTTTCAGCATATTGTAATTCAAATGGTCTGGAAACAAGGATGCTGCCCACTTCTGTGGGCTCTGTTTTTCAGGCTGTAGTAAATCTACTCCACAGCTGTAATTACTGATTGCTGATCAGATTCTGACAGACGTGACTCGACTGGTCTACTCCAACACGGAAGATTGGAAAAGTGTCTTGTCTTTTCCACAGTGGCGTGAAATGTTTATATTTAGTTTTTTGATTTGGACAGAGAGGAGTGTTCTGGTGTTTTTTTTCCACTGATTTCAGCTCCTGCAGCTTTAACTCTTCCCCGTTCCCTTGGAAAATTCCCCACAGCCCATTGATATTTGCACTAAGGCTGTTACTGTGCATATATGACCTGAACTGAGTTCAATGTTGTATCTCTGAAAGTAAAATAAGAATTTAAAAATTTTAAAATATCGATTGGCATTGACAAAAACTGTGCAACATAAGATATTTGTGCATAAGAATGTCGTAACTATCCCTTAACTAGAGAAGTTCTTCTTTACGAGGAATGTGGGTTTTGGCTAAATCAGTAGATTGTTGAACGTCAGTGCACTTCGTTAGGATACATTTTTGCGTTATCGTGTCAACAGACGTGTTTACATGGGCCCTAGTATTTCACTAATAATCAGAAGAAACTGATCAGAAGGAATGGAGCGGAGTAAATCTCTGATAATCAGTTCACCAGGAAAATCCTGCTCCTCATAAACCTGTAAGCACTTCACCCAACTGTTTCTCCCTGGTTGGAAAAAATATATTGGACCGTATTTCTTCAATCGGGCTGAAGAAATATTACAGCTATTGAATTTTGTGAACCTAAAAATGTTCTTACAGCTGCTGGTGCCTTTGTACAGAATCAAATATTTGATTGCATTAAATATTGAGTCGAGTTAAATCTTTCTGTGTTTTTTGCTTGAGGCTTCAGGTATCACGACCCCAGTTCCTGCAAACTACTGGTCTGATCGGTCTCATCCAGCGAATGAGGGAGACTGAGTTGTTGTTTAGATGCACTTGCTAGTAGTAGTCTGCCTTAGAAAATAAGATCTAAAAGCGTCAGAATCGAGAGATTTATTGATTATTCCTTGCATGAAACTCCATCAAAGTGTTACTTGTTCATTGGGTTAATCTCTAATTGGAGATATAAACCTGCTTGGGCTCTTTTCATCTTGTAGTAGTAAGTCACATTATACACCTGACAATATTTTAGAATGTTTGGTATATATATATATATATATATTTATTTTATTTTTTTATTTTTTTTACGCGACTACATCTTTAGTGGAAGGTGTCCTTTACTGTAATTGTGTTTTTTAACAGTTGTTACAAAGTGTGCAGAGTACATAGTTTCAAACTCGGTGATGTTCATTTTCTCTGTTAATTAGTCGAAACAAGTTGGAAATGTCCAATTATTTCCCTTCCACCAGAGGATTGCAGCGCACTAAGCGTTGAGAACTGCAAGTAGAAAAGCTCCCCTCACAGCTGTGTAATGACTATTATATTGTTATACTCGATTCAGAAAGTAGCAAAACAAGCATTAGACTGCACATTACGATTTTCGAAACACAAATTTGCATATTTACCAGTACTAATGACACACAAACATGAACTGTGATGGTTTGTGCAAATACCCAAACTGTAGATTAAACTATGGATGAAAGGGGAGCGGCTAAAATTAGCTGCTGTGTTGAAATAAGCCCTCCAAGAGAATGAGGAACATCTGGCATCTCGCAGCCATCTGCCCCCCAAAATAACAGTAATAATCACCTGAAAGGCACAGGCAGGTACTAAACTATAGGAATACTCTGCTTTTTGGTGAAGAGCAGTTTAAGAGAACAGCACTGACCGATTCCTTTCATGGCCTTATGGAGAACTTCAGCGTCATGCTTGGCGTTGAAGTTGACGTATGGTCGAACGCTGCCTCTGTACGCCTGCAGGAAGAAAAGCAATACAGATAAATGTACAGAAAAATAATGTTCACTCATGTTCATTTGCTCAGGCTGGAAACACTGTAAAGAAGAACCTTTTTGAAAGTGTGCAGAATAAAGCAAATGTTGACCTCAGCATCATCGGCACCGGTTTTCCTACCATTATAAAAGGTATTTTTTAGCCAAATGAATGTAAATATAACTCAGTGACTTTTCCCAGACCCGATGGTTGCAGTTGGTCTTATTTAGCAATTTTGTTTGAAACTTTTAAGATTTTTATTTACTTAGCTTTTGAACATTTTTTATACAGATATGGTAATAATAATGGTCTAAAATGATGTGAAATTAATAAAAAAATGTACAAATTTCCTGTGGGAGGACCCCCAAACACCCATACTTAGGGAAAACACTGGAACCTCTGAAAACCCAGGAAAATCCTCGTCTTAAGTTCATGTAACCTTAAACCTTTACTCCACATTATGTTATGATCAGAAGTCTGACCCTTGGAGCTAAATTTCATCATTTTCAAAGCCTCACCAAGTGCTTAATTGTTTTTGAGCTGAAAGGAAATGATCATTTATTAGTGATAAGCAATATAAGATATTTAAAAATTGTATAAATCTGCAATAAATAGTAACACTTTCCCATTAAAAAAGTTTCACACAAATTAAAATAATCCTTCTCTGGAAGTCAATATGTTTTTTTTTTCAGCTCTGAATCTTTATTAACTAGACTGTGGCAGCAAGATTTTTATGCAGGAGCAAATAACTTCTTCAAAGGCTGAAGGAGAGTGTTGAATATTGTACAGATTGTAAACTCCTTTGAGACAAATTGATTTTTCTCTTATTGGGATATACAGTATAAATAAAATGTGGCTTGACTAGATATGATGTAACACGTCACATTAATACTGCACAGGATCGAACTTTGGCTACAAGAAGGTGAAAGATACACATTTTTTTGTAAAATGAAAGATTCTTTGTTCGGCTTAAAAAATAGATTTATGTTCATTAATGTGATTTCAGCAACAGTTGGGGTTATTATCCGTAGGGTTTCTTGGATGTTCAGTGCAAATTTCAACTCAATCCAGTGAAAAATAAGCACTTGATGGGGCAAATTTCAACAGCATTTGCAGTAGAGCTTTCGGGTTGTGCAAGAACTTACAGTTAAGAGAAGATTTCACGTAAATATTTTCAAGATCCATGACAGTAACTGGGAGGCCTAGGTATGTGTTATTATGTTTTGATGAGCGCCGCCTGCAGTTAATTGGTGAAATGTGACGCAAACGTACAAAAGAAACCTGGGTTTGTTCCAACAGAGGCCAAAGCCTTCCCCCAAACCCCAGAAGAAACACTTTTTATTCTTTGCCCATGAAAAATGTCCAGAAACTGAATATTGCTGAATATACTGCTGATGGTTACAGTATAAAAATATTGCTAAGGGCCACCAAAGACCCATGTGGGTTTTTGAAGTGATGCTATGGGAGTTAAAGTGGAACCTAAATCAAGTGTGGCTGCAGCTTTTGTCACAGGGGTAATTTAAAAGAGGTGGCATGTCTCACTTGTAGCTGCTTGAATTGTTCTCTGGGGAAAATGTCATCTGAGGAAAAAGCAATAAAACATCTGCCTCAGCTCCAGCCTTGTTCCAACATTTGTGCAGTCGGTGGAGTGACAGGGTGCTGCCTTCTCCTCCTCTCTGTTAAGGTGGGTTTTTATTATTCCTTTTGACGACACAGTCTTGATCCTGTCCGCCGCTTTGAAGTTTAAATAGTTTAAATATAGAGACAATATGCTTTTTCTACAATAAAAATCACCCATTATTGATTTTAACCTTTCTAAAATGATGACCACGATGTGATTCAGCATTTCCCGCTTTCTCAACTTTCTGCTTCTCCAACAACATTTATCATTCTCTGTTAACAAGCAAACTGCCGCAAGACTCGCCACACTAGCAGTGGGTTCGAAGAGTTAGAAATGTTGATCAGCCGATCCACCACTTTCGACCAGACAGAAATATCTCAAAAACTTCTGGACTGGTCGACATAAGAATTTAGTTCAGGTGTCCAACGTCTCCAGAGACTGCGGTGATTCCTTGATTTTATGTTAACATCATTAGATCAGCAAAATACCTCTAAATATGCACATATTTTGTTCATACATTCACAGGATTTTACAGACTTTGATGATTCTGTGACTTCTTGACCCTCACCACCAGGTTGATGTCGATGTGATACGTATTATGATGCAAGGGTTTCATTTCAATATACTTTGATTCTGTGAACAAGGAGATATATGTGATTTTAACTAACTTTAGGAAAACTGAGATGTAAAAAAAAACTGATCAGAACGGTGGAATCAGCATTTGCGTTGGTCACAATCTCTGTAGCATATATTTTGGGGTCTGGATTTTGAAAAAAAAAACAAAACAAAACACAAGATGGATCAACTATTAATTAAAAACAGGCTTCCCAATGATGATCCCTTAAAGGGTTAGTTTAGAGTCAGTGGATTACCTACAGTAGATGGCTTCAGTTTGGAGAAACAGACAGGAGTACCGGTGTGGAAGCGATGCAGCGTTCTGCTGTGGCTCCATCTGTTTGTGTTATTGTGGGACTTCCAAACTAACGTACTAAAACACCAAAGTGGCACTATCAAACTACCTATCCACGTGAAGCAGCGGTAGACGAGCAACTCCTGTTTTCTGTGCGCTCAAATCACTGTTCATGTCAGAGGAGTCTGGTGGCTTTTGAAGAGAGCGATAACATCAGAAGGGTCTGCGTGAGGGCAAGTGGAGACAATGTTATGAATTTATCTCACACAACCCCACTTCAAAATATCCTTACTAACCCACTTTTTCATAAGTATAAGGGATAAGTACTGCTTCATGGTAATTAGCAGATGTTTGCTGCTAAAACCATAAACGACAGGAAGGTAAATACTGCTAAACAGCAGCTGATAACAGTGTAGAATCCCAATGTCAGTATTTAAATCAAGGACGCTGCATTACTACAACCTCAGAGTGTTAATGTGACACATATTATTCTGAATGTTTGATGTCTTAAAACATTTAAAAAAAAAAAAAAGTGACTGGCAAAACTCCTCGTGTATGTAATTTTTAAACAAGGACTGATAAATAAATGTGAAGTAGGTCTTCTGAAGTGAATGCAGGCGCGCTAAATCAATAATCATGTCATTTTCACTTTTAAAGAATCCGGCATCAGAGAGTATTGTCTCTCTGACTCCCTGCGGTCCTCTGATGAAATTGTAACCCTGTGAGGATACAATAGACGCACATACCTGCAGTTTCCAAGTACATTGTAATACAATATGGTACAAATTAGACCACTGCCGTCACAAAACTGAGTTCTTGCCACCACTTTACTTCTTAAATCAACTTATCCTCATCAGACAGTCTGAGGTCTCTCAACAAGCTGGAGGGGATAAAATCAAATCAAGGATATCAAATGAAGCTGCTCCTCTTTTTGTGCCAATGTGAGCACTGAACGAGCTGTGCTAATGTTTTACTAATGAACGCAAACATTTTCAAACACAGTCCTCTCTGTGACTCGAAGATTACGCAGAAGGCTCGGCATGTATACGCTGGAACTCCTCACAGCAGGCACACAGAGCAGAGGACCTAATGTAATGAAGATTTCAAATTATAGAAATAGAACGTGTAGGGTTGTATGCAAATGAGGAGCAGCAATTAGGTCGGTTTCTGAAGCGTGTTGTTTAAAACTGGTCATGCAGCGCAGGTCCGACTGTGGCTGGAAAAGGCGCTGACCTTTCAAGAGTCACACTCCGTTAAGCAAACATAAAGTTGCTTCCGATGCGGCGTCTAAACTGCACTGCTTTTAGTTTGAACAATTGTATTTTGTGCCAAAATATGCATACGTTTTTTAGCAAATCTGACACTATTTACAAAATATAACAGAATTAAAAGAAAACAAGACAAAGAAAGGAACTCACCATGTTATTTCCTGATGGAAAACTGAAAGAAAGGAGGACAGATAAATAATCCTGATAAGAAAAAGCAGAAAAATGAGTCTATGAAGTTGTCTCACATAACTCGGCAAGTTAATTTTGCTGTGTCAGTTCTGAAGAACATCTAATTGGAAACATGCTTTAAGTTCTTACCAGCAGATGTCTGGCTTCTTGCTCCCTAGTGATGATCTGTGGCTCCGATCTGTCCCTTAAAAATCCTCCCAGCTCCTGTGCAGGCTGCAGTGTCTCATGGGATACCTGGCAAGACGCTCTTCCTCATCCACATGCGGTGTTGTCTTTCACTTGCTGTCAGTCACGACCTCATGTATTCATTACCAGTCCTCATCTTAGTGCCTGTTGATAAGATAATGGACGTTATTCCCAAGAACTTATGATCATTTCCATTTCCAGCGGTGAATAAATTACAGTTAATGTACCTGTATCTTGATCTACCTCTGCCAAGACTCACAGTCCCATGTTAGAAAAAGTGAAGGAAAAAAAAAAAAATCCAGGTTCCACCAAAATGTAATGTGTTCTTCCTTGGCCCATGTTCTACACTTCCACCAATTTCCATGAAAACAGGCGGAGTAGTTTTTGCATAATCCTGCTGACAAACAAACACACACAGACTCTATAAATGGTATGTTTATAACGTATAAACATACCAGTTTACATTTTATTTACCATGTAATGTTGTAATTTAGTGCTGTCCACCTTCTGGCTTGTATGAATACGTGGTTAATTTGAGGTACATGTGTGTCACGGCAAACAGGACACAGACAGGAGAGGAGATCAGTAGAGCGAAGCGCCGAGCGGCAGCTCACATATCATCACTGATGTTGACTTCTCTGGAAACCTTAATTAAAGTGAGCTCTTGTGAGAAGATGAGAGTGTGAGCATCATCTCGCGGGTTATCCAGTTACGGATGCTCCCAGTTTCATCTCACAGAGTCCGAGGCTGATGCAAAGCCAATATCCTTTAATGACAAATAAACAAACACACTAAACACACAGCTAAAAACACATTGATTCAATTAAATGGAAGTTCTCTTTACAGTCCACTAGCAATGAGGCTGAATGGATCATGTACAATCTCATATTCAATGTCCCAAATCTCTAAAAAAGATTTTTTGGATCTAGATTTTTATCATGTTTTATTTGAAGGATGGGATGAACAGTCGTCTTTATGCGCAGGATTAATTTATTTGTAAATGCTGAAAAGTATAGTTATCATACATAGTGAGTTTAAGTTGATTCCTTATGCATTACACTGTACCGATAAGGAGACATTTAGTGGGTTATTTCTGTAAACCATGGGAGTAAATCCTCATTTACTAGATTTTACAGATTGTCCACATTTCTTTTTAGACTAAACCATTAATCGGGGAAATAATCCTTAATTGAGGCTGAAAGTAATTGTTTAAAGGTAGCTAAACAGGACTTGTGCTGTAAAAGTTCTGTTGCAAAAAAAAAACACCTATCAAATACTTCCAGCCAGGTTTCATGAGATAAGTTAGCAACAAAATGCTGACTGTTGCTTTCACTTTGTTGAATCGCTTCTGAGTTGTCAGTTTCTAAACTGAATCACTGTGCGATTGTCATTCATGAGCTTTGTGCTATGGGACAGCCTGGTATATAAAACGGTGGACAGCTCAATTTGCCAGGCACTGACTGACGGACAGTAAGCGCCATCATCGATCAGTAGGCCTCCCCAGATACACCAGGGATCTGTACTGTTTGCTTTCTTCCTCTGCTTGGAGGGCAGGTGTTATCACATGCAGATGGCTCCATTTCTGCAAATATCACCCGGCTTTATGGACCTGTGTCCACATAAATCACATTATCAGACTGGTAATCTGGAAACTATAGCTCTGAGATAAAGAACCGAGAGAAGAGCTTCATTCTGAAAACAATGTTTCTAGGGTATTTTTCAGTTATAATCTTGTATAATCATGTCTATAAGGAAATTGCCACTGCAAACATATGTACAACCACTGTAATTTAGATTTAATCTTATCTATAACTAAGATTTGTGCAGATGCTTTAGAAGTAGTCATATGACAATTAGGGCTATACAAACAGAGATCAAATCACACTAAGTATACTAAGTCACTGCTAGATCACGGAAGGACATGGTTTGTTGGAAGTCCTTTGACGTCCTATTAAATCGGGCGCCATCAGCCCGCAGCCAATCATCCTCCACTTCCTGGGCTGTCACTGGAAGAGAGAGAGCAGGTTAACAGCACCTCCTTCAGGTGGGGAGGAAGAAACACATACATACAGAAAAATACCCAGAAAAAACACAGTATGACCTCAGGGACATAACGATGTGCATTGTTTATTTAAAGTAAAATAAAGCACTACTAGTAGGTGATGACTGGATCAACCTAATCACAATGAATATATTACAACAAAGAGGTTGCATTTTGAATAAAGGAAGCACAAATCTCAATTTTGCAATTTCGGCATTCGTCATGATTTCAGAAAGAAAAAACACAATAACCACATTAATCCCATACAATGCCCAGCCCTAGCAACAATTTAAAAGACTTTTAACAATATAATAACCTCTACTTTAAACATAACTAAGACCCAAAGAGTAACCCATAACAGACAAAACTGTAATTATTACCCAAATCACCACAGCTATATTAAAATTACAGAGGAAACACTCTTTATAAAGAAACATGACCTTCATATTTAGCGATACCTGTAAGATTAGCATAGCCGTCTGTTAGCCTCCGTCTGTGCCCCACATCTATTAGCTAACATAGTCCCTGGCGTGCTCACCTTTCCAATAGTGATAGGTCATTATTCTGGCCTCATTTCCAGCTCCTCAAAGGCTCTCCTCAAAGGTGGACGCCATCTTTGGCAACTGACAACCAGACAGGCTATTTTTCATTCAGATGGTTAGAGGAGTCGTTAGAGACTTGAAAATGCTACCAGAACAGCTGTAACTTTTTTTAAACCAACCTAGTGGGCTTTTCAAACGTCGACAAGGACATCTGCGTGTCTACATGTCTTTTAAGCATCATTTCCTCATTAGCAAGGTCGTGTATTCTCCAGATTTAACACTATAGCACAGAATGGGAAAAAATGGAAAAAAAAAATTTCCCATCTCTGTATTCTCTAAAAAATACATGTCCTATTTATGGAAAAGGGGGGTTCTGTTCCTCTTGTATGGCTCTGAATATAATAGACCTTTACATAAGGGAACTTATCAAATGGTTGGAGTCATGGAGTCCCCAAAGTAAGGACCCTGGGAAGATAGATACGGTCCCTTGTCGAATTATTCATTAGATTCATCCAGGTTTTCCCATTGTCCAACCATACAATGCTGCACAGAGGCTCCAAACGCCATTATTATAGGAAACCAGTCATGAGATCTCAAATGAATTCATAAAACTGGGTGAGATGTCTAAAACAATATTTGAAAATGGATGCTGCATCTAAAAATTAGCAGCAGACCAACTGAACATACCAGGAATATGATACATCAGAGTCATAGATTTTTTATTGTATGTGACACCATATGAATATGCTCCCTAATGTGACTTTAATGTCCAATAAAGTGTTTTGATCTAATCTGTCGCTGAATCTTCTGTCAAAAATGCACCCAAAGGCCCACGGACAGAGAAGACGAGACATTCTTGTCCTCAGCAACAGCATTATTTATCCTCGTCTCTTACCTCCAAGATCAAAACACCATCAGGTGTTTTAATCTTATCTCGACCAGAATCTCCCTTTCCATGGTCTGCAGGGTAAACACAGCAGAGACCTTGGACACTTTCCCAGACACTGTGACTCTTTTCATGTCTGAGTTCGGTTACACCAAAAAATATTGACTTTTTAAGGCCTTATACGTCCATTCAAAGGCATTGTGCCGCTATCTTTATTGGAACAGCAGGAGAAGGAGGATATTGAGGCCACAGACGTCCAAGCAGAGAAGGAGAACAATTTTCAGCTCAACAACAGAGGTGAGAAACACACAGTTATGGGATCTATCTGTGATGGCAGATCTCATTAAGCTTCAGGTCTCTTGCTGAAGGAAGCAGACAAGTGCACTGTTATTAGTCTGAAATAACTTGCATTGAGACCTGTTGAGGTAAAATCCCTTGCGACCATGTAGCAGAGTAGATAGTGAAGTGTTTCCAGACAGGGCATTAAAAATCAAAAATGCAGACACAAAAATGGATATTCCAGAACAATTGATTTACTAGGTTGCATCTTAAATTCAGTGTTCTGACCGAGGCTGACGTCTACATCCCCCGAAGAAACATGTTTACACCCACTGACTGAGTGATGGTAAGAATGCTGAGGCGTCGCATGAAAGCGCTCTGTCTGAACCATGGGGGTCGGGATGGGGGGGTGTTTAATGTCATTGTCCTGCTGCTGTATGAGGAACTGCCAAGGTGTAATTAACATAGTCCCCTCAGGGCTAAGAGAATATTGATTCTTCTAAGACTATATTCAATCAAAGTTAGCCTGGCCACCTCAAAGTCTAATGATTTAGGAAAAATAAAACTTAGAAAAAAGTCAAGTGCTCAACAAATCCCCCTGCCTGTGCATACTAATCACTTGTAAATACCTGAGAAGTATCAAACAGTGTTACACTGGAGGGCTGTTGCAGTCGATATTGACCTTTTTTCTTAAGGGTCTCATTTACTTTGTCTCCTGAGATTGATGCTGGAGTTGGAAACCAAGTGGCACATAGCTCATTTTATATTTTTCATTGGCAGCATTATGCTCAATATCTCTCCTGCCAATTCACCAATGAGATGAGAGGAGTGCAAATTGCCCTCCTGAATCCATTGCTTTAATCAGCATGAATCAGGATGCAGATTTAATCTTTGGCTTCTGCTTTTACTTGGCAGTTTAGATTTTTTTTTTAGCTTGCCTGTGTAAATCCATCTGAGATGAAATTAATAGCTTTCACTTAACAGTGTTTTCATTAATCAGAGCAAAGATATGACATACTATTTCATGCTTAACACTGCAATAAAATGGACAAACACATAAAAGACGACAGTGGTTTCTATGAATAAGAACATAAACAGGTTTTATTATTCTGCAAGGGAATATAAGCACTTGAGTCCATACAAAACAAACTATTTTCTCACATAAGTCTGCAAAAGCACTCCAAAAAGCTGCAGTCCTGGCAGTGTTTTGGTAAAACTGTCCCATTTTTTTCTCACAGCACGTGTTGCAACCTTTGATCAAAGCAAGGCTTTCTGAAAGAGCGAACAGGCTGTAGGTTGGTTTTTCCCACTGAGTTCCTCAGCTGCTTGAGGAGCACCCACAGGAGCAGCATCATGAGCAACAGTAGTCCCAGGAGCAGCCCCACATACAGACTCAGGTTCCAGCCCCAGCCCAGAGCCAGTGGCAGCGAGGTGGACGCCACCAGAAATTTTCTGGGGGCAGGCATGGGGTTAGGCAGCAACCCGCCCTCC
>JAPQRN010000002.1:8466861-8482058 GCA_037367275.1 Coranthus polyacanthus
GAGCCAGTGGCAGCGAGGTGGACGCCACCAGAAATTTTCTGGGGGCAGGCATGGGGTTAGGCAGCAACCCGCCCTCCTTCACTCACTTCTCAGGGGTTAGACAGATGCTGTGCTGTAGCCACAGGAGCCATCGTTCAAACAGGTATCCCAAAGATGGACTATGTTATAGAATTCCCATCTGTTTCCATAGTAAAATCCTCCAGTTAGTTCAGAATGTGTCTAGTCAGTGATAACCTGTTGAAGGTGTGCGTATGGTCTTTAAGCTGTCCATTCTACAGAGGAAATAAAATCTTTCTGCAGCTGGCTGTGCTCCCCTCTCCTGTCAGACTCCTCGCACAAAGCCAGCCTCCCAATTTATTATGAGAGGAGGAGCAGAGAGCGAGAGATGACTTGATGCCATTGGCTCTTTTTTATCCTTACTTTCACATGGGAGATCTTTATGCTGCTGTATAAGCAGAGAATAATCCTAGAATGCCCACTCTGTAATTTATTCAGTGTGCTTGATACTGTTAGTACAGTTGTATGCATTTAGTACCTATAGCCTCCCTCAACATACTAGTTTCATTAGTGTGGCATTGCAGTTTGTTTTTAAAAACCCTAAGAGTGGTACAATTTGTCAACTAAAGTCAAATTACAGCTGAGTCGTTTCAGTAATGAACACAAGTCAAGTAGCAGCTAGTTACAGGGCACCTGTTTTAACACAAGGCAAGTTATGGGTTTTACATATACACGATACTAATTTCTAAGACCCAACCCTGCATCTTACCCAATACAAATTCAAAAGCCCATAGCATGACTAAAACTGGTCCTCTGCTGCCCCCATGAGTACAGTGTAGTAAAAACCAGAAAGCCACATTTTACTTAAATGCATTTTATTTACAAGAGCCCATTTTACAGTGCAGGATGCCTTGATGTGCAAGTGACTTCAAAGACATGAATGTAAAGACACAGCCGACTCCATGACAGACAAATTTACTTTAATCTGCATCCCATGAGGCCAAACACAGGAGGCTGTGCCTCAAAAAGATAAACTTGCAGTTGCTCAGATCAACTCAACCCTCAAACAGGGAGGAAATGGACAGAATTTAAGTTTTGAGTTAAGAGTACATTCACAGGTCTACTGTATTTAAGACACTGTGGAGCAGAGCAGCATATTGACAAAAGTGGTGACAAAGACTTCTACATTTTGTCTGATTAAAAGTCACACCAGTAAAACTGCTTGATTACCCAGCTCAACAAGACTCAGGATTTAAGTATATAAAAATACCTTTAAAAAAAAAAAACTCTAAACAGCTAGCTCTACTCCAAGAAGAGCAGGCCATGTTATTTGAAATTCTGGCACACATCATTAAAAATTATTGAATGACAAGGGGTGGGAAAGCTACATGACAGGGGATTCACTTCAGCAGCAGCTTTGCTGGAGCTTCAATGAGGGACACTTCATGGTACCTGGGACAGGGAAAAAACAAAGCATTTTAAGCTTGACTAAATAACCAGAGACAAAATTAAGTCACTCAGTGCAAATGCAAGGTGACTGCTCAGTCAGAAATACATGTTAGCTAAGCTATTGTAGTCTACTTACTTGGAGCCCCTGTACTTCTCCCTAACAGACTGCTGGGCGTGCTGTGCAGCATTGAGGTAAGCTTTGTGTAGATCCTCTACGCATGGCATCAGATCTTCCAGAGTGTAGCCAGTCTTCTCTGTCAGGGATTTTGGCTGGGGGAAAAAAAAAAAACAAAACAAACTCAGTCTTGAACATATAAGCCCCCCCCCCAAATTGTTTAGGAACCCTCATGTTACACTTACCCATGAGCCACCAGTCACTGTGTGGTTGGCCATGACGTAGGCTGCAGCAGCTATCTGTGATGGAAGGTACTTCAGGAAGGGATCAGAATCAACCAGACTGAGTTCTCCCAGATACTGAGAAAAGACAATGGCATTTGTGTTACCATGAAGACTAACAGATTAGGTAGTAATCTTGGTAAAGTGTCCAAATGGTAGACTAAAGTGCATTTACATGCTCACCATTGCCAGGCTCTCCACCTGTTTATTAACAGAGTGATGGAGGACGTAATGTGTGAGAAACTGGTTGATTGTTGGGGCTGCCAGATCAAAAGACAGCACTTTAAGCACCAGATGCTCCATTTTCAACACTTGTTTCTTAGTATAGGTGTCATCTGTGATGTAAACGAACTCTGCCACCTCAGGAGGGTAGATTTCTTCAAATTTCCTGTTGAAAATTAGTGAACTTTAATGAAGCCAGCCTTTAATGTGTCAACGGACAATTCAGTGGTATTGAGATACTTACGAAGCCAACAACATTGCGGCAGTCCCAACCAGCTGAAGCTTCCCCCTCAGGACAGACATTGAGGACAGGAAGCGATCGATGTAGTTTACAGCAAGATAGAGTGTTTCATTCTGGAGTTTGTACTCCTCCCCAACCTCAACCAGCCAGTCCACCAGGATGGCCCTCATGCTGTTGGTGATATCGGGTTGTTTCTTCATGTAGCAGGCCTTAGGCCTGGTTTTTACCTGCACAGCAACAGGTTACTTTAGAATACACAGACATGTCACCAAGCAAAGGCCCACAGAGGTTTAGTGTGCAGTTTTAAGCTTGAAGTTTACCTCCATTTCCCTCAGGTATGTGTGGATTTCGGTAGCATACTCTGGGACTTCATTCACGTCAATTGTTTTCTCCTCCCCCTCAACTACAGACATGTCCATGGGAGAGTCTGCTCAAAAAAAGTTAACATTTAGTTCTGGGCAGACTTGTAGAGATTTTTTTTTTCCTCATAAATCAAAAAATTGGATTTGAGTGATTGATTTCAGGGTGTTTTAGCTCTGAAAAACAGGAAGTGTAGTTTTACCCAGAAGGCTGACATCCATTGCTGACGGAATGTCAATCGTGGCCAGGGGTTGCCGGAGCCGTGCCACAGCATTGTCGATTACCAGGGGAGACTCGTCAGCTATGGACTTCACTTTGACAACATCGACCGCCTGCTGTTTCTTGGTGCAGGCGCCATCGGGCTCATCCACGTGAATCTGAAAAGTGGGCTGCTTGGACGAAAGCTTCTCATAGCAGGCTTTGCCAAAATCTTCACTTTTACAGGACAGAGACGCATCCTGGAATGACACATTTCAAGCGTTAGTTCCTCACAAAAGGTTTTAGTTTGAAGCATAACCAGCCAATAAGACAGTATGCAAGTTCTGTTTCCAGACATGCATGACATCTGCAAATATACATGGCTGCAGTGACCGAGGAGTGTAAATTTAAAGCATTTATTACATATAGGATACATTAATTGTTTTATGATTTTGGGAATATTTTAAGAGCAGTTGGGTTTGATGTGAAGCTCCGATATCTTAAGTGGACTAGATCCTTTTAAATACTTGAAGAAAAAAAAAAAAAACGAACTAGATTCAGGGACAAGTCTGAATCTAGTTATAAAGATTATTAAATGTAGTAATGGGCAAAGGTTTAGCATCAATGCTGTATAAAATGGCGGACAACCTGGTAACAGGGACGTAGCTTCATGAACATTTAAATAGATATACAGCTGACGAAATAAACACAGGTTAAAATTATCGTTAAAAGACATTACATGCAAGCTATGATTGAATTGAGGTTGTAAGTCAACTAATTTGCCTCCAAAAGTACAATGGATCCTGATAACCACAGACATCATTAGCAGATCTCCAGCTAGGGGAGCTATTTAGCGTCGTAACCCAAGCCAACCTGTTTTGCGCCGCGCTGATTCTGGGTTTTGCTCCTCTGGTTGTTCTGCAGGGCTCCCAGGACGGTTCTGTTGGCTGCTGCTTGTTTGGGTGGCAGGTTTTCTTGGTTTTCTGTTGCAGCAGCTCGGGGTTTCAGCGAGCCTCTCAGTCTTGACAACATGTTTTCTTGGTTGTGGTTCTCGCTGGTAGCCGCGCTTCCTTGTGTTCTGTTAGCCCCTGACATGTTTCCTATTGATTAAAAAAAACAAACAAAAAAAAAAAACAAGTCTTTCCCCGCTTAACGAAGCCTGGTGCGTGCCTATCTTGTATTAGAAAAAGAGTCGATGGGTTTACGGATAAAAGATAAGTGTGGACCGTAGTAATAGAGAGGCTACCGTTAGCTGCTACCTTGCTGTGGAGGCTCAAAGAATTCGCTCAGTCAAAACTAAGCTGTTAAGATGGCAACGATGCTTCCAACTGCAGTGCTAAAGGCAAAGCAAAGAGAAACGAAAGATGCGTATATGTTACAATCAGTAAAGTGTGACGTTAAGTCGCCATACTCACAAGTTTCACAAAAATTACAACCAACCTGCAGACAAGGTAAGCTAGCCTCGGTCCATTTACACAGAAACATGTAAAGACGGGAGTTCTCTCCGTTCAAGTAGCCCGCGAGGATTGAAACCGACCAATCACCGCCGGCTCAGGCACTGACGTATACCAAGTACGGCGACCGAAAGGGTACAATATTGGCTTGATTACTCATTCAAAACCGGTTTGACACATTTAAACCAAAAAAGGCGCAGATGGAAAAGCGCTATATAGGAGTAACAGCGGTTAGAGACAATAAAGACGGATGACTGCGTCTGGGTTTGGTGATTTGAATGTATACTACCGCCCGTGTATCACCAGACACACACTGTTGGAAATATAATATTCAATGTCTGCTGAAAGCTTTTTTTTTTTTGTAAATTATAAACATCCACAGCTGCTATATTGTATTCTATATTGTATTGAATGCAATTTCTCGTAAATGTAGTAAAGTGGTAGAAACAGGTGGAAGACGTATTCAGATCTTTTACTGTAGTGTAGAAATACTCTAGAAATACTAGAATATACTACGAGTAAGAGTCTTGAATTCAAAAGTAAAAGTAGATCAGTAAAATGCACTTTAAAGAATCAAAAGTAAAAGTACTCCTGGAGAATGTTACATACTACACGATTCTGTTTTTACCACTAATAAATATATATGTAAGAGCATTTTAATGTTGTAGTTTGTCGGTGTGGAGCCTATTTTAGACCATTTGTATACTACTGGTAGTATGGACTGCATTGTATCATAAAATCATATATGTTTTTATGTAAAAGAAAGTAACTATATGTGTCAAATAAACGTGGTGGTGTAAAATGAACAATTTTTCCATCTGAGATGTGATGAAGTGAAAGCATAAAGTAGCATAACACAGAAATCCTGAAGTACCAGTATGTCAAAGTTGTACTTAATTACAGTACTTGTGTGATGTATGTACATCCCTCCACTGTAAACAATATGAACGTCTGCGTTTGGGTTTGGTGTTTTGAATTCATACAGCTGTGCATGGCTGGACAATATAACACACTCACTGTGTGATTTAAACATTTCTTGAGGTTATTGTGTGGTTGTTTGATGGTAGCCAAACATATTATTCAGACAGTAAAATGATCAGTACCCCTATATGAGAGTACTAAACTCTGCATATAAAATTATACTGATTAAATAGTAGTAGTATTATCAAGACTGCTCGTAATGTATTTCAACGGCTTTACACACCGACGCGCAAAACGCTGTTATTTGAAATCTAAATCAGTGTATATCTGTAGCTCCCACACCGTATTGTATCTTAACCTCTTCAATGGAGTAAAGTTGAAGTATGAAGTAGCATTACACATAATTACATAAAGTACAAGTACCTCCAAAATGCACTGTGTTGCACATATTGCAGCACTTCCTAAATTAAAAAAAAATCATAATAATAATAAAAACATGACATATATTTCAATAAGCTATTATTCTTTAATAATTGAGATAGAAAACATACATTCCTTGTGCTTTTAACTGGCTTATGTTTGTTCACAGAAATTTCAACATCAAAACAAAATAAACTCAGCAACTTAATGAAAAACACGCCTCATTCTGTTATCTCAATTTTGTCTTATTTACCACCACTCTTTCAGATGCTATCAAAAAACATAAATATTTAAATATATTACACTGTATTATGAACAAACAGTAACTAAATAAAAATATAACATGGTATTGACCTTTATAATAACTATTATTAATCAAACTGATGTATGTACAATACAAAACCGTCACAAATAAAGACAAAGCTTTTGATCTACATGACGTTACACTTCAGTGAAAAACCCTAACAGAGAATTCAGATCGTAGCTATCAAGTATCTCCAACAACGAGGACACTTTGGTTTTAACATTCTGGCCTTTGAACTTGAATTTGTCGATGAAGAGGTCTGTGATCATACCTACAGGGAGACAAACAGAATCAATATTTTAATCACCAATAAAAAAAAATATATCTTCATCAAGTAAAGCTGATAACGTAGACGTTGACTTTGAAATACGACATCCTGTTTCAGAAATGATTATTTTTTTTCCCACAACACTGACGGTATGTGTATGTGTACGTACATGGTAATCATTTCATTCTCGAGTGTATGCAAAATGTACATGGATGAGTATGATACAATAAAATAAAAGTATTAAGAAATCAGTCAAAGTACAAGTGAAATGCATGGTGTCAGTTAAAAGCATCCACACCGTAAAGCCTCTCAAGGTGCGCTGGCTGTTTCTTGTACTCCTCAAGGAGATTAGCAGACTCATCCAGAATGTTACGGTACTCTGGGATGAGGAAGTCAGCGTTCCCCTCGTGAACCTGAAGCTCCTGCCAATCAGAGAAAAAGAGTGGGATGAAAACAGGATGGGTTATGTAAACATTTCCAATTCTTTCAACAGCTGATTGAGGATGGATGAGAACTTGTTTCTTTCAAATGTAGCTTGTGCACTGACATAGATACATAGATTGAATCAGTGGTTTAATTATCTTTCTGTGATCACAAAAAAAAACACAACTGCCCTTCCTGGTCTTTTGCACATGCTGAACTTTTGTTACACAACATCAGAAAAGCCCACACTCTTTTTTTTCTTTTTTTTTCTTAATTCTATGGGTCGGACAACAAAACCGGATGTTCATGTCAGTTTTATTTTCTGCATAAAAAAAGAAAACCTACACTGTACTCAGAGCACACTGGCAATAATTACAGTTTTAAGAAATGTTTAGGCCTTTGAATGAGTTTGTCCTGTAAGATGCAAGAAAAACAACAACTTACTTTAAGTGCATCGATTAGCTGGACTTTTTTTGCCAGCAGCAACTGGTATTCCAGCTTTGGATGGATCATCCTCAGAGTGTGACTCACAGAGTCATCATTAGTATCTAGAAGATCAACAAACAAAAAGGCCAAGGATTTAGTTTTGGGTTTCTGTAGAAAATTCAAATTCAAAACAGTGGACAGTGTAATAGAATAATAATGCATCTACCATATGAAATATTAAGATTGATCTTCCTTTTGGTTGCTTCTTTGGAGAGGACATCACTCAGTATGGAGATGGTAGAGATGTTGTCTGATTTGAAGTGTCCCTCCCCTTTACTAAAAGAAAAAACGCAGAATCCCCAATTACAGCTTCAAATAAACAACGGAAATGTAAAACACACAAAAGTAGCATTATAAAGAACAAGTAATGTAATTTATATAGTATATGTTTTCCACCGTGCATTTACCAGTAGGTGGCTTCAAGCTGTGTGCCAAGGAAAGTGTTACTGAAATAAAACGTGATGCTCTCTCCTGCCGGCGTTTTCTCCGGGACCTCAGGCAAACAGAACACGACCCAGGAGTGGATCTCTGCAAAACTGAACTGTCCCACCAGACTGAGCCTGTTCATGGGCCTGTACAACAAACAGAGAGAAAATAAAATGTTTACATTTATCTGATTTTGATTACGAAAATGATCCAAAACATTGGACTGAGGAACAATATTTAATGCTTTGACTTTGGAAAAGAATTGTGAAGATGTGTGATCAGAGACTCATTAAAGAGATGTTTAATTGGGACATTGCACATGGTCATCCCTTTGTAAAGGAGTTGAAATCATTATTTTGGTATGATTTGTACTTCATTTTCCAGAAGAGGTTATTCTGTGATATTCAGATGATTAGGAGCAAAAGCTTAGGAAAGAAGATTGAATATTTTAACTTCAATTCTAATTACAATTATTGTTTTGTTTGATCCCTTACCTGTCCTGGTCGATGCTGTGTGTCCTCTGGTGGAGGGACAGGGGTTTAATCTGGTACTGGCGGACCTGGCAGGTCTTGGGTTGCAGTCTCGGGGTAATGTAAGCCTGCAGAGTGCCATACTGCCCCTCAATGGACCTCACCTAGGAACAGTTAATGAGGTGTGAAACAGTTTTTCTGTAATGCATCACACCACAAAATGGTTGAAAAAATTGAATAGGAAGCAATTTCAAATATGCTGCATTCATATAGCCCCACAGCAGGGGTCCTACATAGAAAAGTAAACGCAGGTTACCTTGAGCTCCAGTCTGGTCGTGTTGGCCTGACATCTGTATGTGGCCAGGAGGAAGTTCCCATTCGGCTGCTGTAAACAATGTAAGCGAGTCAGACATATATGCATGCAGGGGACTTGTCTTGGCAGAGATATTTTACTTAGCTCACCTGTGAGTCGCATTCACTGAAACTGACGACAGCTGAATTCTTATCCACATCCAGCAGGTCGATGGGCACGTCGCTCTGCAGAAGAGATCAATCTTAATTGACAGTCTACACGTTTATATCTGCAACATAGGATTAAGAACAGGACTGTAGCAATATACTGGCCGAAGAAACTAATGATCAAGGTTTAAGTCTGTCTGTACCTGGAGCAGCAGATTGTCGATGGCAGTCTGCACTTCCAGAGTGAGGCTGTAGCTGGCATCGTCCTGGCAGAGGGTGAACTTGTCATTGATGCTGAAAACGGGCACAGCAGACACGGCTGTGCTCGACTGAGAAGTCTGATGGTACTGTTCACGACCCTGCAGAACTTTGACCTGCAGCTGTTCCAGCTCTGCCCTGAAAGGAAACAATATCTTGAACTGGTTTTTAAATTTATATTTTCACAGCTCAAACAAATCAAACGCACCAGGACATTCTATAGAAGAAGAAAGATCTCCCTGGTTTCTTTTTTTAATACCTGAGTGCTTCCACTTTGGACTGAGTCTCCTTACTCATCTTGACTTCATCTCCAGGACCGGCTTCAGCCTTCTGAGGCTCAGTGGTCAAACCAGTAACCCATCCTGTAAAAATAATACCGTTATGAAGAATATACTGTATATGTCGGATCTCCTACTACAGGTTCAGTATCTAATATTAACTGTTAATGTTAAAGTAACTCATAGCAGATGTCAGATCAAGAAATCACAGGTTCTCTCTCATCACAAAGAAACTCAAATCAGTTTAAACATTTTTTTATCTCTGAAAATAAAATGAGAAAACTAGGTACGTTGTTTGGGTGAAATATTCTTCATTTAACCTGTGTAAGTGGCAGTCAAGACCTCATCATAAGATTCTTTCCCCACACAGCCACCCTGGATTGAAGTCACACTCTCTGACAAGACCTGGAGAAAAAGATGAGCCATTTATTGCCAAAAATACCAGAAATGAAAAAGTAGTGCATTAAGAAAAGGCTAAAACAGTATCAATGTGCAGGGACGAACTTACTGTTATTTAAACTATTACTTTCTTATTATTGTTTGTAAGTTAAGGAAAAGCAATGAAAAACATTGGGTTTGGCTTTTCTAGAGCTCAACCAAATGGCAGGTGTGCAGCATCTACCATGGAGTGGACAAACTTTTTATACGTAAAGTTTCTCCTTGGCTTTTGAAAACTAAAAACTGGAGTGAATTAAACTGACTGTAAAGAAACTTGGCATGAATAAATACTTAGTGTTCCATTGTGTTTGAGTTGTGCAAGGCAATAAACTTACATGCTCAAAGCGTAATGTGGGCTCACTGGCACTGTCCAAACCATGAACTTCGACTGTCCCATCATCTCTACCCACCAGGATGTCTCTCACTCCGTCTCCAATAATGTCATAAGTGTCGATGCAAAGAATTCCTAATGAGAGACAGGAAAGTATAAATCTACAGTATGTGACGGTTTTCAAGTCATTTTACCGTCTGTCAGCTTTGTCCGCAAAAAAGAGAAGATACATTGATGAATGAATACTCTGTGGGTTTCCCCAATTTTCTTAACACAGTGGTGTAAGTGTGAATCTCTTTTATGATCCTGTGAACAAATTACCTCCTTTCTTTTTATCATTGTCAATCTCCCATTTGGTTGAAGCTGAGCGTTCACCAATCTGGACCAATCCTATTTTTCCATCTGTGGTTCCATAAAGGATTTCCTCTCCTGTAGAGAAATAATACACACTATGTCACCAAGCACTGTAGTATATCTGCAGGTTTCAATTAGTTAAATGTAACGTTTTAAAGCCTTTTTAAGACCATTATGAATTCAAATTAAGACCTATTTCACATCCCACCGTGCTGCTGCTGGACATCATTGATGCTCCTGATGTGAATACAGAACATTGTGTTATGGCAGGTGTTTACTGGTGGCTTTTTATGGCGGTGTTACGTTTTTTTTACCTCCCATGTTATTCTAATGCCTTTATACCCTGCTTTTAAAGTTCCTCATTTGAAAGTTTCCTTCTGTAAGGTGCAGAAGGCTTCAAATGCGTATTTTTCAACTAAATCGAATTAATTAAGACTTGTTAAAACTGTAGACATCAGACTTGACTTGCAGAAATCCTGATTCTGCTTTTAATTGTTTAATGTTATTAGTTGCTAGTGTGTAATATATAATTTTTAGTAAATAAACTGTATGCAAGTAAAGACTGAATCTAATGGGTATTAGGAGACATACTTGTTGTGCATGTGACAAAGAAAATATCTGACTTCTAAATTAAAGCAGCTGACTGGGGTGTTCCTTCATACACAAACAAAGACGTATGACGCTAACTTGCCCCCATCTCTGTTGTTGCGTTCTAAGACAGATGGAGGGCCAGGGACTTCAATGTCATATGCGAGCTCAGATCCCTACAGAAAAGAAAGAGAACAAACAAAAAACCCATACAGCTCAGCTAACAATAAAAAGATCTGACTTTACTGTATTGGAATCACTAAAATTGAGATTGACCTACCTGCAAGACTCGCAGAACTCTATCTTGGCATGCTAGGACTGAGAATGGACGAGTCAGATTCTCTGATGACAAGCATGTAATGTCGTTGATTTTGTCCCCAGAGAGGTAGTAATCTTGGTCCTTGCAGTCACAGTAGTGGTTGTAGATGTAACTTGCACACACAAAAAGGTCTGCGCCCGAAACATGCCTAGAAAAGATTACCAGCACCCTTTAATACTGTAAAACCACACAGTTCTCTACAAACCACCCACACCACTCGTCTAATTAGAAACTCAAATCAGTCTCAATCAAAAGGAGGATAGGTGATTCTTACATGGCGTTTATGCTCTCAGTGAGATTGGCTTCAAAGGTAAGAAACTGTTTGCCTTTCTTGGTGAATCCCCGGACCTGAGACCCCGAACACACAAAGATCTTCTCCTGTGGAGTTCCCACAGCTCCTCCAAGGTCCATTCTCAATATTTTCTGTCCTGGAAGTGTTTTAAACACAGGCTGAAAGACAGAGGCAAGTTTCATGTTATTAGTGTACAGTAAGTGAAATTCAGCATATTCAGACCTGATCAAAAAAATAAAGGTTTACCCACCACTGCCTCTCCCTTCTTCATCCCAAAACATGTAAGGATGCCATCATGATCAGCAATAGCAACCTGAAACAAAGACACACCACTATCAGTTAAGAAATTAAAATCCTTTAACACATTTGTTTTGAAAGCACTGCATGAACTGGCATCAGATTACAATTGTGAATCACTAACCCACTTCCAGACCCAAAGATTTGCTGACCAATGATTACTCTCCATCCCATGAATAAACTTTAAAACCAAAGATGTCTGCGTATATTCAGTTGTTGGCCCAAAATTGTTTGGAACAGTGTGCCAGTAAGAATGAGATCTCCCCTCTCCCTTGATTAAAACCTGTCTAAAGACCCGTCTCTTTCCTTTAGCCTCTTAATTGTTATTGCAAAAAGGTCTGATCTGATTTGTTTATTGCTTAGTTGTTGGGATGCTGTTTGTGTTATTATTTTATCCAGACATGCTCTTTTTAATTCACTTATTTCCCTTATTTATCTATGTATTTTACGTGATCAATGCTTCTGGTTTCTCTGTAAAGCACTTTGTTGTTTTCAGTGTACTTAAATAAATAAATGATTTAATAAATTATATTAGTTATAAATAAACAGGCTTGATTTGGCCACCAGGGTGTCTACAGCTATCAGAGTTAAATTTCATGCTTTTAAAGACATTTTCAAGATCATTTAACACAATTTAAGGCTGATTTTTGGACAAATCATGTTTTTCTTACCAAAGCACCACAGGTAAATATAAAGGTAAGGAGCTTATATGCGCAGAAGTAGATTTTATGTAGTAATATGATTATTAGAATGACTTAGTTTCAATCTACATTATGCCAACAGGTAAGTGTGAGCCTAAAGTGTGAAAGACATGATTACTTTCAGTGGTAGGTTTAAAGATTTGTAACATCAGATATTGTGAAATTTGGTTTAGATTAAATGTTTGTGGCAATGAAGACCTCACAAATTCAAATCTAAGACTATTTAATAACTTTTATGGTCCAATATTCATAAAATTGAATTTAACACATTTTAACTCTCTTTAAAAACTCGCAGACATCCTGGACCAGTGATATGACCCATCAATTTAGTTTATTTTAGTGGTTATACCTTTTGAGTTGCCTTTTTTCCCAGTGATGGAAGAAGTCTCATAGTCTTCTGGGATGTAACACCAACCTATGAAGATAGAAGAGACAACCACGTACAGTATGAAAAAATGACAACAAAAAAGCAAAGGGTTCTACAGGAGAAATAATAACGTCAAGCCTATTAAACAGACTTAGCAATAGTATAACAGCCTGTGAAAAAGGCGAATAAAACCAGTGACTGTGTTACCTGAATATAATCAACTCGATTTAAGTGGATCTCCATTCTCTCCCTCCGCTGTCTTTCTTAACTTGAAAAGCAAAAACTCAAGTGGAAATCTTTCCGTAAGGTTGTAAGGTTGTCCAGATATTAAACTGCAGTCCACAGTAACTCGAGTCAGAAAATGTTCCAATCGAATAAAATGACGATAAGAAATGTTAAAGAGAGAGTGGGATTAGAAGCAAGAAGATTAGCTTGACGTGCTACGGTTAGCTAGCAGGCTAATTAGCTAACACGATTTATTCGTACACCGACGGTCTACTGTGAAGAAGCGAAGTCATGATTAGTAAAAAAAAAAAAAATAAGTGAGGTAAATTAAAAACACCCGAAGCAAATCAGCCCGACTCGCGTATCATAGAACTAAACTCCCATTTAACGCGAATGGTTGAAACATTGAACTGAAGTTGAAAACCCGAAAAACAGAACGCAGTGTCTGTTACCAATGGCAACGCGGTGGCCTGCAACAAGCTCTGACACCACTGGCTGAGACCGGATGACAGAGAGTGAAGCTGCGTTCTGATTGGTTGACTCAATCACATAAATCCACAACAGACTCCTGTGTGAAGCTTTGCAGTTATGAGGGGTGGGAGTCACGGGAGTGCTTGCTCTAAAAGATACATGTCAGTCAAGTCAATTTATTCTATCTAATATATATATTATATTATTAGATTTTTTTTTTCAATTCACATTTCATCACTTTGCGTTTTTATTTTTTTTTGTTAGTCCCAGTCTTAAATCCACATTTCTGAAATTAAAAATGAATGAGTGTAAACCAGGAAAAATGAAATAATAAATGAATGAAACAATGCTGTTTTCATCAAATCACCTGTTTTAATCAAATCACTTGATAATTTATCCCCTCAGTTTTTGTTTAACATCAATTACTGCTCCATTTATCAATTGAAATGCATTTTCATCACTTCCATGTTTAGAAAGTTTTGTTACTTCCACCCCTAATGTGTTTTGTAGATGAAATCGGAATAACAGCACCAATATTATCTCTGTGTGGATATTTAATGTCATAAATGATTGATATTAAAAAAGCTGGTTAAAGCATGTAAATGGACCCTGAGTTAACATTATTTTGCCAAAATGCAAAGTATATATTGAACTAAAAATACACACTGGCTGTCAGCACAGACACAACGTACCTTGTAAATCTCACATATTTTGGTTAATTCTTAGTATTTGTTAATAATGTGGTTATGATCAGCTTTAGTAATTAAAACAAATTATATGCACAAATCCACATTACTATCCTTTAATATTTTATTAGTTCAATTAAAAGCTCATTTCAGTTTTGTCATAAAAATGTGTTTTTTTTTCCTGTAGGCAAATAAACATGTAACATGGCAGAAAATCAGAGCATGCAATATGCCAGAAAACTACTATAGCAACAGATGAGAGAACTAAATAATTTCTACAGTTTTAAACTGAGACACAAGGTCAGAATGCATTCAAAAGCAGTACAATGTTCACTTACTGCATGACATGCATTGTGCAACTGGTTTCAAATATGAATCCTACAGCAAAATGTCTGGTACCTTAAATATTCTATAAAATACAGCAGATATCTTGTTTCTAAATTTAACCTCCGTTCTGACAGCAGACCTAGATTGCATGTTATAGGTGTGAGTTGATGGCATTGATAGAAAACATTTAAAGTTAGGCATCAAGACAAATCAGATGTTTTCCACATTAAAAAAAGAAATTAGACAAGGTAGAAACGGCACATAAATCTTGTCCTCCATCCATCCATCCGAACATATGATTATTTTTTAAAAAACAAAACATTTTAAGCACATTTTCATTTAAGTTATTAATCTCAGAATGTTAATGTTTCATCACAGAATAAGAAGTCATGAATAAATAAGGACATAAAAGGGAAAAAAAAAACAAAAAACAAAAAACCAGCTGATACATACAATACAGACCACAGTTAACGTTGACTGTGCTCTGTTCAGTGAACATAACAGAAGTGAGGGATGTCCACTGCTTGAATGAGGTCACATTGAGAAGAAGGGTGGGGGAAAGAAAATCACCATGAGACTTCAGTGCTTTACTGGCTGGTCTTCACCTGTACTTAAATATACAGAAAAATTGGAGCACAGACTACAAAGTTGACATTCATAAAAACAGTTCCTTCTGTTGGTGTTGTCTGTCTCCGTCAAAGTTTAAGTCACATCATAAATGTTGGGAAAAACAAAAAAAAAAAAAAAAAAAAAAGGAAAACTAAAAGTTGT
>JAPQRN010000002.1:8482158-8498970 GCA_037367275.1 Coranthus polyacanthus
ACTTGTAGGTAGTTTAATCAGACTCCTGTGGGGGCCAGGCGGCTGATGAAGGCGATACTGCTGAGGCACATCCTCCTAAAGAAGGCGGGACAGGCAGGCTTCATGATGAAGTGCTCCAGAAGAATTCGCAGCTCTGTGAACAAGGTGCTGGGGTTGGACAGAGATAGATCTATTAATACTTTACACTGACTGTCTGATAAAATCATGAGAACATCTGAATTAACAGCAAACATTTTAATTTGTTTTATAATTCACAAAAAGAGTCACATTTTACACTGTGCTATTTCTGACTTGTGATTAATCAGTCTAGCAATTAGCCTGTTTAGTTGGAAGAATAACAAAAGTAAAAAATATTATATTTCGTGTCTGAACTCCGACAAAAAAAAATTGAAAGTATATGGGATGAGGCTGCATTAATGACAAGCAGGTTGTACTATCATTAACAGAAATACTTGTATCTTTCTTAAATATAAAATGTTACATTTTTCACTATCTTACCGGCAGTAAGGGTTTCTTCTGGATGTGTAGCGGAGGGTGAGGAATCGGTAGTAAATGAAAGGCAGCAGCAAGCTTCCCTGGCCACTGCAAATAAGATATAAATGAGTAAGTGGAACATTTTAATTACTACAACTGTACATACATCAGTGCTGTAAGTATTCTCTTTATACAGGACACCTGGAAAAAGAGACAGTTGTATATTTCTGGTCTCTTTTGACCTTTGTATGTTGCCTTGAAAACTTCTGGGCGAACATAGTGTATTTGTAGGTATTCTGCTGCACACTGTAATTCAAAAACCACTAAAAATCAGGCCTTAAGAAAAAATGTACCTGAAGAGCATGAAAACAGTGGCAGGCATCAAGAAGATCTCGTTACAGGCAATGAATTTCAGGATGTTCTGCTGATTGGATGTCAGTTTGTCGAGGAGGTTTCTGATGAACATCAGACTGCTGGGGCCCATGGACTGCAACGAGAGAGACCAAAAAAGTGAATAAAAAAGAAAAAACAAAATGCAGTGAATCCTAAGTATGTTTGTTTAACGTGTCTAAAAATACATATCTTTATGAAGCAACAGGGCCTCTGGCCAATGACACGTCAACTGTCATCATCATAAAGTAGATTATTAAAACACCATTTAGTTGGTAGAGTGTTGAAGAGTGCTCAGTAAATATGCACATTTTAGAGCACTTAAAAAAACAAAGCAGGGAAGGTGAGCTGCCTCATACTTACATCAAGGACTTTCTTTGTATACGTAGTTGCATGAAGCAAGGAAAAGAGGAAAACTGGGAAGATGCTCACTGTTCACAAGCGTTAAGGATGAACACACAATGACGGAATAAGCTTCAATTATGTGTGCCTTTGATTGTAAATAATGATGTATTTCACTGCATCTATGAAGTTAAAATGAGAGGACTTCAAAGAATCAGAACAAACAAAACAGAAATGATCACTAACAACACAGTCACTCTTTAACGTGATGTATACAGAGTGTAAAAACATAGCCCTGTCCATTCTGCCTGTATTTCAGGGTGAAAGGATACTTGTGATGGGGTAGGAGTTGACCAGGATGAGTGAGTAGAGCAGGTAATGACAGCTGTCCTCCTGAAGAGCTTGAGCCAGGAATGCTCTACTTAACTGGAAACGTGGAAGCCTTTGGTGCAAGCGAAGAGCACTGGTGAGGGCGTTCGCTAACAAAGCCCGCTGATAGAAGTTTGCTGCTGCATAGGGTCTAAAAACACACAGTGACATAGTCTGACATGAATTTAGGAAAAAACGATAATGCACACAGAACCACACAGTTAATGAATACACTTACCCTAAGATCGGTAGAATAAACATTACTGAGCAGTAGACAGTGAAGAGTCGGGACAGCCACATTGCAGTTTCCAGCTTGTTACTCATTAGAAATTGCTGTGGAGGAAAAAAAAAATGACACTTTGAAATTCAAGGGACAAAACAGCTAAAAGGAAGTGAGATGCTAATTCATGCTGTATCATTTATGATATAAGAGGTAAAGAACATTTCAGTGAAAGACTTGAGAGAGTTGACATGAGCAGCGTTTCTTCAATTCTGATATTAAAAATTGGTGCATCATATACTGTAAACTAGCTTTCAGAAAAATTCAGGGTTTCACTTTTGGTCTTACAACCTTGTGCAGTCAGCACAAGTCCAACAAGAAAACAACTTAATTTGATCTAGTAATTAATTTTACTGCATCCACCAAAAGTCAGATCACAAGATACAGCTGTTGTTCCCACAAGACCGTACTGCTTGATCTAACATCCCTATAAAACCGTTTCCTAGTCAGTAAATACCTTGAATATGCAATTTTTCTCCAGTATTTTTTAATCTTTGAGCTAAACGTAACAGTTTTAAGTAGCAACAATTACACATGGATGATACAATGTAAACCTTCAATAAGTGATCTGTACAAATCACACACATTCTGCATTACAACTCATCTCTACAGTACATTTTGCTTTGCCAGCACTGAAATGGGGAACATATCTTTTAGCTGTTGATGCCCCACAAAAATGGTTCTATTTTCAGAGGCAAATAAAGCTGGACAGACTATTAATTTAAGGAGCTCATGTGTAATACCTTTCAGTTTAATTGTGTGTAAGACAGAGAGCTTCCAGTGGTCTGTGACACTGGCTACTTTGATATTAACTTTAATCAGTTTTGTATTAGGATTGTACTCTGGCTTTGTATTTTTTTATATTTTTGTATGATTTTATCTTATAAAACGTGTATTCTTTTCATGTTTTATATTAGGGTACCACTGAACATGAGTGCTTGGTCTCAACTGGTTTCTCCTGGTTTAAATAAAGATTTGATGATGACAACGACCTAAATACAAAAAAGCAACTGGGTACTACTGGCCTGAAGTTAACACTGGCTTTGTAAAATTAAATCTTGCTCAATTTTTTCAGACCTTGGCAGATTTAAGTTTCTCTGTCAAATTAAAAAAAAATAAAAAAATAAATCAAAACAACTACTCCTGTATACTGTACACACAATTGGTTTTCCAGTGTGAAAAGAGGCTTTTAATACCACAATGTACCTGTAAGGTGAAGAAATAGCAGTAAAATGTAACTGTGTGGTTGAAAAAGTGACTTACCACAGGCCCTGGCGGGGGAGGAGGGCTCCGTTGGTTGGTGTCTGCCATCTTTGGAGTGTGGGTTGATCTGTTGAGAAAACAAGTCACATCAAGAAAATAGGAAGCAATATTGACTAGTCATTCAATCAAGAGTCAGGACTACTTGTTAGTTAGCTGCGGTGTTCCTTCCTGCCTCTATACATGTCGTCTGTGTCTCTGTGTGTTAACCACCCCTGTCTGTGTGAACAGATGGTGTAGTGAGCTGTCTCTAGGTGTCTGTGGTGTATCTAGTCATTTTTATCCCCATGACGGAGGTGTGTGTGGCTCACGTCCTCTCCATTGGTGGTACATGCAAACTGCCAATCAAATCCTGAAACCTTAATTTTCCAAGCAAGTAGAACGTTTTGACTTGTACTCCAACATCACATCCATACAAACATGGAGAGCCAATCCGATTTTTCTGTTAAAAAGGTGCACATTTCCGTCAAAGAAAAATAAATCCTGTGAGCTTCTCTCAAAACAAAATTTGTGTCCACAATTTGTCCTCTGTGTGGGACTTTAGAGACGTTATACATAGTCAAAAATCTTTTGTGATCCACTCTCTTATACCATGTTTTCTTCTCCATACACTAGCTACACATCATGATTTACCTTTATAAGTAACACAATTTTGCATATAAAGGGGGATGAACAAAGTGGACAAGAAATACATCTAAAAAAAAATAATAATAATAATAAGAAGAATAATTTCTACTACAAATTGTACTTATCTTTATGATTAATCCATAAGTATTTTCCAGTATAGTAATATGGTTCTTACAAAGGTTTTGTAGAAACATAACCTACTGCGTGTCTGTCTGACCTGGAAGAACGATCCCTCCTCTGTTAGACGGTTTCTTCCATCCCCCATTAAAGTTTGTTTTTTTTAACAGAAGATGTAAGGACACACTGGGTTGTATGTTGTACAGACTATAAAGCCTCTTGAGGCCAATTTGGGCTATTTAAACAAAATTGGATTCACTAGACTACTTTCCTTTCACTAACTGACTGTAGAGATTAGAGATTGGTGTCAAGTGGTGACTGATAGCTAATGCTAAGATTCTAAATAGGAAATACTGACTCGAGGGGAAAAAAAACAGAAAAAAAAGCTAGATTTTTGCAGTTAGATTCAGTTGTTTATCTCCACATTTACTACAATAAGTCTGAGTTTGATGTTCAATGAGTACGACTTATTTGTTAGGGTATTCATTATTTTAACTTAGATGATCAGTTCAACGCTAAACCAGTTTCTAATAAAGTGAAAGATTTCATACATGCATAATGCATTTTCAGGGTCAAAATTGTAGGGGGAGCGGCAGGGTTGATACTGACAATTAGTCGACTATCAGCTTTTCCTGCTTCAAACTGTCATTGTTACATTGGCTTTTAAAAATCCACTGTTGATCGACCTCTAGTAGAGCTTGGCCACCTTGTTACTTACATATATGCACATAACACTTCAGCATTTGTTCTGACTCAACAATAAACAGAAGATACATGGTAAGAAAAGAAACAGGGGAGTTTGTTCAATGGCAGACGGCTGTCACAGAGACATTCAACAGACAGACTCAGATTATTCGTCCTCAGAGACATTAGGCTCTTCAACTTTTCCCAAAGGGTGTAGGCTGTGCTTTCTTTTTCTGTTCTTGCTCTATTTCACTGGCTGTATTGTATGTGCGTTAAGTCACCTTACCACTGTCACTGCAATGTGAAATTAGTTATCTACTCTCATTATCCCACTCAATAGAGTCCTAGTATATGCCTATTAGTATACTGCAGTTACCTTATAGAGGTTAATTTTATTGACTATTTTTTTATTGCTCTTTCAGTTTCATACTGCAAAATCTATCTACAAGCAGGAGTCAAGACTACTTGCTATTTAGCTGTAATAATACGACAATACTTTCATTAACGTCGAGTCAGTTTCTAATGGAGATCAAATGTGTCACTGTCGTTATTAGCTTATCTGATGTTAAATAAATTAGTGACAGTAGAGACTGTCCACCTATTTAATAAAAGATGAAGAGAAATATGGAAAGTGTGGGTTCATTTGTTCTGACTCAACAATCAACGGAAGACATAGCTCAACCAGCTTACCTAGTCTTGTGACTACTTTAATATAAAAGGGGTTAATATACACACAGTGCAAACGACCCCTTTTTATAGTATAAAGTGCATCAGTTCAGGGCAGAATTATAAAGGCAGAACACACTGATGTGAGGCTTTAATGATGCTAACAGAGGCTAACATTAGCAGCAGGTGGGTCTAGAATATTCTCAGTTACCATCGTTACTATTAGCATGTAAAGCTAAGCTACCTAGCTTTAGCAAGTGCCGGAGCTCCTTATTTTCAAAGTAACTCTGGCTGTGCCGACTGCTTCAATAAGGCTACTCAGACCCAAAATGACCGGTTCCGTAATATTCATTGTAAAGGTAAAGCAGACAACGTACCGGTTTTATTGCGTCGAACTCTTAGCGTTGCGTGTTGGTTCAAACTGACAGGCTGCTGGTCGCCACACGGATAAATGATCAGCTGACCTTCCTGAGGAAAAGGGGAACCGCTCTCGCGATATTTGAGAAGAGAAGAGGCGCTCGTTGACTGAGTCAGTACTTCCCCCTAGTGGACGGTACACTCAAAAACGATCCTTCACAACATCTCCCTGCTTTTTATTTTATTTGATTTATTTTCAACATTGTATATATATATATAATATGATACTTGATTCTTCTTTTCCATTATTTTAACACACAGAACAAATCATCCCACTTAGATTGTAAATACAATAATTTCCACATTGTTATATTGTTACAGTTTTTCTACTGAAATTGTTTAAAATGCAATCAATAAATGATGTAAATATATGTCATTCACATTTATTAATTCAGCACATTAGCATTTTTTTTTTACGGTGAAGGCAGCGGAAAATGAGGTTTGTCACATTCTGCTCCTAATGTGTATAAAGAAATAAAGGATTTGCAAGGAAAAAAAGCATCGCAGTGCGCCTGCGCCCTGGTCAACGCCCACAGCTGAAGCTGAAGCCTATGACTGAAGCGGAACACACTCATTCCACTTTTTTAGGATCAAACACACAGATCAAGATGTCTTCACAACATGAGCTGGTTTTTTTTCTAATCACTGACAGCAAATGTTGAATATTTGTCCGCTTGTTTTTTATCTAAATGATCTCCTGCCTTAAAAGTAATGCGTTAGACCACCACAAGAGGGCGCACTCGACCTGACTATTTGTCCTACCGCCAGTGTTGGATAATTATTTTTGCTTAAAGTGCACCTTATTTGGTCCCAACATGTTTTAAAATCATACATCTGACTGCTCCTGTGCCGCATATATCGGCAGATTATTGGCACCAGTGTCGCAGGGTGATGTGTTTGCTACAGATGCCATTTGAAAATATAGGCAGTGTAAGCACTGTAGAATCTAATTATTTCTTTGCAAAACCTAATTAGGCATTAAAAAAGGTTAACGCCAGCGCCTGAAACGTTTTTGTTTAATAATCCCATTACTGACGGCTCATCATGTATAAAATGGTGCAGGAGGACACTAAGTTTTCACTTGTTAAAGGGAATCTCTGAGAAATAGTCGCAGATTTTTTGACACTATCTGCGACTGGAAATTAGGCTTGTAATTAAACTGCGGAGACTCAGCTCAGCACACAGAGTAAGTAGGCTGCCGCGTCCTGCCTTGCATGCATTTTTTTATGTTTAATTGATGATATTGCCTGCCTGCTGAAAAATACTGTCTATTTTTTTATATAGTGTAATTTGTTGATCAGGACAGAATTCGCCGGACGGTAGCGCATAGTGAGAATAGACCTTGATGATTTTTTTTTAGGCGTCAGCTCCTCTCGGACCATTACAAGTCACTAGAGAGCTCAAGGTGAGAATTTAAATGAGAGAACAGTTTTTTGCCCGTATTTTAATTTGGCCAGGCTCTCCGACGAAGAACTGTGGGGATATTTGAAAACTGTTCGGTGAGATATAAACCCAGCACCAGTAAATTATACTGAAACATATATCCTATACGTGGTTTGACATGAATATTATAGGAATTACAGCGATGCCAAATGAAGTCGCCCGTGTCGCTGATGAGTAGATACTACAGCAATGGAAAGTTGGAGAAAATCCTGCTTTGATATCTCTCAGACTCATCGGTTCAGATGAGAAACATATCGAATAAATAGTTCGTCTTGTTATCAAATGATGTTCTAAAGCTGAAAAGAAGGAAAACCTTTGAAATATTGGACATTTCGAGCGATTTTTTTTTGTTTGTTCCCCCTCCTCCGGCAGAAATAACCTGCTCCAGTCAAGTTCTACTACAAAGGCAGGGTATAACGAACGGAATAAAAGACACCACTAACAATTAGCCCCTAAAATAAAACACTAATAATAATTCAAATCAAATTAAATGTAAAACAAGATGAGTTAGGCTATTTTTTTCAATGATAATGCCTTCAGAAAATGATAAAAGATGATGCTTTGCGCAAATACAGATGACTACTGCACTTACAGTTGTACTATTCCGTGAGTTTTATTATTATTATTATTATTATTATTATGATGATGCTGTTGTTGCATATGGATTTTATTGACATATTGTGAAGCGCGTCTATCACACACAACAGAAGCAACGCTGTTACTAACAACGGGCCTAAATAAGTAAATGAACATGTTTTATTCCTTTAAGGCTTTATTTCAAACCTTCACAAATCTGCCCAAACAAAAAAAAAAAAAAAAAAAAAAAAAAAAAAAAAAAAAAAGAAGCAAAACCTTTTTTTTTTGAGCCGCGCGCTCGTTTTCTCCGCCTTTTAACTTATCCTTTGGAGCATCTCAACAGTTTTCAAGAAAAAGCCCCAAAGAAAAGGCAGTGAGTGACAGACCAAAGTGAAAGCTTTTAAAAGGAATAAAACTAACGTGCATCGTCAAAGGAATGCGCTTGTTAATGGCTGTATCTCTGTTCCTCGGCTCTATTTGGCCAAAACAAACAGGGTGTGGAAGGGGAGGAAAATCGGGACAAGCGAGGAAGACGACGGGAAGAAAGAGTCGGTTTGATAGGGAGGAAAAGAAGGACACGGTGGATTTCCCTCAGACTGGTTAAAGGAACAATAAAGCAAGTTATCTACAGTTTTCTCTGCCTTTCATCCCTTTGTAGCCTGACTCAAGAAGAAGGCAAGGAATGCGAAATAGAGTTTGATGTCTACGACAACATAAGTGAATTCCCTTTGATTTTTACAGTGAATTTAAAAGGCGTAAACGCTTTATTATTCTTGTGTTCATTTACTTAGAATCCGACGGGAAAATTGGTGAAATACGCGTTTAAATTAAGGCTACCGACATTATGCACAGATACAAAATAAAAATAGATGCATCTGATAATTAGAACTTTTGCAGAATGGTCACGTCGCATCGAGTTTAATTGCAGCTTTCTTTGGTTAGTTTGGTTGTATATTTTAGTATTTTGCAAATAATAATAATAAAATAATAGGATGTTCATCATGGCCTAACATGAGGAAAAAATAATAAGTGTTTAGTAATTTTTTTTTTTATATATATGAAAGCTGAAATAATTTTCTTCCCTCATTTGATCGAATTTTCCTAAATATTTTAGACATTACTTTGCCCTTTCACACATTGAAGCCCTGGTTTGTGATGCATACACGACACGTCAACGTGAATCTTTAGGACGTGTTGTCATATGTTTAGTCGACGATGAAAGGAACAGATTCCCGACTTGTCGTGGCCAAATACGTGTTTTGTGTTTACTTCAAGAGAGGAGACTGACTCTTTTTTCCTCCTCTGCTCACTGTGTGCAATAATTACAGACACTAACATCCTTTTATAGAAACGTTAAAGCATCTCTAAAAATGTTGCATTAACTTCACGTTTGTCTGCTCGTCTATTTTTAGTAAAAGGGGAACTGAATTCTTGGTTTTGATTTCAGACAAATGAACATTTTTTTTGTTGTTGCAAATCTTAAAGAAACAACATCAGCCACTGAAGTGTCCAGAAACATGCTGTTTGATATGTATATTTTATACTAGTGAAGGGAAATGACAGACTTTCTTCCTTTCCAAACGGAGGTGAATGTTATAAATAAACACACACCTCTTACAGGGTCTCAGTTCACGTCTGCGGTCAATGAACAATGACATTTAGACATTTCCTCCTCAGTCGGTAGACAGTCTGATGCCCACGGTGATCCCCGAGGCACAGACTAAAGCAAAGCGGATCCACCAGAACGCTGACTTTCTGCTTTTTTTTTTTTTTGTTTTTTTTTTTGGGGAGTGGGGCTATGTTTGTTTCTGGGTTGAATGGGGGCCCATAATGGCACTGATGGCATCAGGATTGTCACCACAAATGGTCTGGGCGTTTTGCAAGGCTGTTTGACAGAGCCTATTATGTCATTGGTCACGTCCCTCCACTCCTTGCTCGCTTGCGCTTGAATGGGAGTGAATTAATCAAATGGTTGGAGAGAGATCAGCCAACTTAATGCACTTTGTGTCAAGGTCTACAGTGATCTGAGACCCTGGCCTCCCTCTACCTGAACTGAATGTAACTCGTGGCTGGAGCCAGGGTAAAAACACAGTAATAATCCTACATGGACATTTAATCTGGCATTCAAAAGTGAACTGAGTTTGACCTTTTGTTTAATGGATCTTCACAAATTGCTCCTAAATTAATTAACATTAAGTTAATATAAGTTTGCAGTGACTTGCTGAGTATTAAGTGGTACTATCACTCTATGGCATCAGACAAACATTTTTGTTCTTACATGTCTATAGTATCCTTCAAATTGTATTTTTATTTCATTAGGACACCGTTCTGATGTTAGGGGTCTGTTAAAAAATAACCACTAGAACTGCTATTAAAAAAGCGTTTTAAACATGCACCCAATTTAAAAAAAAAAAAAAGAAAGAAGTGGGTACATTTTATGGCCCATTATCAATCTATATCGTCCAATTTAAACGACTGCTGCTATAAAGCAACAGGAAAAGCTAGAATGCACCTGGATATCGCTCGGAATTTGGATCATTTTGAAGAAATGATGCTTCACTCCTCACCTGGACGACAGAGAGAAACCTTCTTATGGATCTATAGGCTGAGATACCAGATATTTGTAAACAAACCAACCAACCAACAAACAAACAGCCACATCATATCTATTCCGCAGAAGAAAAACTCCAACTGAATTCAAGCGTTGAAACGTTATTGCTTCATCAAACACAATCAAAATGTGAATTAATCACAGCACAGTGCTTTGGAGCACGTATGCATGAGCATTGTTTGGGCTGTAATGGATGGCTTTAAAATTTGACGTTATTATTTCCCGTCATTTCTGGAAACAAATTGAACATTTATTGCATATATATTAAAAATTATACAGTCGTCGAGAGAGGCTGATGTCTCTTTTATTGAGGCGCACCGAGAGGTGAGGTCTCACCGGATCAATTTCCCTGTCTTGTTACTCCCGCAAGAGGATGTTTGGAAAATGCCTGCACCGCTAAATTGATTCAGAAACGAATTCATAACTTGGGGGGTTTAAGTAATTTTGAGGCGCCCAGTTTTATCTTTTCCTTTTGTTTTCTTTGTAATTTCTTCAACATCCAAACAACCACTTTGCCTCGCAGGAGAAGAAGCGGGTTACTCTCGGTTTCCAGGCCGCTATAGTCCACGTTTGACTATTTTTCATTCTTTGCGAAAAAAAAAAAAAAAATGCATTTAATACACTGGGTTTTGGGTGGCTTCACAAACATAGCCATTAAGCAGTCACAATGCTTTTATTGTGCACTTGATCTCGAAATAGAGCCTGGTCTGACTGCAGGATCCAGACGAACCTATGGAAAGGCCTTGTCTTTGTCTGCCTGTAAGGAGATGAATGGCCCGTGTCAACCAGATGATTAGTTTGCACTATTAAATTGTCAAAAAGGAAGGATTTTTCCCTAATAGTGCCTTTTCGCGAAGAATTATGGAATTCAGAGTTGTTTGCGACTGCTGAGAAACTTGCAGGGCTCCTCAGGGGCGAGGGCGAAGGTCAGATAGAGTTCTCAGCGTCCAGTCAGAGGGATGTGGAGACAAATGACGGCCTATTTCCTAAAGGAGAGAAAAATTAATTTGTACATTGGAGCCATTGAAGTATGTCCGTGCAGTGACATACTGCAACAACAAGCTGAAGTGGGTTTAACCTTCAGTGCGTCCACGATTGTTTCAAATGATCCAAATGTCTATCCGTGCGTAAATACGCAACGAGGCCCCCAGGTAACATAGATAGGTTCCAAAGTCCATAAATAAGGCATGAAATGCTCACGTTTGAAGCGCCAGATCCCTCTACAGATGAGCTGTCTTTCTGCTTGTCACGACTGCCCTGCTCTACACAGGAAACCCCCTTCCATTCTGCTCAACCTCTATTCTAGTGCCAACGTTTTGTGTTAAATGTTAACAACTTGGCCCGATCCATTTAATCGCCAACAACAAATCTGTGTTGACTCTAACACTCGCCTCCATTGTGCCCATTGTGCGCCTGCCCTCACTTGAAGATTTATGTATTTTTGATATTAAATTCCTTCTGTCATCAAGACTGCTCTCTTGTTGACTTTTCTTGACCTGTCGACCCCGTTCCCCAAACTTTCCCATATTTAACGCGGGAGCCGCAGCCGCCCTCCCTCTTCTTGTGCTCTACCACAGCTCAATGCTCTGTGTCTCCTTTTGTTGGCATGTGCTGTTTGCACTGTTCTTGAACTTCAGTGTGCTGCCCTGTCCCCATCCTGTACTTTGAACCCAGCGGAACTATCTTCCCCGAAAATAACGACGTATTGTTCACGGTGGAGCCAATTCACGAAAAGTCAAAAGTATGGCGCCTGCATCTCCAGTTATTAATATCACTGAGGACCAGGGGAACGACTTTCAGGACAACACAACTTGGTCAGTTTGATGACTAATTAAATCCTATAACACTGGTCCTTCCTGCCCCTAAACCATGGCTTCCAAATCAGCTCCATGCCACCATCTCCAGACTTGTGCGCTTCTGGAACCTTCATTCATCCAGCAGGATGACTGATGCCCATACTTTGCCATATATGACATCCATGTAGTCTATACAAGCCTCCCTCTGGCTGCCCAGCTTGCTAATTAGTTAAACAAACGCTCATACTAATGATCCCACTGGCCTGGTGAGCTTTGGGGTTTTTGTTCGCCGACTTTGCCCGTCCTGCAGGAAACTTGGCCCCGCTGACCCGAGCTATCAGGGCGCTGTGGAGACGGCTGGACCGCCCTGTCCGGAGTCCAACCCCCCAGGGGCCAAAGGGCAGCGTCCAAGACCCGGGAATGCCACCACCAGCTGCTAGCGGTGACACCATGTACAAAGGGGCTTGGTGAGAAATCCTTCTGTGGGTTGTCAGTGTTGTGACAGTGCTGGCCTGACATTTATTTACTCATACGACAGACAACCGCTGGCTTAGTTAAAGCTGTTTGACACCTTAGTTCCTTCCCACTTTATAATAAGGCTTCTTTTATAATGTGGATATAAATTGTGACTGATGTCTACTAGTTAATTAACATGAAGCTTTTATAAAACTAACCTTTAGGCCTATAAATGAGTTATCAGTCATTTATAAAAGCCAGGTTTTGGGATAATGTTGTGTAAACTCTCTTTAAGTCGACAGTTTGATAGCATATTCATAAAACTGCGGATTATTTGAACCGAAATCAAATTATCATTAATTCATTAACACTCATAAATATGACTATTTGTCAATAGATTCCCAACTCTTATAACTGCATTAGTAGAAAGAATCCACCAGCTGTAATAGATGTTTTCACATTCTGGGTTTTTCAGTTTTTTGTTTAACTTATGTATAAAGCATTAAATAATTACAAAAAAAACCAATTAGTTAGATCACCTAAATAGAAAGTAATGACTGTACTAATAAGAGTCATATTCATAATCATGTTTATATGAGAGACTGATGATACCAAAAGGTGCCTGCTTAACCCAATTCTATTTTTAATTTCTACATTTACGATTAAACATCCCGCTGAATAAATCATAAGACAACGCCCTCCCACTAGTGTATCTTTAGGAATCTAAAATCACGCCATGCTCGAGGTTCGTGGATGTATGTTAAACCACCCTGTTCTCCTTATATTCAAACGTTTTTCTTTCTCCACAGCGCGCCGTGCGGTTAACACTGGCCCGTAACACGTTGTCATTTGTGGCTCATGGTGTTATTTGGACAATGTTTGGCCATTTACCCGGCCTGTGTCTGCGCGCTCCAAGGAGGTCTCGACAGAAATTGATACTAATTGCGGGGACTGTACACTGCTGGCTGGTGGAGCGCCCGCAGGCAGTTGGAGGACCTGCTTGTCACTGCCTAATTGACAAGGGCTTGTCTGTCCTGGGAGCAGCTGGTCCTAAGCACTGGCGCACAATCGCAATCTCGACACGGCCTCCACTTGCCTGAAGGAGTTTTGAGGGAAAACGCCGTTAAAGGGAGATTTATTGAATCTCCCTTTGGGTGACGCTGTATTAAGTACGCAATATAGGCTTATTTCCGCGGGTGCAAACAGGAGCCACACTCCTGGTATTAATAACAGAAGGTGCCAATTAGGCCAGACAGGTGACATTTCGTGTGACATTATGAATCACTGCAAACAAGACAAGCGTGGGTAAATAAAAGCTATGAGCAGTCTCGGTCTAAAATAGGTTTTAAGGAATAGTTATTTTACTTTTCGTAGCTACATGACATTCAATAAGCCTATGCGCAAATCGGATGAATGCAGGGGGATGTGTTGCACCAGCCATTCAGCTGGCTCCGAGGCTAGAGCACAAATAACATCAACCTTCACAGTAAAATAATCAATTCATTATTCCGGCCTGTTTCTATTAGCCCATGCCTTATACTAGATGAATGCACCAGGAGGAAAAAAGCCAAGCAAGTATTGTTTTCGTCTGCAAGTGGAAAAGGTTTTCCTGCACTTTCCCACTGCCTGTAAAGAAATGCTGCTTTTCTGGCCCTTTTGAACTGAAAATCGTGATTTTTTCCCCTGGTGTTCTCCGGACGCGCTCCTTTATTTCTGAGGAACAATGACAACACTGGAGCACCCCGCCGGTGCGCCACAGTTGGGGATCCCCCGGATTGTTTTGGACATCTTTGGATTTCATCAATCAAAATGACTGCAGTTTTCCATAAAAATGCTGAATTTGGTTCTGGAACCGAGCGGGCAAGGTAGAAAATACGAAGCTGTCCTTCTCGATGATAAATGGCCATCCTTTGATTGAGCAAATAGAGAAATACGTGCCACAGTACTGAGAAACAGGCGAAGATTGTTAAGAAACTCACGGTCCTGCGTCAGGTCATGCCAGAAATGAATCGCTACAAAAACCTTAAAAGCACCCCCCCCCCCCCCGAATCAAAGAAACCCGTGAGACATAAATAAGGCAGCAACACGTTGAGTGGACATGTCAATAACAGTCAAACCCAGACCGACGATGTCCAGACTTATTTTTTTCTTGGCCACTATTGAAATTTTTTTTTTTTTTTTTTTTTTGCGGGAAATTAACACCAAAACCAACCGCAATGAGATGAATTTATCTTCTAAGGAGGAAAAAAACAACAACAAACACACCACACAGCTGACCGACGGACAGGTGTGAGGTTCAGCTATTGGTGCTAGATGTGATTCTGTAATATCGCTGTTTCTTACCAGGTTACTGGGTGTAACAAAGCACATCAGGCCCCGTAAGTATCACAGAGCATTTGGCGTGGGACTGCAGGAAGCTGATCCCGCAAAGCAAGTCCTGTTAACATGGAAGTACCACATCCCATTGACTGGATGGAGCTAAACCCGATTAGTTTCCAGCGGTGGGATCTCGGGACATTTGAAAACTGCAAAGTAAAAAAAAAAAAAAAAAAAAAAATTCTTTTCCAATTTCCTTAAAGCAATTATGAATGAATGGAAGAGCGGCAGCCTTTAAAGGTGTCATTTCTAAATGGCCGTATAATGCTGCGGATAATTATCCAGTATTGACATTTTGTTCCGCCTCAGGTCAGCGGGTCAACAGTTGGAGATTAATGGCACCGGAAGGAGAACATGAGACAAGACAGAAAGCAAAAGTCACTGTATTACAACAAGGTTACAAATGAAAATCTGTTTATTTTCGTCAAGGAATCTAACAGGGTGCTTCTAGGTCAGCGCAGGCCTGATACTGTCTGGTTTTTTGGAATATCCAGTAATATCAAATCAATGTAACGTATTTCAATAGGTATTTACAGTCTGTAATCTTATTTTAGGTTTAGGCCTGTATGTTTATGTCTTATTAGATGACAGTATTCCTGTTTTCTTGGATTTCTTTTGAACAGTTATGGTAGGATATGGCACACACACCCCCTCCTGCTCCTCCTCTTTCAAAGATACAGCAGAGTTGACTGGCTTGTCGGGCTTGAAGAATTGTTTAATTTCAGGGCCCCGGCGTTTCCTGAGGTGAGGTCTGCATTGGCTGCTAATAGACATCTAATTGATGGGCCGAGTCCCGTTTCCGTGCTCTCTCCCTTTATTGCGCCCCGGCGTCTGCTGTAAAATAGGTCTGTAATCAGATTCCGCCTATTCCTCCTGGAGCAGGATGAGAGCTCAGGGCTGCAGAGAGATATCGAAAAAAAAAAAAAAAAAGGAAAGAAAAAAGGGGGGAAAAAAATCGTTATTAAAAAAGTTAAGCCTTGAGCAGAAATTCGACATACTGTTGAGGTTTGATGAAAAAGAGGATAGAGTTTTATCATACAAATTCTCTCCTTTATGGCTCCTTTTTTTTTTTACTTTGACTTTTTTTTTTTTTTTTTTTTGTAATAAAGTTATTACCTCTATAGAAACTTCTACACTGGCTGTGGCACTCATTAGTGAGTTTATAGTGATTTTTATCAGGTTTTGTCTGTGAGAATATTCCTCTACTCCTTTGGGAATTCGTAGTTTTGCTTTAATATTTGTACACCGAACCTCTCTTCTAAAATTCAAGCTTACGGGATTAAAATTGATCTCTCATAAAAAAGCTTTCCAAAATGCCTAATACTATATCATTATTATTATTACCGTACGCTTTAACAAGGTTATAGGTGCTTTCATGACTCCCCAATTCATGTTCCAATAAAATGCCACACAGGCCAATCTTTGTTAATGCACCCAGAAGGTAGAGGGGATGTCAATCAAATCAGACTGGCAGCCACAGAAACAGACTGATTCTCTATTTTTCCTCCTCTGTGCTTCTCTCCTTCCATCTCCCATAGAGCTTCCTGGAAGGCTGTGATTGGCCGCCTGTCTGGGCAGTGATAGCAGCCCTGGAGCCGAGGATGATTGATGATGGCGAGGGCAAGGCCGAGCGCTGGCAGCATAAAGCCCCATAGACGCCTCAATAAAGAGCCTGGCTAGTGGAGAGCCTGGGCCCCGTTCAATAGGACCCCGCCGCCTCTGAGGACCCATGGCTCGAGGAGTGCATGAGGAGAGAGAGAGAGAGAGAGAGGGAGAGAGGAGGAGAGGGAGAGGAAGAGAGGGAGAAGGAGAGGTGCTCTGTTGTTGGATAATCCGTTTAGCTATCGAGCCAGCAGCCGTCTGAGGCTGGATAAGTGCAGCAACGGATGTGTGTGGGGTGAAAATAGCAGGGGTTGGCTGGTGGAGTG
>JAPQRN010000002.1:8522531-8542293 GCA_037367275.1 Coranthus polyacanthus
GGGTGTGGAGAGGAGGGGGCAAGTTAATGACACTGACCCTCACTTCCCCAACAGCTATTCAATTCAACAATAATAACGGGTCATGCAGCTGATTTATGAGGCTGGCTCTAATAATTGTCAATTGCTAATGCGATGGTGGGGAGGTGGGGGCAACGTCAGTAGACTATGCTAAATAAAATATGCCTTGACCCCACCGGGGGTGAAAGGCAGCAGGCCAAGAGAAAAAACTGACAGATGATGTTTCGGATAGTTTGCCCCTAAAGCACGTTGCGACTTAAAAAAAAACAAAACAAACAAAAACAACAAAAAAATATATATATATATATCACACTGTTGGTTTGGTGTCTGTGGATTAAAACATTCAGAGAATATACAGGCCACACTCAGCCAGGCCTGCATGGCCCAGCCGTCCGCCTGCATGGCTGCAATAAATTAATAACAACCAAACAATGTGTCGTGGAGAGGCAGATTCAATTACTAAGTTTATTTACAGGGAAAATCTCATGAAGGCCATTGACCAACGTTAAACAGCGCGGGATGAAACGATGACAAGAGCCCCGATAAGAATTTAATTCCATCTCATTTCAGACGATTTTATGAATCAAATTCTTGAACACTGGCAAGAGATTTAATGATCACATCTTTGCGAAATCTTATTTTAGAACCGGTCGATGGCATTTCTCTGCGTTAATGTCGACTTAGAGGTTGAAGTAATTTAGTAATTGATTCCTTGCCTGGCTCTAGCTCGTGCCAAGGCCGCGTTTGAGGGTAATATGTTTCCTAATCTTATCCCCCGGAATAAGATTTTTATGTTAATCCACTGGCTGGTCTCTTGGTCACTTGGGAAGAGCAGATAAAGGCTCACAGGGGCCGGAGCAGAAAGACGAGCCGTTTCCTAGTGTACAATTTGTCAATTAATCGTATTATTCCCTAACAGACTAAATAAAGGTTGTTAAACTGACATCCAGTCGAGCATCTTAAGCAAAAGTCAACTATGATTTAAGAAAAGGCATTTTTTCCCCAGCGTGGTGCTTGACACAGATATATAGTCACACTACGATGTGAAGATGGATTAATTCTAAATAAATAAAAAACACTTGACGTGAGATCAGATAGAGATAGATAAAAAAAAGGCAGGACGAAGACGCATCAAGTGAAAATACGTCCAACAGCGTCAAACAACACTAACAACACGACGGACTCTGAACACAGCAGCCTGAAACACTCGCATCTTTTGTGCTGCACGGTTTTTCCCTGCAGACACCGAGAGAAGACACCAGCTTCTAATTTAATTTTCCTTTTCTCCAGATGTCACTTTCCATCTGTGCGCATGGAAACGCGATGCGCCTTTTACGCACCGGCCTGGAACAGTGCACACACACACACACACACACACACAGATGTTTGATTTTAGACGTAACCTTTCGGATCCTCACACTGAAGCGCCTTCACCGAAAACATAAAACCTACTTGTGATACACTGAAGAAATTATAGTTATTTTTGACGTGATTAAAATGATTCTATCACACAGTGTTTGGCATTGTGGAGCTGCAAAGTCACTCTTCCGTCCCTTCTGATGATTCTATCTCGGATTTTCTTTTGCAGGTAAAAGCGCAACCCTATGCGTTATCCATCCTGTCAAATTGAGACATCACACTAAATCGCCACGAGAGCATCCCCAAAATGAATTTTTTATCCGCTCCCGAGCCCCTCCCCTGCAACACGCGGCCTTATTAATAACCGTTTTGATAAGCGTAGGATTTCCTCGGGCGGAGGAGTGAGACATTGTAGGTGAAATGTGACAGCGGGACCCTCCCATCGCTCTCTCTCTCTCTCTTTATACTCCTCTGTTTCTTTGCCTTTTCGGGGGAGTGGATCCATCCAATCCATCCAGAGACAATGGCATTTTGTTCCTCTTTTTGTCCCTCCTGTCGACCCGCATTCCTATATTGCTGAGCAACGATAGTGACCACTAAATGGAGAGGAGTTCCTCCCATATCCCGGCTATTGTCCGGCACTTGCAAGAGGAATTTAGGGTCTTGCACACATCGCATTTTTCCTGATTTATTTAAGTGACCGCATATGGCTGAAGCCCTTTATTTGGCACATAATTACGAATTAACTATCGCTTAACTTGAATTAAAGCGTCATTATGTTACTGCAAATCACTGTTTTCGTGTTCTACTGTTTGGAAACGGTGCGTAATTGGAACATCTCGTTGACCTGCATGCACCAAGGCCCAATGCATCCGGATAAAAACTGCACACACACTGTGCATCTTGCAAAAATAAAAAATAGATAAATAACAAAAAATCAGTGAGATGACAAGCCAAACTGTAGTGCCGCCTTTCGGATTTAATGTTGTCACATCAAAATATCAAAACATGAACTGTGGCTTCTCGTCGCGCCCGAACCAGCTGAAAGAATTAAAAGATGTTGAAACTATAAAAGGGAGGCGTTTCAATAGCTGGTGGACTTTGGTGAAGGGACTATAGACCACAAGAATAAAGAGCAGCTTCAGTGAAAGAAACCGATGGCTAAAAGCTATAATTGTATTTGCCTCGGCGAAATATCAGAAAAGACTTCTCGTTTCTTTGAGCGTTATTAGATTAATTCCCAGAGATGGTTTCTTTTCTCGCTGCCAGACGCGTGGAGGGAGGACGGTGCACCATTTGGCTCTTTGGTTTCAATAATCAAATTAACCATTTGGTACAACTTTTGGGTCCCAGCTCGTGTGTAGAAAGGGAAAATAAAAAAAGAAAACATTTACATAATAGGGAGCAGGTTGTGTCAAGAAAGAATTAACTTTTTTTTTGCTCTAGTTGATCTCTGAAAAGACAATGTACACACGAAAGAAAAGGCAGAAACACACTGCAACGCGTCAGCAATTGTGGAAAAAAATAATTGATGGCAAATGCGAGCGGGTCTCGTCTATTTTAACAAACAATTTGGAAGCTGCACCTTGTGGTCTGACGGATGTGTGGAGGAAGAAAAACGCAATTTATGGAAACATTTATTGTCAGGTCCAGTTTTAGAATCCTAATTTTATCCAAACAAGTAATAATTCAAACTAAATATTTGGTGGCAGTCTATGTATTTAAAAAAAATGCATTTTACGTTTTTGGACCTGATATTGAAAGTGTGTTTTTATTATTATTATTATTATTAACACGTCTTTATTTATCAGTGGAGGCCTTTGTTTAAATTCATCTGCTCTAATACAATCTAAAAAAAAAAAATGTTCATTTTATATGTTTTCAGCCCACACAATTATGAGATCAAAACTGCGAAAGATAAAATCAAATCAAAGAAGCACGGGGTGCTGAAATAGGGTCAACGCAATAGATCTATAATAATCTTACAACACACGGGAGTGGGAGACAAAGTTTATAATATTCATCGCCCAAACTGACACCATATAACGTCCTCTCGTGATTCCACACACCATACATATCTCCGCGTCACAGGAAACCTCGGGATTATTTCGATGCAGCCTCAGAACATGAACATTATCAGACAGATCAATCACTCAAACATGACCAATGTGGAACAACACGAAACATCAACCAGACATCTGCTAAATTTAATTGATGCACCATAATTCCTGTAGAGCCCTTTTTCCTGTTTCGATAATTGGGTGACTCCTGAAGTGAAAACCCGCAGCTTTAACCGAGGACTTGAACTCGGTCCAATGAAAAAAACACACCGAGTGTGTGTAAGCGCCACATAAAACGGTTCACCTTATTACACAAACCAAATTAACCACTCAGCCAATATTGTGAGCCTAAGAGGTCCGATGACTGCCTCTCCAGTTCGTTACTTTCATTACAAAGATGTTATTTGCCAAATAAACGGAATAATGAAAGTAATAAAGACAATTACAAACTCATTTGAATCATAAAAACACACCCGGAAGTTTAGCAGAGATTATGTTGCAGCAGAGCAGGGGAAGAAGTGAAAAAACGGTGTGTTTTTTTTTGGCAAACAGGTCACTAATAGGCTACCAAAACGAAGGGCGTAAATTCCTTTATTTCTCCTCTTGAACTGCAATTTGCTGGGCTTTTAATCCATGGATGTTATTTCTAAATTTATGTCATTTAAATGTCTGCCTGCCTGAAAATTCGTGAGCGAGAAATTACAATTTAAGCGCCTGAATTAAATTAAATAACAACTAAAAAAAAAAATAAATAAAATAAACTAACGAAATAACAAAACAACGCGATCAATTCCGTTATATTTACGCGACGGGCGGTGTCCGTCTATGAGGGAAGACGTCACCTGAAAAAAACAGCCATTTATGTGGATATTCAGCATGTGTTTTTATTTATTTTTTTTAAATCGCAAAATCAGCGAGGAGTAACTTGCGTGAGATAGTGTGTACGGAATGTGCTTGTTTTTTTTTTCTTCCGTGCATGCATCCTGAGTCAATGCAGCACAACGCCGCGCACAGCCGGTGCAGAAATATTAAGACTAGTTGCAGGTATTTTTTAACCATAACAAGCCATTATACGTGGATAAAACGGTTGTGGCATAACATATGAAGACGGTGCGTTTTGATGCATGCTCCTCCCGTGCAGAAGAGCAGAGAAGATTTGAAGTCAAGAAAAAGGGAGTGAAAACAGTCGGAGCAGAAGGGCAGAAAAGAGAAGCAGAGGGGGAATACTATGTGAAATCCTGCCCAAGGTATACGGTCGCTTAAAAGGCTTAAAAGCTTGGAGAAAATTGGATCAGGGAGAATCGTCACCCAACTTTCATTATTTCCAAGTGGTGTGATTGAATTAAAGGGCAAGATGGTGGTTGGAGAGGAGTGGGGTGGATGGGTAGAGGGGTGGAGGGGGGCGGCGGCGGCGGTGGAGGGGTGCGTAATGGCGTGGTATTAAATTCTAATTAGAGATGCAGGGGATCAATGATAGGGAGGTTGGACAGCCCGGGCCCCCAGTGCCAGCCCAATAGACTGATGAGTTATTGTCATGTAAAAAAGCGCTAGCAATAAGACCAAACGCTTTGCTATTGTCCAAGCGGAAAGAGCCAAGTTTATTATGAGGACTATATGCTCTAGAGACCTCGGGCTAGGCAGCTCTTAGGGGGCTTTTCATAAAACAGGGCTAGGTTCCTATAAAGGAGGCCAGTTTTGGAGCAGGCGCTGAGCAGTGAACATCTACCCACCGTCCAGCCTCCTTCCAACCAGTTCAAACCAAACAAGTGCATCTTTCCCCCTAACTCAGACCGCGCGTCCTCCTCATTTTTTTTTTTTAGTTCCATTATTTTTTTTTTCTTTCTAACCCAGTTTTTTTTTTTGGGTGTTTTTTGTTTGACATCTTTTTTTTTTCCCGGGAAGTGCAGCTTTCTAACTCCACCGAGCCTTCTCAAATGTATAAAATGGAGTATTCTTACCTAAATTCCTCTGCCTACGAGTCATGTATGGCCGGGATGGACACGTCGAGCTTGGCATCGGCCTATGCGGACTTCAGTTCGTGCAGTCAAGCCAGTGGGTTTCAGTACAATCCCATCAGGACCACTTTCGGGGCCACCTCCGGCTGTCCGTCTCTCACGCCGGGGTCCTGCAGCCTGGGGACCCTGCGGGACCACCAGAGCAGCCCGTACGCCGCAGGTAAGCAGCGGCTCCGGAGCCTCAACCCGGCGTATTATAGGACGCCTTGATTGCATTTGAAAATGGAAATGTGTTTAGTATTTACCAAACGAAATTTGCTTACACAAATGAAAGAATTTATCACGTTAGAAGCGATTGCAGGCAAGCGGTAATTCGGTTACGGGGTTATACTATCCCAGTCACACCCAAAACCGCCAACAGAATTATCTTAAGCTGCCAAAATGATAGGCATAATTTATTTACTTTGCGATGAGACATAAAGCTTCGAAAATAATTAGATAACCAAAGACTAAAGCTCATTATTGACACCGAATTGGAGTTACAGTAGCAACAAGCGGGGCGGATGGGAACATTATGACAAGTTTTCAAACTTGAGCCTCAATCTGAGGAGCAACAATTAGTTTAACATCACAATTAACCGCATCACAGGTCAGCAACGTTATCAATTCAGAACTAATTCACAGGTAATCAAGGGCATAATACAATTGAAAGCTTTAGCCAAGCGTCCTTAACCGGATTTTATACAAAATATCGAATTTGAATTTACTTTCATTTGACGGCATCACAATTACACACACACACACACGCTTATGTCTTTCTATTACAGCCACTACTAACGGTGACATTTCATTTCGTTTACAGTTCCCTACAAGCTCTTCACGGATCACGGTGGACTGAACGAGAAGAGAAAGCAGAGGCGTATCCGGACCACTTTTACCAGCGCCCAACTGAAAGAGCTGGAGCGGGTTTTTGCTGAAACACACTACCCGGACATCTACACTAGAGAGGAGCTGGCACTCAAAATCGATCTGACTGAAGCTAGAGTGCAGGTACGCAGCCACCGCCTCTCCAACAGGCGCTGCCATTACGCACGATTACGCGCAATAAAGCCCAAGTGGATTTATGACACAATAAAACATTTTAGCATTCTGCGTCCAACAACTAATTTTTAAGAGATTTTTTTTTGTATCAAATTAAAGCTTCACTGCTGTCATATGATGAACTACTGCCCCCCATTGCACGGTCTTGCACTACAGACGGCTACGCACTAATGCGCAAAAACTCAACTTGCATTTATAAGCAAAATTACGTAGAGATAATCCACTTGAGCTGTACCTTAATAGCATTTTGATTCACGAGTTAAATTAGGATTAGATGATGATTTTTAGTTTAGTTTTAGTTTTTTTCCCTAACTCACCATAAACTGGCATTTAACTTTTCTACTTGCATCTTCCTAAACTATTCAGGTGTGGTTCCAAAACCGACGTGCCAAGTTCCGCAAACAGGAACGGGCTGCAGCAGCGGCCGCGGCTGCTGCCAAATCCAGTTCTGGAAAGAAATCCGACTCCAGAGATGAAGACAGTAAAGAGACCAAATCTACCGACCCCGACAGCACAGGAGGACCAGGCCCGAACCCCGTCCCCACCTCCAACTGCGGCGGACCGAGTCCCACCGGAGGCCAGGTTAATACCACCGGGAACGGACAGGTGGACCAAGTGAAGACCTCCGTGTCCACCGGCATGGGGGTGACAGCACCGAGCCAAGGCTGGGCCACCGCCCCGGGGACCATCACCTCTATCCCGGACTCATTGGGCGGTCCGTTCGCCAGCGTACTGTCCTCTTTGCAAAGACAGAACGGAGCCAAAGCTACATTAGTAAAGACGAGCATGTTCTAAGGAAGCTTCACAGCAGAGAGGAAGACACGCTTTCCTCCTCCGGACACTGAAAAGCAATTGCTCAAGACAGACTTACGGACAATATAAAGCTGTTAAAAAGAATATGACAACTCTGTTATTTAATTTTTATGCCTTGCGCCGTTTCTTGTGGTCAGCTGACACCCGTGCTGTAAAAACATCCATCTTGACAAGTCACATCGCCGCATATTAACGAAGTCTTTCCACAAAACAAGTGCAAGTTCAGTGTTTTCACTTGCGCTCTCAGGAGTAAACTTCCTGAAAAAGGCAGAATAAAGCAGACAACAATAAGACACTTGAGAGATAAATTGTGCATAAGTTGATTTGTACGTGGAACAAGGGAACGCTATGACTCAATAGTGGACTAAGTGATTTGTTGAGATGAATATTTTTGCCCAGTTTATCCGCAAACACACACGTCTAAAAAGGCATCAGTGCCATCAGAGCAACGGAGCCTCGTTTAGTCACGTTAAATGTCAGAGTTAAGCAGCTGCTTTGTTTGGTAGAGAGACGGTTGATACCGACGACTGAGGATGCCCTCTCACAATCCAACAAATAGCCCAACCAGACGCGGGTGGATTTTGCTTTTCTGTTCTCTGTAGACACAACCTGCGGTGTGGAAGTAGCCTCTTACAGCTGTGTTTTTGTTTCCAGGGCTGCTGAGAGTTTAGTTTCTTTAAATTATCGATATAAACACAATTATTTCCTCGAAAAAAAGGCACAAACTACTGCAATGTTCACCTCTGACAGGAATCTATATGTTTTGTGTGTCTTTCTACGGCAGTGTTTTTGTGGCTCAAATTGTATAGTGTTAATACGTATTATTGTCTCCTATAGTTGAACCATAGGCCATACTCCCTCGTAGATCGATCATACAAGTCTTTTTGATGTTTTACAAAATTCCCTCGGAAGAATTTATTTTGGGTAAAAAAAAAAAAAAAGGGAATGGATGCAAACATTGTATTTATTTCTATATAATTTGCATGTTGTCTCTTTGTCTGATTTTACAATGATTTCCCCTCCCATTTTGTGAGCATTATGTAACATGTTTTGTCCAGGATCTGAAAGTTATTTATATGTAGGTAATGAATGCTTATATTTAAGAAGGAAATATTTCTACATGTGCACATAGTTTTCCAGGTGTACCATTGAAATGGTTGTTGATGATAAAAAAAAAAAAAAAAAAAAATAGCCCAAGATTCTTTGTCACGTTTTCATTGGACAAATATGGTACATTGCCAAAATGCTATATTATCACGGGCGAAAAAGAAAAAAAAAAAAAATCAGGTTTAAATAATTAATACAATGTCTAAATATTTTTTTATGCTGTGAAATTACACGGTTGTTCGGTCAAGGTCACCTGAAAAGGCCCGAGATTTCAGCACCACGGACAGCGCCGCAAGGAATCACAGTCCGTTTTCATTGAAGGTCACATTTTCCCCAAATAATATAACAACTGATTTGAAGGTTTATTCATCATTTCAAAGCAGATGTCAACAATAAACAAATTTCAGTCAACTAAAAATCACACAGAATGTGAAATTCGCTTCGATGAAGCTAAAAAAAAAAAAAGAGATTGAAAGAAAAATGGCTATGGAAACTATTTGATCTGAATTGGGGAAAACATTTATTTTTTTTTTTAAACTTAAGTTTTTAACAAGTGCTAGTGATGTAAAATCAGGCACAATTTAATGATGCAAAAAAGGCAAACGAAGCCACTTGATCCGAATTGGGAACCCCCCCCCCCCTCCGCATAAATTGTTTAAAATAATTTCAAGAAAATATATTTTTTCAGCTCAATAACTGAATTACAAATTGAATTTATAATCCTACGGTATTTTTTTAATAGGCATTAATATCGAAAGAACTTCAGTTTCCACCTAAACTTCTGGTCGTGCATGATCATTTTTTAATAGGAATAATGACAAGACAAACACGCAATTTTAATTATAACATTTTATTTATAAACATACAGTATGCTATAAATGCCATGGCATTTAAACATCAAATTAATCTATGTATCGGATAGTGTTCAGGTGAATATTACAATAAATACAGAACAGACGTAAAGGTTTCATTCCCCAACTATCCTGTTAAGACCGTCTGAATATATATAGCTCCGTCTCAAAGATCCCGCTATAAGAGACTCAGCCGAGATTTATTTATTCATGAACTAAATGAGGATAGAAAATAAAATACACAATCGGAACAGAAGCTTAAAAATACTGTAGATCAGAGAAATGAACCCGGAGAGAAAGCGTGACTATAGGACGCGGTTCAGAAGGAGGAGGCGGCTGCTTAGTTTGCCTTCATACAGCAAATCATTTGGTTTTAGGCTTAAACGTGCATTTTACATCCACAATACATAACTGAGCTCTTCTCATACAAGTTGAAGAAAAAAAAAATTAAAAAAAATAAGAAAAGAAGCAAGTGACTTAAAATGTCCAGCTGGCACACCACATCTTTAGTTTCATCCAACCAAATATTGCACAGGTGCAACTGCTGGTATGTGTGTTCATATTACCTTTGCTGTTTAACTAGATGTAAATGTACTGGTGATTTTTGTGTGTTTTTTTTATTTTTTATTTTATAAATGAATCTTACCACTGAGCAATTATCAAAATGATCTCAATTAATAGCATACAGAAGCCTATACTCGCTCTAGAATAAAACAACATTCAAAATTAGATGAATGTTTCCTTTGCAGTATATAATCTATACGTTTCCAAATAGACAACAATTTCCTCAGCGCTGTTTTTTTTTTTTCTCCCACTGCAAATCACTGAGGATTAATGGAGAGGGGGGGGGGGATATAAAATTAAGGTGTTGTTATGTGAAAATAAACTTATCAACAGAAGTAAAGCATGGATTAAGGGAGGGCTACAACCTGTCTGTCTGTTGGTTAGAGCTCAAATTTGGCCAAATCCCTCCCTGCACTCGGAAATAATAACAATAAAAAGAAATTAAACACCACATCGCTGGTGTTTTTTCCTGCATCATCTTGCTTTCCTAAGGCACATTGAAGTCCCGACTTTCCAAGCTGATGGGCTGACGGAGAACAACCCAAAGCACATCAACAGCTCACAAGTCATGTTATTGCCCTAATGATGAAACTACATCCATAATATGTGTTTATATTAGAAGCTGATTTGATCCCAGAGCAGAGAACAAGAGACATGTTAGTGCTTCAGGATCAAAAAACCAAAATCACTATAGCATTTCTTAAAGGTGCTAGTGTATACTGTGTCTGTGGCTCTAAATAGTGGGTTTATAGTGACCTTTATTGCACTTTCTACGTAAGTTTGTGTCTTTTTTTTTTTTTTTTTTTTAAACGTCAAGGTACTGAGTTCGTTCTTCATCGCAAGGGAATAAAATATATTTTTTCAGAGCCAGCCTGCTGAAGGAAAATAAAGTAATCCAATCTAAGCTGCCTGACCACATATTCAGTTTCCAGTTTTTGGATTCACTCCAAATTAAGAAGCTAAAAACTTTCCTAAATGATAAAAAAGTGATTCAGTAACTGTGATATACTGCATTTCCATCATATGGAACTGAATGGTATATATTCACATTTTTTCCCAAACCAGGAAAACAGATTCTACTTAACCACGACCTGAATCCTCTTAGTGTTCAGTCTGACAGTATGAGACGTTAAATATAGCCTTTGTGTGTTTCAAGCATCTGTAAATGTTGTTGTTTGTTCTGAAGGATGTTGAATTTAACATGGCCGCCACCGCAGACCAGTCTCTCTCTCTCTCTCTCTCTCTCTCTCTCTCTCGCTACATGATGAAACAGAGTCTGTGGTGGTAAATGGACCAATCGAATCCAGTGTGATTGATTTCACTGACAAATCAGATGACACAAACACGAAGGATATTATTTTAAACATTTGACTGTCCCCAGATCCCTGTTCGGCCCCACATGATGAATCTTCATTGGTTATTGAGCTGCAGAGGATGCAAAGATCCCGACACGCTTTAAAGGACATGATTTGCAGATAATCTGGTTAAACAGGGATGAGAGCTCTTCCATGAACTTTGTGCTTTTCTGTCGAGCGTCACAATGTGGTTGGCTGTCCGGCCGCTTGAAAGGAAACAGAAAGAGAGAAGGAAAACCCTTTATTTTTTAAATCACAATTATTTTCCTGGATTTAAAAAGGTCAAGGGCATGCGGCACTTATGAAAGTAATCCCTCTTCAGAGTCTTTTGATTGAGTCTGATTTGATATTGTGGTTTTCTGATCCCTGAATGATAACAGCTGTTTAGAGGTTATTCAAACAAGATTTGTGTGTCTTTTAGAAAGCACAAACCTTTGCTCTCAGGCTGGATGCTTTAAAGCGATGGAGGCAATTGTCATCCTCTCCTAATTCCTCTATAACCAGTTTCTCTACGCGCCTTCCTCCTGATGCAGCCTCAGATCCTTTCCCTCCATGCAGCACTGCTTCAGCGCGCCTGACACTTCTTTATTAAAGCTGCACTGGGTAGGACTTTATATTAAAATACACTCATCTTATCAGCTTCACAGCAGGGCTGCAATAAAGAATGTAACTTCTGAAATAAACCCTAAATCCCTGTCACAAAATACTGTCATTGAGGCTTTGAAAACAATAAATCAAACAAACTTTTTGGTCGGGTTTATGAGCATCAATACTGCAACACCATCAGATCATTAAAAACTGCATTCATTAGTGAAAATATGAAAAATGGCCAACATTAGCAAACAATAACGCTCCATTACCTCTGATTTTATGAGTATTATGCAACATGTTCTGGAATTTAATTGCTAATTTATTTATTTCTGTGTTTATGTCTCTTTGATATTTAAAGTGGTGAATATTAGGAACCGGCTGACACAACCTGCTGTTAGGAAACAGCTGACAGAAACTGATCAGTCATAATTAACTTATGTGTTAGATGGATGGAAACATTACTGGCACAAAGAGAGAGAGAGAGAGAGAGAGAGTGGGTGAGAGATAAAAAAGTGATGGATCAAAGGAAGAGATTGGTGAGAGATACATGGGAAGAGGTGGAGACTCACAGCGAGAACGGATGTAGCACTGGTGGCAGTTGAGGAGGCCGTTCCGGATTCGGACGTCGGTCCCCGTGGTGGTGTCGCCCAGCTGTCCCTTACACACCCCACACTGAAGACAGAAGAGCGAGAGAGAGACACGTAAATGCACAGAGACAAACAGACTGGATACTCCGATTATCACTGAAGTCTCATATCTTATTTGATTTTTATTATAGGTGAATCTTATAAGAGGAGACCACCTTTATCCTGCATTTTTCTTCACTTTATTGACCCACGTTATAGGAAACGTTGCTTGGACTTACACCCAAAAACAAACAATTCATATACATGAAAGTCATGGTAAAACAGCTACAGGAATAAAGGGAAATATAAAAAACACACATCCCTATTTCACCAGCCACCATGTAAAATCTGTATTTTTTCATTTTTTTTTAGTTTTTAAATCTATTCAAATGATAACTTGTTCTTGAAAACCTCCTCCCGATGGCAGGTCAGTATTCCATTTGTTAGGGACTATTTTTAGCAGTGGATTAACTCACATTATAGTCAATATTTAGAATTATAGAATGATTGGTGTATGTGTATCTGACTCAAATTTAACTGTGACAGTTTGTGTTAATGGAAACACGGTAAAATCATTTGTGTGATTTTTTTTAGTGCCTCCACAGAGGAATGACTTACATCAGGGTTGAGTTACACAAAAAAAGACACAAAAAATACCTGTGAAGAGAGCCGTGCGATATGACGATATATATGATAGGTATTGATAGAAAAACGTCTAATGTTTCATATTGTTTATGTCATTTTGTCGCACACTTTACGGCAATATCTTTTTTTCAGCTGGATGGAATTCAGCATTTTTCCACACGGCACGGACGTGGGCAAGAAATTTCCATGAAGGCAACACAAGCAAACATGGAGGACAGTGAACGTGACAGAACGAGGTAATTTAGAACCAGAGAAGGACTCTGACAGGTCTTGTTATCTGGATATGAAATGACCTAAAGCGGTGTGTGTGATTTTGCTCACATCGCACAGTGCTACCTGTAAGTAGAACTGATCACTCTTGGTTTTAGTCTCTTCAAGTCATACTTGACATTAAGACAAATACAGCACATCAGCAGACGTCCTGAGTTAATTATTGATTCATATTTTATATATTTACCACCGCTGGTAAAATTCAGGCTCAAAAGCAGGAGAAGTCACATAAAGTGCTTCAGGAAGACGATCATTCTGCTACAGACCTTAAAGCAGTGAATATGGAAGTAGAGGCTCAGAGTTTCTATGATCATCGCGGCCCCCTTCCCCAACGGCTGCCCACAGCTGGAGCACAGCTTCTTCCCACTGACGGACCTACAGGGAAGACCGGGAGTGGAAGAACAGATATACACACAGTTTCTCCTGTTAGGCCAGTCGAGATATTCAGAAAAGAGAATCAGAAGCTGTTCATTTGTTTTAGGGAAAAAATTAAGTTATTACATAATAAAAAAGGACATGTTCTTTTAGGGTTGCTATCTTTAAGTGTTTCTGCTTTCGTTTCAGTTTGATGACTTCTTTTCTCCAGCTCAACCTTGATTTTATTGCACTGAAATGTTGGAGGAAGGGTTGTGCTGCAGTGGTACATGATATAAGATGGGTGGAGTAGAAGCAGAAAATGACAATGCAGAAATGAACTCCCCTCCCTCCCCTTCTGTTCCCTTCATGTGGGCTGTTTGTGATGCAGTACCTGTTGGGTGCTGGAGGCAGTGTGTCTGGAGGTGGTGGACATGCTGTGGGGAGCTTTGATGAGCTGCGGCCCATGTTATTATCAAGAGGGCCACTCCTGGAAATGGACAGCAACATGCAACATGATGATGACTCACAGCTACAGCGACCCGATTGGCTGCCAGAGAACCAATCCGAGCCAGAGGAACGGCTTTCATCTATTAGGTAATGTTTGGGAAAGTGTGGCCTTAGCGTATTCTTTAAAATGTATCTTACGTGTTACTACAGGATATTTGATTCTGAAGGTAATCAATGTTTTAAACACCTTTGTGTTGTCACTGACTATTGGTCCTTTATGTGCAAGAGGACTGTGGGGGAAAATGCAGGTACAAGACGCCACCTGCTGGCCAAACATGTTAACTGACGTTACTAAAACATCCACTCTGTGGCCCTGACGATTGTTCTATTGGCCACCTAAAATGTATTTAAAAACAATTACTAATTAAAAATGTGGCTGATCCTATTTCCTTGAAAATGTATGAGAAAATGAGCAAACATGGAACATACCCGTAAATACAAAATCATACAACCAGCGATACAGCATCTTAAAACCAAGACATCAATACATGCAATATGTCATTTTGGAACAAAACTACGAGGTCCGCTCGCACAGCTAGTAATTATATTGGAAACCTAAAATGTATTTATTCCAATTATTAATTAAAAATACCGTTCTTCAGAAAAGCTTGATATATTGATCTATTTCCTTAGATAATGATAGTGAGCAAAAATAGTACATGACAGTAAAAAAAACAAAAAAAACAAACAAGATATCAATACATACATTTAAGGAAAAATCACGTTCAAATGTATGTAATGTCACGTTACGTCTTTTATTAAGACTCAGGTTCACGTTGGTTCCTCTTCATTTTGTATGACTGCAAAAACCTCACGCTATTGTTGAACAGGGACTCATGGACTGAACTGAACTCTGGCTTGGAAAAAATACCCATCTTTCTCAATCTACCAAATCCAGCCCTTGTGACAGGACTTGAATTAAGGTCTTTATCTCTCTCACACAGTCTCACACCCACCTCCGGTCTCCTGCAGGCCGACTGGGCTTGTTGCTGTCTGCTGGATACTCGTGTTGTTTCTTGACTGGAGTGGAGGCTTTGGCAGGCATCGAGGGAGGTTTTTGGCCGTTCTGCAGACTGTGACCGTGTGTCTCTGCCTGACTGATGCTTTGACTCATTGAGCTGACGATGACAGCAAGAAAAACCAAGAAAATGTTTAAAGTATACAGAAAACGGCTCATATTGAACTCCAGTTTCAGTAAATAATATGAATTTGAATTTAAACTGGAGACAAGAAGCTTGTGCAATTACGCTATTAGAATTTTAGGAACATTTGATCAATAAGCTCTCGTAACTTTTACAGACCACTTTACATACTTTTTTCATCACATAGATTACTGCAACAGCTTTTAACTGACTCAAAATGTTATTGTTCAGCTCCAGACTGTACAGAACTCAGCTGCCAGGCTGAGAGACACGATCCCATAACTGAAGTTTAAGCCTCTTTACACTGGCTCCCAGAATGTTTCAGAAAAGATTCTTAGATTTTATTGATTTTCTTTGTGGCCTCTCTCTCTGCTCTGTCTCTGACTTCTTGGTACGGTACCTTCAGCTTTCTTTTAAAACCAGATGACTGTGTAATAATATTATTACACAAATGACTTTAATACTCTTATTTAACAACCTTCTTCCTGTTTTCATGCTATCGTCAGCAGTGCTGATGTCACTGGTCCTGTCGTTTTCTCTGCGTTTCCACTCCACGCTCTCTGTGCTGCCTCTCTGTAATCAGAAAAAGGAAACGGCTGAACATCTAAAAGCCAAATGTAAACCAGAGGCTGCTTTTGAACTGATACAGTGTTAATGCATGCATGGATCTTGCAACCTAACTATCAATCGCTCAATCAGTTATTTACCGACTGCCTCTCCATTAGTTCCTGCTTGCGTTCCCAGTCAGCCAGCGAACGGACGATGGTGTCCTGGGGCTCTGAGGCGGAGGAGAGCTCCCCTCTGCTGGGGGAGGGCAGGGCTGAGGAGCGAGGAGTCAGAGGGGTCACAGTCTCCTCCAGGATTCTCCGCTCCTGTCAGGAAGGGAGGTGACAATGACATGTACAGTAAGTACTCCAGTAAATTAACATCATCAGTCACAATACATATCTCTTTATGTTGCAAACATGCAGCCAAATAGATTATTATTATTATTTCTTTACATTTAACCTTATGCAGTAGAAAGAGTTTAATAGTAGAAGAATCCTGGTACCAGGGAGTGCTTTAAATGTCAATAAACCTTTGCTAACTACTCACCTGGTTCGGTAGTTATAAGTGCAAAAACAGCCTTAAAAAATATTAAAATATGATTTCATGAAATATGTCATTGACGTCTAACACCTGAGACACACTGCCTTCCTCACCTGTGTGTGATGACAGCGGAAGCTCTTGTTTTTTATTTCGCCGCCAATGTTAACAAATTAGAGTGTGTGTAAGCTTCGCTGCAGCAGCGTGTTATTTATTCGACGTGGAGCATATTTTCCATGTGTGAACTAAATGCTTTTCAGCAAAAACAGACAGAGAATAGACTTATGGAGATCACACCAGTAAAATGTTACAGAACTGACACCTTTCACTATAGTGTCAATGTCAGAGATATGAAAAAACATCTTTCTTAAGCATTTAAAGAAGAAAGTGGTTGTTATGAGTACTTTTTTAAAAATAATTGAGCACAAGCTTCAAGTAAGTGAAGCTGGTGGCGTGGACGTAGCAAAACCGTCACACAGGTAAGGTAAGCAGTGTGTCCCAACTGAGATGTTTGCCACTGCAGGGTGATTATTTAGTAAGCAAAGTACCAGAATAGAAACCTGCACAAACCTCTACATTAAATATAAAATGTAAGAGTAACTATAAAATCACTAATATTGTTAAAGGGGTGGGGGACAAGAGGGAAATCACAGGTACCCTTTCCTGGAAGACCTATCGCCATGACCCAAAAAAAAGATGACAACTGACAAAAAGAATGAACCCACAAATAGCAGATCACATGGGCAAAATAATGTCTTCTGGAGAAAAACCTCAGAGGCTCAAGTTGCACACACCTCCTCGTGGTACTTCCTCTCCTCTTCTGCCACCTCCCTCTGTGCTTTCTCCCACTCCTCCTTCAGCTTCTCCTGCTCACGGTGGTACTTCTCCTGTTACCGTGGCAACAGACACATGACATACAGCACAAAGCCTCAACGAAAAAGGAAGACTAAACTATCTGCAGGTTTAATGTTTTGGAAATAAAATACACATGATGAGATATACAGATAAGTCTGATGTCAAAATGGCTTTGAGATGTTTTTCAAAGAGAACATCCTACTCAGTTTAATCCAGGAAAGGATTCAGGCCTCGATCCTGCTGCAAAATTCAGTAGACTATTTAGTAAGCCTCCCATATCTGACACCCACTGCATGTACTTAGTATAAGCCTAGATTCAAAGACATATTTCTAAAGGTGTTTGGCTATTGCAGTTAAGGCTACATACTTGCTCAGATCGAATATTTAGTTAAGGGATAAAAAGCAAACAAAAAGGACCAGAAGCAGTCAGTGCAGACAAAAGGCAAAAGCACAGCATGCAGAGCCTGCGCAGCCTGCTAAACACACGATTCCTACACAACTTCTGTTTTCAAATGTCACATTTATGACAAATATGTAATGCACGCTACTGTTTTAGCAAATGTGAGAAATAAACACAAATAGATGCCTCTCTCTGAAGCAGACTACATTCTGTCATTTTTAGACTTGTGTAGGAACCTGGAGAGCAGACGTGACTTACAGATCAAAGATTCAGAGATAAAGCAACAGAGGAAAGAGAGATGAAAGACCATGATCGAGGCACAGACACAACACAGAAAACCAGAGAAGCAGGTATCAAGCACACTGATGCATCAGACATTCATCCTTTTTAGTGCATCTCAAACTGTGTTCCAACAACCACAAAGGACAGAAAACTGCTCTCATCACTGTTGATTCCACCGTTTACTAATTGAGAATATACTGTATATGTGAACAGTATATCATGGACATTAGTGAAGGTTAAAAAATATGTGGACTTGAGATGCACCTCTCACTGGCTGAGGAGAGAGAGGGTGATTTGGGCAGCAGCAACAGCAGCAACCTTGGACAATGTCCTCCTCTGTGTATGTGTGTAAAATGGAGACAGTGAGGGTGTTACTTCTACTGCACAAAATCACCCTCTAGTGGTCAGAGAGTGTATAGGACAAGTTGGAGTGTGTCTTTGAGAGGGGACTGGTAAGCTCAACACGAAACAAATACAGAGGTAAGCTTTGCAAATAGCAGTGACGCAGTTAATCCATCTGGCTCTGAGCTGAGCAAGTCAGAGGCGATCACACAGCATCTTACTCTGCTACTACATGATTTAGAGACCAGACATCTGATTAAAAACTGGGTAAAATTGGTTTTCGCACAAAAATCTTATTAACAAAACCTCCATGTACAGCAGGACCTCGTTCACAAGGAAATGCACTGTGATGCTAATAAAAAACGTTCACCTTTGAAGCAAAATTAGCCCAGTTTTGAAACATTGACATGTATGTATTTTGACCTGCAAATCACCAAATGAAGCTCGAAGGACCGTGCCTTCCTACGTGACTCGTACTTATCTTATTGAGACACATCATTGCAGAACTGCATCATTAAAAATCACTTCAATATGCTTTAATCTGAAATAACTTTGACTTTAAATTTCTTAACTTTGACTGTGCTAACAAGTTGCTAAACCCATTTAAATGACATAAATTCAATTAAATTCTACAATAAAGACTCCAACGCTATATGTTTATTCTTATACATATAAATCTTTCCGACATTGATATATCGTTATCCGCTACCATATTTGGTAAACGGTATGTCTCAACATACTAAAATGTTGACAAAACAAAACTCTAGTGAAAGTGTAGCAGTTGAAATTTACTTCGATAACAAATGATCATCTTTGAGTATCAAAGTGGTTTTCTTCCTTCAAAGTTAATGGCGAGGCATCAAGAGTAAGTGAAATGTGTGCAAAGAACATTCATGTATGACCATTTAAAAAATATAGAAGATCAAAATCAACTGGCTTAACAGTTAATTTAAATAATTGTTTAGTGTTTACCAACCATTTCTTTCTCTGATTAATACTTCCATGACTAAAACCTATGTTTGCACCTAGAGGCAGGCCTGGTGCATTACTTTACACAAGGATGTGAACCCCTGACCTTGGTCTCATGCACCATGCTCTGCCATGTATGCTGTGTACCTGCAGCATGCGCTCCTGCTCTTGCTGCCACCTTTCCTGACGCTTTCGCTCCTCATCCGGGTCCCAAGACCAGCGGTCGGCCCGCCTGGCCTGGGGCAACACCGGGACTGACACCTGATAGACCCCGACACACACACAAAAATACACACACACACACACACATCAACATGCACAAATACACACACGAATATTCATGCACACACACCCACCACCAAACCAGACCATTCACAAACACACACACACACACACACACACACTCATACAACCGTGAAGCCAATCACAGACACACACACATCCACCACAGAAAAAGAAGGAGGGAAGGGAGGAGACAGAAATAGTTGGTCTACCACAACAGCACTA
>JAPQRN010000002.1:8565525-8576255 GCA_037367275.1 Coranthus polyacanthus
ACACACACACACACACACACACACAGCAGCACTGTCTGTACTGAAGTTGTTCCCTTTCTCAAGGCATGTGGCTAAAATTAAACAACAATCATAATTAACTCCAAAACGGGCACTGCACTGAGATCATTCACTTTCTTTCAAATAGCCTTTGACAAGCACTGGACGGTATCCTGCAAAAACACAGGGAGGAGAACAACAGGCTTTCACTACAGTAGCACCTGAGGGACAATGAGCCTTATTTATCTGTATATTGTAACTGTGCACCAAACTTCAAACAAAGCACTAGTACTGAATTACTTCCCTCTCACAAAAAACACTGAAGATATGCCCTGTAACCTTTAATTGAAAGAACAATGCTCTAACCACAGCTGTTACAGTCAACTAGCACAGGTAAATGTAAAATCTACAGATTGATAGCACCAATGGCAAAGTGTTCCCAGCTTTATTTACAGTGTCCATGTCAACTGGCACTCTATTGGGCTTGGTTTGATAAGAAAATCATGGACTCCTTCTTACCATCGCTGCTGCCGCGGGCGACCAGGACGTCTGGCGACGGGGTCTGTCGTGAGCGTGAGCCGAAGGAGTCCAGACTGTCGAAAGAGTCCTCGCGGCCGTGCCGTGGCGGGGAGAGAGAGTCACTGCGTTCTGAGTCCCAGCAGTCGATATAGCCGCTGTCCCTGATGCTGCGTTTAGGGCTCTCTGCCTCCTCCGCCTCCTGAACACGTAAACAAACACTCTCAGGCTCACTCAGGCTATGTCACATGCACAAATAGGTGTACAAGGCATGTGCAGAAAATTAAATGCATACAATGTAGTGAGATGTACTGCAAGTAGGCAAAGCAAACTCATTTCTTCTGCACATAAACACTCATAATGGCTCATCAACGACCAAATGTGAACACTGAACATTGCTGCCCCTGCTTACTGCCTTACAGCTGGAAATTGTGGTGGTTTTCTATCATTAGGTTTTGAATGAAACAATATGGATTGTTGCTAATTATTCTTTATATGATATTGCTTTATTTGACAGCGAGCACTATCCCTGTCAAATAAAGCAATATCAAGTAAAGCCGTTAACGAAATGAATAAACTCATCAGTTGTTATTTTTTTTTACTTATGCTCAGCTCATCTCATGACTAAAGAGGAATTAAGGAAATGAAAACAGGGCTCGGTTTCCTTGTTTTGCCTTATTCACACAAATTCTCACTGTAACCTGTTGTCCTTTATCATGCACAAAACTAACATTGTCTACATCTTCTGAAACTTACTTTACTTTGCAGATGAACTTGCTCTTTTTTTTGTAGCCAGTTTTCATTTTTCACCTCAGTGACCCCTCCCTCAGTCTGTCTACAGTTGAAACATGTGTTTGTAACTAATGGAAGGTGGGGAAAGGCCTTTCCTGTCTACCAAAAGACTTCCCTTTCCTGACCCCTGGACCCCGTCTGTTATGTAACTTGTTAATCTTTTTTTTTTGGGGGGGTGTATTGTTGTCACCGAGGCTCTACTGCAGCAGGATTTCTCTCAGTAATCTCTTTGTGTCACATACCTATCATTTTTCAAGTGTTTTAGTGTTTCTGTGCTTGAGGTATTATGTTTTTGTTTCTACTGCGCTATGTCTCTGCTTATGTTCTTTCATTCTTTTGCAAAGCACTTTGTAACGTAGCCTGAAAAGTGCTATACAAAAAAACCCCAACTTTACTTACTTACACTCATGACTTGGGTTTGCTACAACGGGAAGGTAATGACATTGTTAAGGTTTGATTTTCTGAACTCCATTTTATTATTCATTTCTTCTTACTATTATAGGTTTTGTGGAAACACGTCTTTGTTTTGGTCAAGTGCAACGTGTGGACATCTGGGAAAGCCATTTTGCTAAGTTGGCAGTAATTGCTCATTTTTACAGAGCAGCATAGGGACGTCACACTGTGGAAGAAATTGCCTGGAGGTGACATCATGGTTATGCGTGGTTGTTATGGTGTATATATATATATATGTGTGTGTGTGAGTGTGTGTGTTATGGGGGCTTGCTATTGCTCACTTTTTTCCTGTCCCTTTGTGTCTGGAAAAGGGTGGAACGAGGTTAAGATGACAGGCCAGTTCACAGAGATCATCACTAGAGCTGAAGTGTGAAGTGATTGTGATGATTTCTAAGAACATTGTATACATTTAACAAACATGCTCATTCAGTACATCCAACAATAAGTGCTACAGAAGAATTTGCTCGCTCCAGATTTTGTCGGGACAGTTGATAACTGCTGTCAAACCCGACATCCTCTGCTTACAGGTCAGAGAATTCTCCCTTCTCACCTGCTGGAAGACTTTTAATGCAACTATAATATCAAGTACTGATTGTGTTGTTACAGTAATTTAGATCTAAATTTTTTTTAGCCCAGGATTTTAATAAACAAACCTTTCGCATCTGTGACAGCAGGCCCTCAAACTCTTTCAGGTCCAGCGTGGGCCCGTTATAGGAGGTACAGCTGTTGGCAGCACGACCCAACCAGTAGATGGTGATTAGAACCTAAAAAAAAGATAAAATAAAGAAACCCATTATGATCAGATGTGATTTTTTGTTAAAACTGCACTCAAGCATGGACTGGTGAACACACTGGGTGACTCTCAACACTAAAACCAAAATGCAAAAGTTAGTTTTAGCACAAAGTGACGATAAAGACAACAATGTCTGCAGTTTTAATTTTACCACAGAGAGGTTTCATCTTTTCACATCTAACACATGTAGGTGCAACAATATGTGAGACGCCACAGAGCGGCTATTACGGATTCCACATTTCATTACATGCAGCTGTACATTGAATATGAGGTAGCCTTTTGAAGACTGATGAAAACATGTTTGCAATTTCACAAACGCAAAAAAGTATGACCTAAGAGAGAGTGTGTATTCACCGTTTACATTTTACCGCTGCAGGTTGTACCAACTACCTCAGGCGGGATTATATGACACTAGGGGAACAAACTATAACTTACTGTCTACTCAGAATAAATGAAAATAAACATAGCCTTATGCATTTTGGGTTTTTTGTTGCTTTTTTCAATGTACTGAACTTGTATTGACCTATAACTTCTGTGAACAGTTACACCCTACACAGTATGTAAAACAATTTGTGTGTTAATCAACTTTAACAATGTTTGTTTACATGTGTTTGTTGTTCAGATTCAGTACATATTAAAAGACAATGTAAACTAATTAAAGCAAACTTAATACAGCCATTAGATCATGACTCTATATAGGCCTTAGATAAAGCCATTATTGTCTGGAACAGAAGACTAGCAGGCAGTTCTCCTGTTCAAAACAAAGGGCAACACTAGTCATCCTGACTGCAACCTTAAATAATAAGTATATTCTAATAGTTGTATTGTAGGAAGGTGAGACTGCATGATGTAAATACCCTCCCTTTCACTTTTCTACCTACAAATCAATACAATCTGGTTTCCTGCTCATTATAATCCAGCCTCCTCTAAAGACGTAGCTTTGTTGGCTAGGACATCCTGTACAAACATGACAAGACCGAGCTATTGTTCAGTCCCTAAACCCTGTGTTAGGCACTTCTGCTGCTGAGATAAAACATGGGCTGCAGTGATTTATCTTGGTCTGTTAGGAAGCTTATCCTTTAGTGCATAAATTACCGTGTCGATCTCATTTCCTTCAAACACAGTCGCGCTATTGCATTAGCAGTTAAAGAGGTGTGTGTTTTTAACTTCTGTAATATTTGTAACACTGCTGATGTAATGCTGCAATGTGACTAAAGCATTTTCTTGATTCACACTGTATATCCCTCTAGTGTCAGTTACATCCATTAAATGTACAATCTACTGATTAACTGCAGCCAAATGAGGATCAGACCGAGCTACACCTTTAGCACTGCTGGCAAAGTGTCCAGCTATATTTACTGTGTCCATGTCAACCGGCACTCCATGGGGATTGCTTTGATAAGAAAGCTCAGCATGGCTTAATGTGTTTATTTCAGTCATGCTGTCAGTGTAAACACTCAGACCTGAGGACATGTCCTGCTGATCAGAATAAGCTCAAAACTAAAGGCCTTTATTCTGTTTCATAGTGTGTTAATCTAACCTGAGTCGAGAGTTCAAGATCATTCAGTGTCAAGTGCGCTTAAAAAAATGGACCCAAAAAAATTATTACCAATTTGTTAGTCTTCGTCCTTAAGACTAATTTTGAGTAGATGTGCTTGACTTTTCACCTGACTTCTTTCTGAGGCATTAGATGCTGCTAATATACAGTAGCCACGCTGAGCTGTAACCACAATGGGTTTCGTGACCACTGTAAGACGTCGCAGTGCCAAGTGTTTTTGCCTTGTGCCTCAGCTATAAAAACAGAAAAAACTAGGCTGAGATTTCTCTACTGGTATAGACAGATAACGTCATATATCATATTTAATTGGGCCGAGTACCAGCTTAGGTATGGCATTTTATAGAAAGCTGAATCATTGGTTGTATGTAACATTAATGTTGCTAGGCTAGCAAGTTCATTTAAGTCACTCTATAGTGAGTTTGTCAGTGCTACAAGTGTTTGGTTAGTCCACATTGACATGCAGACGTTTGTGTAACATGTTGGTGAGATTAAGTCATGACGACTGAAAATGAGTTCAGATTGTTTTCCAACATCTTTACTGCAGAAATGAACAAAGAGAAAATCTGTCAGACAGCCACAATTACAGCTGTCACAGATGAATAAACTGCGAACTGTCAGAGAAAATTATTCTGAGGAACTGACTCACTAGAGTAACTCAGTGTCTGAACAATATGCCTTGTTCTACCAATGTCACTTTGTACAGTTTGGAAATGTCAGTGAAATGTGACTTCAGTACATAATGTTTTACTTCATCAGTGAGCACATTTGTTTTGCTAATGTATAAATATTGCACTGACATTGGGCCAAAATTACATAAAAATGCAATTCTTTAGTAAAATAACAACCCCCCCGCTCAGCACCTCCAGAAACCTACGGAAAACCCTGCATACTGTGGTTTTGGTTCATTATCTGCATAATTTAGCATCACGAGCTGCACAGTACATTGCTACTGGGACACCAGTATAATGAATACATCTCTGCCAGCACCCTTTGAAGTGGGTCATCACTAAATGTGTTTTAGATGCTTAGTAGTATACTTTAAACACATCCTTATTGATTGTTGAAATGGCATAGCTGTGCCTGCGTGACTTACACATGCAACATTAAACCAACAACAAACAACCGTACAAAAACTGAAACTTGGACAGAAGCACTGGGGTTATTTAAACATTTTTTTAAGAACAGGTCAGTGGAGTTTTGACTGACAGCGATATAAACTATGGGCCTGACAGCGAGGTGATCTGCAGCGTCACCCTGGCTTTACCCTGTTAGTTTCAGCAGCTGTCTGTTCTGACACATGTGGAAAGACCAGTCAAAGAGGTTCCACTGAAAAACGATAATCATCTCTTTGTGCACCCATTTCAGTGACCTACACAAAATGGCATGGATGAACTGAAAAATACAATGTAAACACACACAAAAGGAGCCCATGCATGCACGTATTAAAGTAGACACAAGACCTGCTGTGTCACATACGGATGCGGATCTTCTAGTCCGCATCCGTATGTCCCCAACACACACACAAATTTGGCCTTTCTTGCTCACACTGACACCTTTTAAATGGTAATTACATGACTCAAGCAGTCTTCAACCCATCCACGCAATGCTGCCTTCTCATTTCAGTATCTGATCTGTTTGCTAAACACCTTTATTACCACATCAGCAAATTCCTCTCGGTGCAGTTCCCGCTTCCCTGAAAATGTGCTGCAGAGAAAGCTGCTATCAAATCCTAGTCCCCAGGCTGCAGGGAGGATCCATAGAGTAGAATCAGGTCCTGGCTAAAGCACTGGCTGTCGTTGTGTGTCGTTTGATGTTGCTGCATATGCTGGGTAATGTGGTGTTCAGAGTCCCTGTGTATAGTCAGCTAAACGAGCTAGCAGCCAGAGCCAGTTCTGCAGCTCCTCACGTTAGCTGGTACGGTGCACAGCAGCATCACAGAGAGAGAGAGAGAGAGAGAGAGAGAGAGAGAGAGCTGTAGCTGCAGAGTGGGCAGGGCTACTAAAGTGTGTTCCACTTCTTGAAGCAGCTGAAAAAGTAAAGAGGTTATTAAGGTGCATTTGAACAGAAATATACAACATTATGAGTGAAAAATGTAAAGGGCAAAAGGAAGTAGACAGAAATCTAAAGAAAGAATATGTAACACACAAACAAAATGTAAACAGCAAATGGCAGAAGAAGCGGCACAAAAATAAGGACTGAGTTAGGAGAACAGATTGTGTTGTAGTGGGGAGAATGGTAAAAGTAACAAGAATACTTATAGGGTGAAAAGGACAAATACAGATGTGAGCGAGTAGCACAAGAACAAGCTGAAGTGGAAAATGTTAATCAACAGAATAAGTAAAACTGGAAAGACAGAAAAGATGATCAAAACAGGTACATACAGAGAGGCCTCATTGAAAATGTTTTCACGCCTCGAGTTTGTTTGCTCTGATCTAAAGGAGTTGATGAATTTGTAAACTTGGAATGTATTCCTCTTGGTTGGTTTTCGTTTTTTCCAAGCTGTTGGATTATTCCAAGCAAACCAAAATGCATCCCTACAAACCATTCACTATACTTATGTGGTCTGATGTGTCTGGTGTGGGAGCAACAAAGATAATACAGGAAGAAGGTCCTGACTTCTGGGGTCAGATCGAAGTCAGATCACATTCCCACAAATGTACTGCTCCACGGTTTATTTGGGACCTGACTGAGACCACTGCCTCTAAAGGGTATTGGTGCGGTTCTTTTGGTCCGCACCTGGATGCGATTTAACCAGACTAAAAAGCACAGGTGAGAAAACATCCTTAGGAAAAGCAGATCAATAGACCAGCTGGAAAAGTCAAAGTTACATTCAGCAATGACAGAAGAAAGTCTCGAGTTGGATCAAACATGACAGGATCAGATGAAAGACAGAAGTGACAGTTACAGTATAGAGTGACACAGACCCATAATAATAGTTTTCATCCAAACATACATTTAGCAGACAAACAAATTATCACATTGTAATCCAAAGGCATCACTTACATTCTTGAGTTTTCGGCTGTAGTCGCTTCCCCTAAGAGAAGAAAACACAGAGAGAGACAGAGCTAGTGAGACATTGACCTCTGCTGTTCTTAAATGCAATATCCTACATAAAAATAGCAGCAGACACCTTAAACTTCACCAACTCCCACATATGCATGTCAACACAGACAGCAGGCTTGCATTTTTGGATCAAATTTATTGTTTGGTATTTATTCAATATTGTCCAGAACAACTACAGTTTAGCTCACACAATGATCAAAGAGCAACTGGGTATGTTCAAAACTACAATTCTGCACAAGCTTTACATTCATACAATAAAAAACATCCTTTATATTCATTGCCAGAAAGTAAAAAGCCACATTGGCAGCCAGATGGTTTGACTGCCAAGTGATTTCTGGGAGGTGCAGGGCAGAAACACCACAGCAGTGACCACTTAACACCAAAGACGTTGCCAAAATGAAAAGATGTGGAACCTGTGGGTTACCACTTGAAGCTATAAATGGGAAGTGGAATGAGGCAGTTGTTAAACTGATCCCAGCATGCACTTGTGTTGTGAAAACATAAACTTCTAAGAGAGGGAGGTTGAGTATCACCAAAAAAAACACAACAAAATACACACGCACAAGGACATGCAACAACATTTAAGGTCTGAATCATAAAATCTATAAACACTCTTTTTTTAACAGTTCCCGTAGATTTTTGAAGATCTAAAGGTACGTCTATTTATAAATATATAAATAATTAAGTAACATTTTCAAAAATACAATACTAGTTTAAAGTTCTATGGAGTTCTTAAGCCAGAGTTGAAGCAGAATGATGAACTTGACTGATGCCCTCAAGAGAGCAGGACATGCCAAAGTCTTCCTCCCAGGCGTTCACACACACTGATGGAGAAGTCAGGTCACCCTCAGGCTCAGCCTGGATTGTGACCAAAAAAGCTCTAACACTGTGCACAGGCATATGGTGTTTAATGCTCAGCAATATAACTAAGTGCCAGCCCAACAAGGGCCTGAAAGGATATCAATCAATTCTCAAAACGGATCCTGGACTGAAAAAGAGAGAGTGGAAAAAAAAAAGGAAGCCCATGTGTGAGCGATGTGGATTCTCTTTCTGGTGGCCAGTATGAAGAGGCTGGCAGCAAAGAGGTCTCAAATATGATGATGTTAAGACATTTTTAGTGGTTTTACACTTCATTGTGATAGCTACAGTGAAGATAGACAGGAGGGGATGACATGCAGCAAAGGTCCCGGGCCAGATTCGAAGCTGGGCCACTGTGGTATGTGGTATGTCCTCTAAAACTTTAGGTACTTATTAGAGGACCGGTAAAAAGGAAAACAGTTTGCCCTGAACAGATAACCAAATGTATTATGCTGAGGACAGTATGTGTAACAGATTGACATACAGTATGTGGCCAACAAACACAGGTAGTGGAAAACTCCAGGATGAGCTTGTCTTTCTCTGAGGTCAGCTTCCAGACAAGCAACACTTTTCTTGCACTCTGAGAGGACAAGATGACAAGATTTACAACCAGAGCGACACTTAGCTATCACTGCAATTAGTCCTTTTAAAATTAAGATCCAGTGTCTGATGACTAAAAACCTTTCCTCATTAACAACGAGAAATGCAGGATAAAAATGTCTATTTATGACAATTTAAGGCAGAGGCTCTGATGGACAGACATAGTACTGAACACGGACCCTTCCACCACCATGTGCAATTTAAATAAGAGGCTGTCAGATTCATAGTATCACTGAGATAGACATAAAAGAGACTACGCAAAATCTAAGAACCTAATCTAGCAATGGCCATCTCCTTTTTAACTATATTTTATTTTTGGACTTCGAATTGACTTGTTGAACTTGATTCCAAAGCCTGAGGGTCACAAAACGCCAAAACTCACTCAACTCAGAAGTGACATCTAAATTGTAGTAGTGCGGGGTTTTCCATGACAGCATTTAAATGAGAAAAAAGGCAGTAGAAGAGGAAGATGAGAGGAGTAAGGTGAAAGTAGCCAGAGGGGATGATCTGTAAACTCGGCCTTGTCCTCGTCCTCTCTTTCTGTCAGCTCACTAAATAAACAGAGAGACAGGTTGTTTTTCTCTGCTGTTACCTTGTAGAAGCAAACCTGAAGGACAAACGTTACAGATTCCACAAGGTATTAGATCACATTCAGGGGCTCAGTTAATGGAAACCTGTCATATTTCACATTTGTTTGGTCTGTATCAGTGCCAGTATCTATGATGTCATCCACAGAGTTCACCAATACTGAAGACAACATGCAAAAACGGACAAAAATGTACAATTGTTAAAGTATTCAGGACATAAAATATGGCACCATTCGATTAATATGATTCATATCTGTGTTTTCATGTCTTAAATGTATGATGCGTTTCTTTAATAACTCGAATATACTTTAATAACTAGAATAAAAGGATGATTTGTCACTAACCACTGAGTGAAAAGTTGATTTAAAAGTTGATTGCTGATGTATTAAAAAATCTTCCCGTGTTCATGCATTTCGGGTTTTCGTTATATTTATTTAAAACAAACCAAAGGCAGACAGATTTCATTTGTAATTTTCGTTCTGGAAAATTTTGCGTAAAATTTTCTTGACAGCTGACTGGAAACACACTCACTCCTCTTTCTTCACACTTGCTTGTCAAACTGTCACTTATCTTGGGAATCAGTCTGTTTCCATCAACACGTGGAGGAACGGGAGATATTTCAGGCCTGAGCTCATACTGTACCGGAAGCTGCCTGTCTCTACACCTTCTTGTCCAAAGCTGTTGCCTAGATGAGTAAACACCTGTCCACAGACTCAGGGGGTGAAGCACTGAAACTACTTCCTGTCATCAGTACTGTGCAAGAAAATAGCATCCTGCACGACAGAGGGTTACATAATGACTGGAAATAGCACAGGGCCACTTAAACAATGAAACCTGTGTTTCATTTTTAGATAAGTGCTAGTTGTATAGCAGGGCTGCATGATACAGCTAAAAAAATTATGACAATAAAATGATTCAATTAAGTTGATATTGATAATTATTGATAAATTTTAATGACCTATTTTTAATAAAGACCAGGAAAAATGGTTTAACCACTTTATTTATTAAAGCACAAGGTATGACTTAATAAATAAAGCAGAACCTATAAGACCAGTCAATAACGCATCACTGTAACACTGAGTTAGATTTCATTTCATGGAATTTCCTACTCTCACACAGACCTGTGAACAGTGTGGTGTGTTCAGGTTTGGAGTGTGTTTTAATCCTTTGGCTACAATGCTGATCAGTCTGAAAGTGGCTGAATGTATGCAATTTATTTTTGATGGTGTTAAAGTTGTTTTTTTTTTTCCCGAGCTGCTGCCATTTTAATATCTTATATAGCAATTACAAACTGTGAGCCGTGTTGCTGTCATGTAGGCTACCACAGGTAGCTGCCTTAGCTAACTTACTTCTGATATTTTCCAGCGAAGATTAAAAAGGCCGGAGTTATAAATGTTTACTGGCAGATATTACAACACAACTGAACACCCCCCTGTTAAATGCACAACATATAACATTTCCACAACAAAATATCTAAAAACGACTGGGCCTATGACGTATGTTTTGTCGAATT
>JAPQRN010000002.1:8582998-8597436 GCA_037367275.1 Coranthus polyacanthus
ACAATGGTTCGCAAAATGCAGCTAGTGGGTTTTGATGGATATCACTTGATTACATGCATTTGTAACCTTAATCTAAACCCCTCTTAAAAAGTGTCTTTAAAAGTCTATTTTGTTTGTTAAGTCACCTCTCAAAAACAATTTTTATATTAAGTTACATTTTAAACTATTTCTATTTTTCTACATTATTTAACTTTTTTGATTACTTCTGTTTTTATCATTGTTCATGATTCTATTCTATCATATAAAACAGTTTGTAATTTTATTTTGAACAGCGCTTTATAAATAAAGCATATTATTATCGTCATTTTTGTAGTTTAAATATTATGCTCACTTTTATTGTCCCCGCAGGGAAATTCATTCTCTGCATTTAGACCATCCCAGTACATTAGGAGCAGTGGAGGACAGTAGCTGTTAGCTTTAAAAGTTGTAACAGGATAATCAATTGTTATTGTAGCAATGATTGCATGGTGGAAAACATGTCCTGTAAGAATGTGGCTGTGTAATTACCCGCCCCTTGTAAAAAGCCAGAAAGGGCTCATTGACAACCATTACTGACACCATGAGATAAGAAAAGCAATTTCTGCCCAACCCAGACTTCCCCGTCTGTTCTGTCAGGCTGTGATCCAAACAAAATCCAGCTTCCCTTGCACTTTTATCCACAACTTATGTCTTGATCTCCTGTTTCATTGATGTTGCTCTGCAGCTTATGTGGCCTGCTCTTTCAACTAAATGTCAAAAAGCAAAATTTAATTTTTAGATCCACAGACTTCGGGACAGCAGCAGTGGACCCCGTGGAGAGCGAGTCAGGAAGAAAAGAGAGTTGGAAGTACATTTAGCATGAGTTCTAGTGCTATCAACTTTCAGTGTGCCTCTATTTGCACGTCGGCCCTGATCCTGAAAGGCCACTTCATCCGGATCAAGGTCTTAGGTTGGCATGAAAGAGGTCCACTGTATTGCACTGTACAATTCTGCTGAAAAGTATCAGAGTTCAGGTCTACTTAAATTCATACGCCGAAAGGTGAGCTAAGGTATTTAAAAGAAAACAGTGTACAATATATCAGTTCAGCATTTGGGAACAGAAAGAGTTTATTTTGCTTAGATGAAAAACACTCGATTGTACAAGGCTTGATACTTTGATCCAACAGCGGGCTAGTCTACAGATGATCTAGTTCACTGTACAACTGTCTCTATGTGCAGTACATGAGCTTGAAGGGGTCAGTGTCAGACACATGACTGGCAGCTTGACTCTGAGGACTGAAAGGAGGTTTTTCAGCTACAGGTATCTGTAATTAAACCCTGGCCTATAAAATACACATACACACCTGGTAGCCTATAAAGGGACAGTTTGTCTGTATGTTTATTTGTTGTACAGGTAAATGGAATATGTGCTGTGACAGGTGTTAATTATTAAGCCACATTTTTGCTTTGGAAAGCTGCACAGATATCAAAGCTATTATCTTAAGTTAGAAGGTATTTGTTTATGAAACAACCCCTATGATACGCCTGTGACGTCCTGCTGACAAACACATTTCTGAAGTTTATCTAAAGGAAATGCAGCATGGCAAATTATCAACAGAGCACTGAATCCGCGCTTCCCTGGAGAGACACCGACGTGAACAAAAGACAGAAGGTGCAGCCGTGTAACAATGCGAGAAGGGCAAAGGATGCTCGAGGAAAAAGTGATAACGATCACAGGATTGTTTAGGTGGAAAAACCTTAGTGTCAAGAATGAGAGCAACACTTACCAAGCCAGCGATGGGTGTTGGAAGTCTGTTGATTTTCTTCACCAGGCCAGGTTTAATAGAGCTCAGCAACCTGCGAAAGAAACATAAAAAGAGCCATCACAAGCTGCATGCAATAAGAAACAAAAAGCAGCGTCACAATGTTTAAAATGGCTTTCACGACCAGCATTTATTTCATCAAGGAGAACTAAATATTTGTTGACAACTTATTGTTCATGATGAAAACAAGAGTAGGAAAAACAAAAAGTAACATTTAAAAATCCCAACGAAAATTAATCAGAATATCAGAGAAGAAAACGTTTTAATTAAAAGAAAAAACAAGCAGTTTTATTTAGGAAGTTGTGATAGTGTCAGCAACTAATGCAAATTCAGTCCTCGTGAATTTTATCCAAACACAACAACTTCTCTACAAATCTAACCAGTCACTGCAGTCCTCTGTGCACATATTTTGTTTGGATTATTGTAATTATGAGCCTTTTTGCTAAGATTATTAGAACACTCATAACAAGTTTTTTTGTCACCAAAAACATGCTTTTTAAAAAAGAGGGAAAAAAAACACAATTTTTACTGAATCCCAAAAGTTCAATGCAAAAAACAAAAGAAAACACACCTAAAAACACATTTTTAAAGAAAAGATGCTTTGAAATCAGGTATTTTAGGCCGCAACAATCTCAAAAATAGCTTGTGAAATCCTGGAGGGACGGTTTTGAAAGAATTCTCATTCCGGCTGACTCAAAAGGCACAACAGTCAAAATAGACTAAAAATGTGTGACACTGCATGAGAAAGAGGGGAACAAAAAGCAAGTAAGAAACATTTTTTAAGGGTCCCACAAGGACATCTGGAAGGTTAATAACAACAGAGAATCCTAAATCAAAGCTAGTTCCAGTACACTTAATATCTGTGAGGAGGAAGAGGAGGAGGAGGAGGAGGAGGAGGAGGAGGAGGAGGAGTTTTTTCTGGTGTTGTCTGTCACTGAATGCACACACAGAGGCCAAAACTCTTTTTAGAAATTCGCAGCACATTCCTACAACATGGGGATTCTTGTCAGATGTGAACAAGTCACAGTTCCCGCCGTTCCCTCTTTTCCTCACTCCATCTGTGTCTCCAGTTTCATCCTTTGTGTGTGTTTTCATCAGAGGAAGCACTGTAATGATTCAGCCTTGTAAAGGAAACCCACCCTTGGATACTCTTACGGTGTTAGATATCAGTAGTCCTGTGATGTTCACGTCATTCCAGCAGTTATTTTGTGATGAAGCACTGTAATTTTCCCTTTTTCTGATCCCTCTCTCCTCAGCCTGCCTCATCTACTTCTGTTAAAGATTTCTTGCTGTTGTGTGCTTCCCAGAATAACTATTAAACAACCCTGAGAAGGGTGTTCTCTATGCTACATACAGTATGTGTAGGTGGAAGGACTGAGCAATGGCAACAGCAAGAGGAGAATATTCCTGCTCTTAACAAGTGTGCCAGAAATGTGAAGAAAGATGAAATGCATTGTGACGGACTGATTTTTTTTTCCTCGTTATGACGATGGCATGACAGACGGCATGCTTCGGGGTCCTCTATCATCTCCAGTGTACCTGTGCTGTATAGGTCAAATATAAAACTATTTGTTTGTTTTTGTTATATGCACAAATCTGTGGCTTGTGTATAAAATTTTCCCTTGACACATTTGAAAGTTGTTAGAGCATTGCGGGGAAGTTGGAATCACAAAAAGAGTGACACAATTTTCCTGGATTCAAAACAAAACACAAACAGTCAAACAAATCGTAAATGTTTCATCTTACAAGGATGAACAAGGACAAACACATTTCCTGACACCTTGGGTGTCAGAAAAACAAGGAAGAGGTTGGTAATTGTTTTGCTTTTTGCAGAAGTGAGATTGAAAGGCATAACACAGTGACGTCCAACCTGCTCTCCTCTCAGCCTCCTGGATGCCATTTAAGTGCATTAGTTGATTAAATGCTGGTACTCGTCATGATTTAGTTAACTTAATTCATCTCAGCCAACAAAATGATTCTTTAGAAATGTAATTCTGTTTTCTAAATGTGTGACGCAATCTGGTTTCTAGGAGTTTGTTGAAAGTATAAAATAAAAACATCCAGATCATGGCTCCAAACATCCAGGAATATAAAGATAAACAAAAAGTGACATTCCTGTCTAGGAAAAAAAACCTTTCAGTATTCAATAAGAGGTTGTGCAACCACTTTTCAATATTCAGTGATATCGGAGAAATTCCAAAAGCAGCAGGGGCACTGCTAAATGAGTTTTGATGTCTGTATTCACAATAGACACGTTTTTAAACACTGGGCTTGTGTAACTAAACTTGGCACAGAGGAATGTGAAAGAAAGAAAGTGCAAGTGTGTGTGTGTGTGTGTGTGTGTGTGTGTGTGTGTGTGTGTGTGTGTGTGTGTTTCCACCCTTGTTTCACCACTTACACTCATTATGAGTGGACAGACAAAGGTTCATGTGTCACACTGGCGGTTTCTCTGACCACAGTGCTACAACATATCACTGCACTTATCCAAAAAAAAAAGAGAAAACAACTGTTTGATTGTTAATTTTCTGTAAGGGTAAGGGTCTTTACAATACTGAAAAAAACCCAAATGTCTGTGTGTTTAAAAGGACGGTTTCTAGAATTAAATTTGAAAAAATGCTGCATAGGATCTACTCTAAAATTTTATGGATTTGTCCTTGGCTCATGTCCTACTTTTCTACTAAGTTTCACGCAAATCGTTCTTGTAGTTTTTGCATCCTGTTGACAGACAAACTAACTAACAAACCCACAAACAAACCAACAGACACAAGCAATTACAATATCTCCTTAGCAGAGGTAAAAAGACACTTTTTGCTGCTCCACTGAAGTACACCATTCACTGCCCTTAACCAAATAAAAGGATCTCTGTTTCACACTCAATAGGAAGGCTTTGTTTCTTCAACTAAGATAAAAGCTAAATAGACATAATATAATTATTAAACAGATGAAAAAGAAAGCAATGTAATCAGAACTTACTCGCATAACAGTATCCCGTTCTCCAAACCTCCTCTGAAATCCTTGTCACCAAAGCATCTTCCCGTCACAGCCTGCAAAAGGAGAGAACGGAGTGAGCAAAACAAGGTAAAAACATCGTTTAAAAGCAAAACTAAATTAAATGCTCATATCAGCCTCTGAGTCTAAAGTCTAGACACAAAAACTTCACTTAGAAACAAACAATGACCTTTATCCACACTCCCTGCACGTCTTCAAAGTAAATCTCGGGAGTGGTATGGAGAGCTGCACAAAGAGCTGCCGGTCGTATATCAAGTCCCCCTCGGTTAACGGTGCTAAACACTAACAAGCTTGACATAAGCTGCAATCATCCCGACCAAATGGCTCTGGCGGGCTAATATGTTGTGACAGGGGATTTATCGGGTAATAGTTGCTCAGACCCCTTGAGGAGGGGAAGCAGCGAGTTTGCATGTATTTGCATGACTACAGTGCTTTATCAGACATGTGTTCCTTTCTTGGAAATCGCAATATATGGCTAACCTGTTGTATACGAACGCCTTCTTTACATTGTTAGAGTTACACACACAAAACCGTCAAACAATAAGTTAACTTATACGGGTTTATTTACAGTAAAGTTCATATTCTGTCTAAAGGAACATTCAGGCCTTGGTGGTCCACTTTCATCTGAAATTCTGACCTTTTTTCAAAAGAGCTAACGGGGTTATGTGAATCCAGCTGACTACTTAAAAATAATGCGCACACATTTTGAAGACAAACAATTTAGGTGCAAACCTTGACAACAACTGAGAAATTATTTATCCCCCTCCAAAATATATGCCTTGTAGGACTTTTAGGCCCCAGGACCACTTAAAATCCATTTATTCTCACAAACATTGGCAGACATTTGGCCCTAACATGTGGGGGAATCCCTTTGGACTGCTGGTTTGGAAGCCAAAACAATTACAAGATTAAATTTCCTGTGAGTTTCTTTTACATTTATTTGCACAGCTGTGTAAGAAAAAGGTTAGAGATGTAGAGGGTCTGGCCTGACTGAGGGTTTCTGTCAGCTTCTTGGCCCATTGGGGAGTCTGGACTTGTTACAAAAGGAATGGACTGCTGTATGTCAGTGAGTAGGCCGACAGCAGGCCTCATTTCTGCTGCTGGGGGGCACTGACACTGAATGTTTATGGCTCAGGAGTGGGACAGACAGACAGACAGACAGACCGAGAGATTCACAAAAAAGACACAGTGGGAAAGCGGCACAGATTTTCTCTGTATGCTGACATTTAGCCATTCCCTGCCTTTATTCCTGTGGCAGTAGTTGTGAACAGGGCATTATGGGCCGACTGTTGACAAAGTGTTGAGTGAAGTCTGAGTGTGAGGCCTAAATGTCTGCCTCACAGTCCAAACACATGGTCCAGAAAACCCACATTCCACGATTACAGTATGACCCTGCTCTGCAGGAAGACATAACATTAACGGTCGATTAAAAAACTTAAAGGGGCACAGCCAGTTGAGTGGCAAACGTCAATGACAAAGAGGAAACTCTGTGAAAAGTATTAGTGGTGAAAAACAGATGAATTGGGTATTTTTCTTTTCATCCACACTTGCAGCATGGCTCTGTAGATGGAAAGTCTGTCAGTTGGAGAACTTGACATCAAACTGAACCCAAGTTCAGAAACATGGTGAATATTCTATCTGTTTAACATCAGCACACCGACACTGTCACTGTGAGCTTAATATGCTGCCTCTCGCATTTAGGTCAAAGCATCACTGTGCATATGCATAGCCTCACTCCCGTGTATGGTTAGTGCACTAGATAACACTGACAGGCACCGGTGGAATTAAGAACTTTTACTCAGGCACTCAAATTATTTTCCCTTACTCTTACTTGTACGTTGTAGAGATTACAAAGCCCATTGAGGCAAATTTGTGATTTGTGATACTGGGCTGTATAAATAAAACTGACTTGACCTGAGTTTTTGTTTCCACTCCACTACATCTCAGGTAAATGTTGTACATTTAAGTCCATTACATTTGTCTGACAGCTTTAGTTATTTTTCAGATCATAGTTTTTGATCCCCTTCCTGTCCAATGAAATGTATTTCCAGATGGTTTGACTTTGAAAGTTTAATTAAAGGATCATTAAAAACAACACATTAACAAACATTAAGGACGAATGACAAATTAAAGGAGTAAGTGTTCCTTTATGGGTTGAATTTAAAATTGTCCCTCTTCTTAAGCTAAATAAAAACCCTCTTGAATTACCTGGGGAATGCACTGACACAAAGATGAAAACAGGTGTTTTTCTGATCTCATGAAAAGTTGACTTTTTAGAAATACAAGGTTCTCACGCTACCAACATATGAAGATCTTTTTGATTAAACAAACCAACAGTTTATAAAGTAGTTCAAATGCGCTCAACCTTAAACATCTACGGTAATAAAATGCAACAGACGCATTAATGCAGCAGTAAAATGAATCCAAAAACATCACATATAATAAACAGTAAAACACTGAGAGGAATCATTTTACTGCACAATGATTATTTTTCTGATAATACTTGTAATGAAGTATTTTCACATGGTGCCATTAGAACTTTTTCTTAGGATGTGAACATTTCTTCCACCACTGCTGAGAGGCTAAAACCCATGAACTGCATTTTCATAACAGCAAGAGTAGTAGGATAATTATCTTGCTTTTACTTCTTGTCTTTTCCATTGGGCTTCTGCCTTACGGCTTGGCCAGAAACAAACCTGTTTGGCTCTGCAGACTGAGGTTTAACTTAATCAATGAGATTAATTCTGTCTCCAAATCTGGCACTGAGAAATGTTTGTGAAACAAAAATACTCGCTAAACGTGTAGCTCTATGACTAGACAACAACAGCATATAGATCCCACTACTTGTGTATAAAAGGTCTATTTTTAATGCATTAGAGAAACAAATTTCCTGATATTACATTATTAAAACAACATTTTGTCAACTGCACAAAAGAGAGCAACCTATCTATTTTGTCTTCTCTGTAGATAAATAACCTTTTCAGTTTTCACGAGAGTAACATTTCCTGGTCTGATCTCAGTGAAGATTCAGCGTCCTAGATACTTTTATATCTGCAGCTTAAAAAACCTGCAGCAGAGCAGATGACCTTGATTTAGAAGCTCCTCAATAAATGTGTCAAATGAATGTTGGTACTGTGCTCACTAAAACTGGATACGTTTAACTGCTTGGACATGCAGAGGTCACCGTTATCCTGAAAGCCTCATCGCACAGTAAACATAATTAGGTTTGCTCTCAGAAAATAAATAAAACACTAAGAGGAAACATGCTGGCCATTACAGATGTTAACCTGTGTGCTTTAAGTCACTCCAGCGACTAGGTCAACTCTACCTTGTCAATGAGAACGACTGTATGAGATTACAGCGCCACCATGTTTACAAGGATTGGCCTACAGTTAAGGACAGTGAGAGAAGCATTAAACATAAAAACACATCTGTGGCTGCTTTGGAGACAAACATAATGAAACTGAAGGAGGACAACTTGGGTGTATATGGTGCTGAACAAGGTTATGATTAGAAACACAGAAATCCTTCATACTCATAATTTTGTGCAGAAAAAGAGAAAAGATTAGACATTAAAATCAGTCTATAGATGTATTCACAAAGATTTTCCACTCATAATAAATCCCAAATGTCATTACATTCGTCTCTGGTGGGCCCAAACCCTGACGGGTAAACCATGCTGTTGAGGTTAGGTCAATTAATACACTATCCCTAGGGGCAGTGCATGCTTTGGGTTTTATTCACATTAACATAAATTACACATTTCTCTTCTGGTTATGACTAGGTCTGAACTTTTTAAAATGGTGGCGTGGCTCGTTGTTCGGTTTGGCAGTGACTGGAAAGCTGCTAAGAACCTTGATTCATGGACATCTGTTGCTCCCATAAGTGTTGAGTTGAAACTCCTCTGTCTCCAGAGAGAAACACTGAGTTTGAGACACCTTAAGTCTGGGCATCATGTATATCAGCAGTAACAAATGCTAAATCAATAGACCAACAAACAGACGCTGTTTGGAAGGGCAACAAAATATGTACCTCACCATAATTAGACTGAAATCTACAAGGATGCACAGGTCCATCATTTTTGCTTTTCATATAAGTATTAGCGCTACTGTTGTACATTATAGTGGTATGTGCTCCATCTTAGTGTATATGGAACGAGTAAAGTAAAACGAAAACCATAGAAACATTTGCATAATAAAGACGCTGGAAACTTCTGAATTTGAACAGTTTTTTAAAACCACAGCAGGTTCATATGAGGGGACTCTTAAAAAGAGGAATGTGTCCCCTTTGTTGTTTGCAGTGGAATGCAGCCCATATTGTTGCACAAACAATCAAACAATGCCAGTTGGATATTTTTCCCAGCTTTTTAGCTTCCTTCCCCCTGGAAACCTTTCATGTCCAAACTAAAGTCATTCTCATGGATTCATGTCCAAAGCGGTCATCATTATCACATTGGTATCCACAAAGATAGGAAGTTTCTGTTAGTTTAGAGATGAATGAATACATTTTACAGAAGCAAACATGACTTCTGCCAAACTCTTTCACTGCTTTCCTGAGGGAGCGGTACTGTGTGAATCTCTTTTATTTTACTTTGATGAATAATAAAATAGAAAAGCCAATATAGTTCTAACATTAAAACTCTCAGGAGACTTTGCTTTCATGTTGTACGAGATAAAACAATATTGTGATGAGAAGGGACTGTCTATGTGTGTCAGTGAACCACAATTCAGAAACATTTCACCAAAATAATATTGACATGAAAAAAATACCAGTTTTAAAACACGACGTGTAAAGCCTGCAATGCAGTCAACATGTCAGCTAACATAAGAGCTTTACTTCAAAGATCAATCAGAGGACCGCACATCACAAGTGTCTAAACTGGCGATCTACAATCCCTCCGCCCTGAGGGAAATCCAGTGAAAACAGATACAGTAAATTGCCTTGCAGCAGTAATCTTGGAGGCCGTGCATTGGACACGTACCTGTCCTAAATTACCAACCAATAATTCAAGGTTTGGAGACAGGATGGTTTCTGTAACTTATGGAAGTAAAACACTACTCACGTCAAGGCCCCAAGGCAAAGCGCGATCAGCCTGTTAAAGAGTTGACAGCTGTTAGCTGGAGAGCTGGTGAACATAAACACGGACATGTGCGTCCAACCCACATGACTGCTTTATAGTCACACGCCTTCTTCTTCTTTCGAAGGCACTCTACTTTACAGGATGTTGTTATACGTGTGTTGCATAATCCTGACAGAATCCGACGCTGTGCATCCAAGTTCAAGAACGCATGTAAACACGTCTTCTGGTCTTTAGCCAATAATCTTGTTAATTCAACTTGGCATGAAAGCTTAATCTGTAAATGCTTCTGGTTCTGATTAACAGTACAAAAACAACACCGTGTAACACGGCCATTCACCAATATAAGTTTTATAAGCAGGGGAGCAGAAATAAGCATCACTGCTGATTCATGATTTGTTTAGTCTTGTCTCTTCCTTAAGCAATACAGTGAACAATAAAACCACTTAACTTGTTCATTATTGCAGACCCTAAATCAAAGGTTTCATGACAAGGCAAAACACTGCACTGGCACAAAAAGTGACTCAATCAGCAAGTTCTTATCATCATAAAAAAGATCAGACTCTTGCCTTTGTCTTTGTGCGAAATAGGATTTGTAGAAAAAAAAAAAACAGTCTGAAGCCAAAACAACAGTATTGAAACTGATAACATCTGACTTTTCATATGAAGGGGCCCCCTGGCTGTGGGTCCCCCCAACTCATGGAGCTTGAACAAGTTCAGCCAAAGGTCAGGAATGGTATCTGACTACAATCAATCATCCGGACCTTTTCACGAGCTGCCACCACTGCCACCACCACGGGGATCCTCCATTGTGACTGTGGGCTGTTTGCTCAGTGCACGGTGTGTTGGTATGCTACTGGATGAACTGAGCTGGAGGGGGTTATCTGAGAATTTATGATACTAGTGTCTTTGTATATTAAACGTTGAGTAAGTTAAATTGCATTACATTGCAATTTATTTTCTGTAATTTTAAAGGCTGTAACACACACAAAAAAAACCACGAAGCAATAAGAGGAAAATAAGAAAATCCTACATGGGATTGGCAAAAGGTGTGAATCCCTAGGGGTAGGAGAATGAATTCTGGAGACAGTGCCGTCGTACTACTTTATATACTAGGAACAATCATGATTAATGGTGTGTGCTGTCGTAATTAATGATTGGAAAGTTGTGTGTTTGCGTGTGGGCATATTTGTATAATCACATTGTCATTTAGACTGTACCTAAATTGTAAACATTTTAAATTATTAAGTGAATATATAATTGTAAAATATTTCTGTGTTTTCAAAAAGTCAATTGCTTTTTCAATATAATTTCAAATCACTAAATGCAGTTGATTCTTGGCTCATGCATGAGGCCCAGTGTTAGAAAAAATGAAGAGAAAAAGAAAAATCCAAGATCTTTCTCTGGATCTACTTCAAAATGTAAGTGGTTCTCCTTTGGCCCATGCCCTACCCTTCCAACAAGTTTCATGAAAATCAGCCTGGTAGTTTTTGCATTATCCGGCTGAGGAAATGAAAACATAACATCCTTGGCAGAAGTAATAAAAGTAATAGTTGCAGACCTACAAAAAAAGATAAATACAATCTGCCAGTGACATAAAACTACATTATTACATGTCAAGACAAAATAAAGCAATTTATAATTTTGGGTGTAACGAGATAAATATACAACCTCATAATTCTGAAATTTCCCATCCAGATAGAAGACGAGGTGCCCAAGGCATCTGGGGCCAATGTGGGCTTGGAAAACAGAATAGCTCGTATCTTTTTTCTGTTTCCTAATTTTAGCATGCATCATGAGGTTTCCCTGAGTGGGCAGAGGTTTTATAAGATTTGACCTAATTTGGATCAAAGCCCACATGCCACTAAAGTAACAGATCCAACCATTCACAATGTCAAGCTTATCTGGAGACAGTGACGCAGGCATAGTTGAATACATGCTTAAGTAAGAGTCAGAGGGCTAATCTGATGAGCACATTCAAGCAGTCAAATGCCAAATTCAATTGAACTCAGACTGTGATATTTTTTGTTTTTTAATGACAACGATCTGTGGACCACCTTGGGTCACAAATACAAAGAACATTCACTGACTCACCCACAACAGCACAGACATCTGATGTTGCATGTGTTTACAGAAGGCCGACTGCAAACGGCCCAGTTTTTTTGTTTTGGCGGGAGTAAAAAAAAAACTGCAGAGGAAGCGGCTAAAGTTCTAAATCAATTGAGCTGAGCAGGACTAGCAGTGGAGTCACTGCCCAGGCCAGAGACAATGAACAAGAGAGTATTATGAAACAGGGATTATCACACGTAATGACAGTTAATAGACTATAATTGGCATGGTATTATCCAGTGGAATCAGCACTGGACCACAACAGTCCAACCCCAGAACTGGACTGAAGCATCTGAGGAGAATATTTTAGGCGAATTTGATGAGAGCAGACTATTTAGACTCCGTCTGTTGTAACAGATGACCATGTTTCGTAAACTATAATGGCAACCATCTTGAAAGACCACCCCGAAGTTACAAGAATAACGATCTCTGTCAGAAAAAAAGGGCCCTGACAGAAGACGGATTAACAATTTTCTAGAAAAAAGACAACATGAGACAAATTATCTGTGGGACACAATGTTATGCAAGACCTTTAGGTTAACCACAAGTTTACCGTTCATATGTGCCAACCACACACTGTGGGCAATGGCAATAAATGATGATGATTTGTAGTCATGGAGAGCACAGTAATGAAGAAAAGAAGACATAAATGAGAGAAATCACTCAAAGCTAAACAGAAGTGCACTGAACTATGCAGTCTTAAGACTGTTTGTTGTAACAACATTTTGACATTCCCAGATTAACAGACTGAACATCAGTTTACACTGTACACAACAATAGTTTACAATATACTGAAGTGAAAGTGAGGAGAGAGCTTAGCCACCTTTAGTTATCCTCACTGCTTTTCACATATTTAAAAAGAGAAACACACGTCTTCTGCTATTCTCTCATTTTTGTCAGGAAAGCACAAATGTTCCCAGATCCTGTGAGAGTCATCTGGCGTGGGAAACCTTACACAACCCCTGATTAGTCATCCATTTCTCCTACTCATCAAGATGCACTGATTTCATCTGTGTAGAAACTATATTATATTTGCATTTTAAACTATCGCTTATATTAAATCATTAAATCACGCTCAGTCACAGGCTAAATTGGAAACAGTCTTGTAATAACACACCTGGGGTTACTGCTCTGTCAGTTATACGGGTCTGCAGGAGTGGTTTACACCATGGTGAAGCTGTTTTTAATGTCACACCTTAGTTCCTACAGACTCTGGAGGAACTGATGGGGTCTCAGTCAATGTTCGTCTGTTGTTTGTGGTTACACTGTAAATCTGAAGACCACCCAGTAGTTTGCTCCATATGCAGCTGCATTCTCAAATTTCTCTAATGCTTATTTAAAGGGTGAAAGATCTATTGCTATTTTATCCAAAACAGAAATACATAAAGTTAATATATGATCTAGTTAGATATTAAAAGAACAAAATTTAATGTGGGCAAACAGAGTAGAAAAATAACAAAACAAACACATAACAGTCAGAAAACACTGCTCTTATGGTGGGTCTACTGTTAACCTTTTGACAGTATCATTTCTGTTTATGTTATATGTTGTAATAAGATTAAAGTATCTCAGTGCAACTTTAAGAAACAACCGTGTAGCCTTTAAGCTCTGTGATTTGTTTGGCATTGTTTTGAATAACAGTGTAGCTGTAAAAATAATGCAGACTGCAAGAACTTGACGCTGCCTGTTATTACGCACCCTAAAGACGCAAGAATCACTAATAAATCACCTTACTAAAAATGTTTTTATATTTATATGTAGGTGCAGCTTTTTTGGGGAAATACAATATTTGCAGCCTTAACAAAGCTGGCTACTTTACATGACATTACTAAGAGAATATATCAAAATTACATGACAAAATTTGCACAATTACACATTTTCTCCCGTTGTGTAAAGGAAATTTTCTAACTAAATTAAGAAAAGCTCTTAGGAGCATGAGAGAGGGAAAGAGTAAGAGAGAGAGAAGCTGCCATATTCAACAAAACAACTCTGTGACAGTGATTTCAAGAGACAAGAGCAGGAACTTGGAGTGCGAGAGGTTTTCCAGTGCTGGCTCAGTCTTACAGTCTCAATTCAACAGAGCAATAAATCAAACACTTCACAAGAGAGAGGAGAGCCATGTGACACATCAGTATATATGCTTCAACGAGACAAGTTCGGGGGTCAGATTACACCTCCGCTTCTTTAGATCTTTGGTTCCTTTGTCTCCTTTTGTCTTTCTCAGTAACAAATGAGCTACTGCTAATTTGATAGTGACACATGTAATTGAAGTATGTTGTGGTTAAGTATGTTCAGGTGGATTCTTGTCCTTCAGTAGTTGAACATATGATATCAAACGGGAACCAAGCAGGAAATGCTGTCAAAAAAAGGAAGAAGTAATTAAGAAGCTTAACTTCTTTGTTCTGCGGTTAGGGTCACATCCACTGTCTACCAGCCAGAAATATTCTTAAAAGGTAAAACAC
>JAPQRN010000002.1:8597536-8618122 GCA_037367275.1 Coranthus polyacanthus
AGCTTAACTTCTTTGTTCTGCGGTTAGGGTCACATCCACTGTCTACCAGCCAGAAATATTCTTAAAAGGTAAAACACAGTAAAAACACAACAAAGTTCAACGAATCATCACTCGACTTAAGAACGGTGGCAGCTTCTACCAGTATCCTTTTTCAATTTAGACACTAAGAGATATGGAGGTAAAATCTTTTTTTCCTTGTGCAAAAGCAGACAAAGACATGGTGATAGAGGTCTGGGCAATTATGGTAATGTACACTATGAGACTGATAAGGTTTAGCTTACTACGACCTCAGCTATTCCAGTAATATTGTTATTGCTGTTGGCTACTGAGTCAGTGTCTACCAGTGAATGCAATTAACTGTGAATCAGATAGAATGATCATACATCTGATAAGCTGTCAATCTGCGTGTTAAAGCAGAAGACAATCTAATGTGTACACATTTCAGAAATGCTCCGTTTCCTTTCAAAACCTCGGAATTATGTAATATAACAAGATTTCATATACACCAAATGTTCGTTTTTAGCAACAGAGTTCCTGTGGGACTCTGGAAAGAACAGAGATGTAATATTTACTAGTTTTTTCAGTGGATCTTTCAGAAACCCTTTGACCCTTGTTAAAAGTTCTGTTTCCTTTCACATGAAAGATGAAAAGCAGAATGGCCTGAAACCAAGTTCTCATCAGAACTTTATGTGAACAGAAGCATAGCTGCTTCATTGTTAAGCTGTATGTGTCTGTCTACAGTCTCTCCTTATTCAACCTTTAATAGATAGAGTAGAAGCTAAGAGTTCAATAAAGATAAATCTTTAATGGGTGTAACTCACATCTCCATGAAAATGTGTTCAGCAACGTGACGGTAAGAAATAAATTATGCTACTAGACAAGGACTGCTAAGTATCAATGCAAGTAAAGAGCTCAAGTGCTGACAAGTGCTGTGAGCTAACGAAAAGTTAATGAAAAAGACAGTTATGCTGATGAGAGATTTTTAACACCACAAACGCTGATGCTAGTTTCTGCAAAGCTTCTCAACAAACAGCAGAACTCGTGATGACAAAATGATGTCGTCAAGTTAAATCTCTTTTGTGCATCTGCAAATGATTTCGTCACGAAGGATGAAAGCTTATTTAATTTTTAAATTATGGGTCTGTGATTTCACTGGATTAAAAGGAGGTACATAAATTAAATAATTTAATTACAGAGAGACAGACACTGCCATTTCATTATTTTCATCAAACATAATGAATTTCAGTCCAAATAATTCTTTACATTCCTTAGTTTGCTTAAAAGTAACAACAAGTAAAAAGTGGAAATCAGTGGAAAAGACTAAATATAAAGTATAGATAAACTGATGACATTTCATACCACTATGAAAAAGTGAAGCCAAAATATTACAGTTCCATGAGCTGCCATGTTTCTTCTGAGTCAAGCCACAGTTAGAGCAGTAGAGTCACACCTAAATGAATCTTACCAGCGTTCAGTAATTAAAACTGTCGGTCACGTATTTAACTCCCCTACCTGTCTGAAAACACCTGTGATTCGACAAAGCCTGTGTCGTGTTGTAGATTTTCTACAGCCTCTAAGTCCAGATGAGGTGCAGAAGTCATGTTTCCTGTCAGACCACTTGAATTACAACATGCTGAAAGGCAATTATGGAATTTTTGTCAAGTTTGTTACAAACTCTCATTGCAGACATTCATACAGAAGAAAGATTTCTACTCAGGCATGTCTAAGTCTACTTTATATTAGACCTGTGAAACAAGATGGACTGTCACAAGTGACACACGTACTACAGACTTGCAGAAATATTTAATCTCTTTAGGTTAAAAAAATAAAAGGTATTTGTGACTTTGTTCAGAAACACAAGCCTTTAACTTCCACCATGCAACACACAGTGCTTTTTGCATTCAAAGCAAACACTGGGCATTAAGACAGAGGAGACTGCTTTCTTCCAAACTTGTTTTCCTAAGAACTTACACAGACTGCATTCTGACGCCTAGTTCACTCTTTATGTCTCTCATTCCCCTCGACTCTTGATAAGCCCCTCTGCTAAAACCAGCCAAATTTCCTGCGAGTAAAACGGCCTAGCCATGAGCTAAATGTTTGTATTCCAGCAGGTCCGTCCCATTTCCACCCTGATTAGATGATGGAACAATGTTTGGGTTGTGGATTAACCCCACTCCTGGCCCCCATTGCTGCTACTCCCTTCCACCCCCATCCCTTCCTACGTTTTTTCCTCCAATTCTCTTCTGAACCCACATAAGGAGAAAGGAAGGACTATTTGGCCTGAGGATGGCTTGGCAGTTGTCAGGGATAAATGAGAGGTATGAAGGAAACTTTGACTATAGGGCCACATTTGAAAAGGGCTGCGAGGTAGGAGGCAGGCTGTGGTTTATTACATTGTATTGTTTTAGCTGCAAGATGATGCTGACAGTTGTGAGTTGCCTGAGACGAGATGGGAGGGAAAAAGACGCACAGAGCCTTTATTGTGTTGCCCACGTTGACTAACAAATCCCAGGTCACCACACACACATGTTCACTTCAATGAAATGAGACTCTGGAAGTAAACGTGTGAATAAATACGTGAAAAAGGACTCTTCCATGAAAGTGAAAAAATGATTGTGACTTTAACAAACAGAAAATTAGTGGGGTCAGGCATTAGGTTAATAGATACAGAGGCATCTGAGGGTGACCAGGGTTTGAAATTAACACCTGCCACATACCACGGATTGGCAGATTTTCCATTTGGCAAATCGTGAAAGGTGCCACAATAGTAGGTAAATGTTTGTACCATATTAGTCATTTAAACTACTGTATGCTGAGTCTCCACTGTGTTTTGGTGTTGTAAAATTGCACTGCTTGTGTCCTCTGACTGATGACCAGCATTTCATTGTCTTTGCAAGATGAACATCCACAATTAATATAAAGCTGGGCGATAATCATAATTATTGTGATTAGGCCTGATACTAATATTATTTGAAATAAGCGTGATCATTTTACATATGTGTAATAATCACCTCCATTCACCTGTATAAAAACTGTTGGGTGAAACTAAAAGAAATAACACTTACTACTCTTGCTACTCTAATACTATTATTTCCACATTGTTTATCATCATTTGACTGGAACTCTTTTAATAACATCATCTTTTTGAGCCCCATTCTCCTTCTGCTGTGGGTTCAATGAATAGACAGACAATAATACCATTAATCAAAATTATTCATATGACAATTAATTGTCAGCTACAATTTCAATATTATAATAGCCCTAATCATGATATATTTTCACAATATACATTTTTCTTTGGGTTTATTTTGTTTACACTGTCAGCTAAAACACTTCATCTTCACTTCAAATGTTTCAAGGTTTTGTTGTTTTACTAATTTTACTCATGCATGTTTTAATGTTGACCAAACATTTTATCATTATAATAGTTTTGAAAGTTCTGCCTCTAGATTCTGAAGTGTTCAGTGTCATATTCTGACCAAAAAAAAAACAAAAAACAACACAAATAACCATCTGGTTTCTTCAACTTTCACTCAGGACCAAAAATCAGCCTTTAAACCTGAAAAAAGTAATGACTTGATATTTATTATGATAATTATTGCTATCAACAGATATTAGAAAATCTTTATCATGACAACATTTTCGGCCATATGGCCCAGCCCTAAACAATAACAAAAGACTGAAACAACCAATATGAAAAATTATATTCAAACATTTGACTAAGATGAAGATCAGATGAAGCCCCATCTACAGATTAATTGGAGTCAATTTAATAAGAAATGTGAGATTAGTTTGTTTATTTATTGGAAGTCAAATTATCATCATAACAGTAATCCATGAAGACCTGTTCCTATTCTGACTCCTATCGCCGCTGACCGTGATCCAACTGTAAACCTAACACTAGCTAGTCAGAAGCAGAGGAGGGATGGGTCTTCACAGAGTATGAACGAACAAACAAACAAACATGAAAGAAAGACAGAAAAAAAACCAAAAAGCAATCAAGCCACCAGTCTGCTGCCAGCTACTGTTAGGCAAAAATACATAGGCTTTATGTGGCGATGCGTACAAGGAGTAAGCCAACTTTTCCTCAAAAAAGGAAGCCGAAGCACATCCAAAATGAAATGAATATATATATATATATATATATATGACACAAAAAGGCAGTGCATTACTTTGGCTGGTAAAAATGTATGATTGCTTGATGGATCTACCAGTCACCCCTTGGCTGGTGAGTCAAAAGGTTAATTGCGGACACTTTAAAACATCGGGTAAACAGATTGGAACTTGGTTGACCAAGCATAAAAGTGTGTGACGGTGGCCAGATACTTGCATTTGCATGGATCAAAGATGTGACCTTCGGGTCATATATTAGCCCTTCCAACAACTAACCTGTCTGGCTATGTCTGTTACTAAAAAAATGTAGTGGGTTACATATTTTACACGTTAACCAATCCATACAGAGCACATCACTAAATCATACCATTCACTACATCCTCTCCTTCCAGGGTTTTAGTGACCAACAATGGCTTTGCACGATCGGAAACAAAGAGACTCAGTTTCGATGCTGGCCATGAGAGCTAAGCTTCCTAAGCAGCAGGGCTTTTGCAGGGGCCTCCACTAGGCTCTAATATCCTGCCTGCTACACTGTCCCTGAGGCTGAGAGCAACATTCAGCCACTGGCCACACTGAGAGCCATAGACCGACAGACAGACAGACAGACAGGAAGGCTGACGCCTCAGCCTTCGCCTGCTGGGATGGACATCTTGACGCCAGTGTTGCAGCGGCAAGGTCTTTAAAGGTGTTTTCATAGGGTTCCCTCATATACAGGCTCTTTACTTAAGTAAAAGTATATACTGTGAAAATACACTTTATGAATTCTGCATTCAAATCCCTACTTAAGTAAAAGTATGTGAGTATTGTCATCAAAATTGTATACTTGTATTAAAGTATGGAAAGTAAATGTCAATATGTTATTCTGCAGTTACATGATCCCCATTTTATTACTATATATGATGTTTTGGGGTCAATATTACTGCTGCATCCATGTGTAATTTCCATTTCACTGCTGTAGATATTTAAGGTTGAGCTCATTTTAATTACTTTATGTATATAGTGTTGAGTATCTACAATAATCCATCATTCTCTAAAACATCATCTTATGTTTGGAGAGTTGCTGTCCTGTGAGAACCACATATCTCTAAAAAGTCATGAGCTTTTCATGAGCTCAGAAAAACAGGCCTGTTTTCAGCTTTGTGACAATATATTTTCCAGCGAATCCAAGAGGGGTTTCTAAGACTTTACTTAGATTAAGAAGGAGAATGTTGTCAACCCATAAATGAACACTTAATCCTTACATTTTTTCACAAACTTTCAAAATCAACACATTTGGGGATACATCGTTTTAACTGGACACGAAGAGGATGGAAAACTATAACCTGAAAAGGAACTAAAGCTGTCAGACAAATATCGTAAAGTGCAATATCTGCCTCTGACATGTACTGGAATAAAAGTATAAAGAAACAATCAGGATAATGCTGCGTTCATGTCATATCCTTTGAACCATAACTACGAGCCACTGAGTGGGGAAAACCTGACAGTTGAACTTCGGAGTTGAGATATTTCATTTATTTCACATCGTTACATCAACACACACAGGTAACAGGTACCAGAATATCTATCTATATCTGTCTGTGTGTACCACTATCAACAGTATAAACCCCATTATGACTATAAAACTGATGGATAGATTTACAGAAAGCTGACAAATTAAAAGGTCCGGTTATAGTGATCAATTTGACCCGGACAGACATGATCACTGTTAGGCGGTTTCCACTGAACGTACATAGATTAAGTGAGTAAAAGTACTTAGTTACATTCCTGCTCCAAAATCCAATATCTTGCTTTACTAAGTGAATTTCCACCCATACAGATTTGTAATGTCCATTGAAACACTGAAGGTGAACAAAGTGGATGCGACACAATCTCTGATTCTCCTTTGTCTTCCTGGTTCATTACTGTGGACAGAAATCATACCAAGGTCAAATTACAACCAATGACATCGGGAGTGAGATTTGCATGTGACTAGTATCACTTTATGGCAGGTACTGTATTGAGAATCACAGCACATATTTTAAATAACTTGACATCCCTAGTCAATATTAATCCCAAGGAAATAGTGCCAACATCATCACAGAGTGATTTCTAATACAATTAGTGAAGTGCTATTTTCTGACTGCGAGACTGAGAAATACAAGTTTTGGCACCTTGTGCTTCTGAAGTGCATTCTGGTCAGTACGGTATCTAGGCAACAAGCCTTGAATCTTAAATACAAGAAGGATGGATAACTACACTCATCTTTATATTTTCATTTTAAAGAGACGGTGGTTTGTAAATGAGCCAAAACAAACAAAATCCCTTCTGAACTTACACAGTGATAAAATTCTGTTCTTGTTGTGTACATGCTCAGTCATGCCCTCCCTCTCCTCGTTACAAAAACATGTCCTCAGCAACGCAGCACTAATCAGGAGCAACTCTGTGTCAACAGCGGCACACAATGAGAGTTAATCAGCATGTTTACAATACATTCTGCCCTCACAATTATTTGTTTGATGTCCAACGCTTGTGAGAGCAAGTCAGTGTTGGAATAATGTAGAAATAATCACACAACACAGATTCCATTACAATAAGGTCTCCATTACACCTTCAATGCCACAGGCTACCAACATTTCAAAAATGCAAATGCACTAGAAGTTATCAAGGATTCAATCAACAGGAACACAGACACATGATTTCACAGTCAAATAAATTCTTCTGATTATCCAGATAGGCAACTTAAACTTTATTTTCATTTCCAAGGTTAAGAAATATTATCAAACCTCCAAAGCTTTCAGAAAACAGCACATTTTCAAAATATGTCGGTGAAAGAGGGGGATTCATTTTACAGACAGATTCCCAAGGATAAGCTCCTCCGTCACCACTGGAACACGGGCATCTGTCGCTCCAGTTTAGCAATGAATGAGGAAGCACTTTAGTTGTGCTTTCCTTTCCCCAAATGCACAGAAATCCTGCCATTGTGCCTCTCCCCAGGGGTCGAGGGATTTTAAGAAAGACCTCCAGGACTGATATATGGGGAAGAGAAAAACAAACTTTTCTGCCTGAAGTCTCAGTGTAGTTCATTTGATAAAAAATGAAGCCGTTTGTCTGTGACAATGCATGTATAACATTAAACAGTAATTAATAAAAAATACCAGAGAGAGAGAAAAACGTGAGCTTTAAGAAGACTTTGTATGTACAGTACATGCGCTTGCCAGGTTCCAGACTGAATTAAACCTTTGACCATTCTAATTAACACACAATATTTAGTAAGACAGCAAAACGCAATGATGACAACAGGAAAATCCAAGACCATTGAAGAAGCACTGTTTGTAAACTAAACATTAAAAGCAAAACATTTACCGTGCTAAATGTTATACCTCTAAGTAGATTTCAAATGAATTTACAATAGGCAAATGAAATCAAGATTTATGTCAGCTGCAGGACCAGTGAAAACTGAGAGCCTACACTTTGTGGCATAGTACTCCTTGTGTTACTCATAATGCCTACACACCTGCCTGCACACGCAAATACTTTAAGCAATCTGAGATGGACTGATCAGGCTGTGCAGTAAGGATTAAAATTAGTGTTGGAATTAAGCTTAAGAAAAATAACGTCTTTGAGTTAGTTTGTAAAGTCTGAATAGTTTCACAACAACTGAAATCTGAAATGGTTCACTGCCGGAGGCTTAGGCTTTTACCTCATTGCATAAGTTTCTTAGTAGCTGATTGAACAACTGATTATATCACTGAGAACATTAGCAGTTTATGGCTGAGAATAATAAATAATAAGAACAGTATAACTCAATCAGACCACAAAATAAAGACAGTAACGCAGAGTAAGGTTTAACATTCTAACTTAATCATTCTGTTCACACTTTGGATTTAGATTTTAACCTTAGTCACATGAACATTTAATGTCTACAAGAGCTGATTAAAAAAAAACAAAAAAAACTCGAGCGTAGATTCTACTAAAATCAAAGATAGCAGTACTCTGACAATGTCACATTGTTTTCAGACATTGGCCAAATACTCTTTTTCCTGTTCCCAACTATTCGTATTACATCGGCCTTAATTAATCACTTTCAGTCCACCTCATGTTTACAGTAACTGAGCTGTGTCAAGCACAATCTTGCTTGAACCTGTCTTATCTACTTCAACTAAAGATTAGTGAACTCTCAGTCATTAAATAAACCCTGAAGAAGGGCCATGACCTTTCACGGACATATGCTGGCTACAAGTGGAGACAGGGGGCAAGGAATAACAAAAGTGTAGGAGGAATACAAACCAGATATTTTAAAAAGCTTGTTTTACTGTAACAGGTCTTGTGTCTGCAATCCACATCAAAGATTCTTATATTTGTTCCAGCCAGATAGTTTTATTTATTTCTTCCTTTCTAGGCTGGTCTAATTCTGGAAAGGATAGTTTATTGTTCGGAACGTCAACATCACAGCCAACAAATACTGCCAGGAATTAAATGGTACGTCCCTTAATGACAGTCTCAAAGTTGGATATGTATCATCTAGGACTTGTCATGATCACCCCCAAAAGAGGGAGGTACAGCTGGCTAGATTAGTTAGGATTAGAGTTTATCTCATGCTACCAGTAAGCTGATGGGGATAACAGCACTCAAGAGACCAGTGGAGTAAGCTAAGCAATTCCAGTGTAGGTATTTAGTTGACACTCTTAACTAGAGTGACACGAGGTATGTGAACTGCTAGTGTTGTGGTCAGGGACACAGAAATGCTGCTCAACTACTGCATTACATTAAACTGTGTAAACAGTAATAGACCTTTTTTGTTTAGAATGCATCCATTTTTTTTTCCACAACCCTGAAGGAAACACAACCAAAACATGTAGAGATGCAGTGATTGTGAAATTCTGAGCTGATACCAAATACTGAATAACAATTTGGCCAACAGAAGATTACTGATCCCAGTACAAACTGTTTGTTTGTTTATTTTGTTATTTCTTATTTCAACTTTAGAGCAAAGGAAACAAAGGAATCTTAATTATATCAAAATAACTTAACTTTTTTAAAGTCTTTCAGTCCTTCGTCACACTACTTTTGAATGAGTACAAATTAAGTCACACAAATTTATGACATGACACAGCAAATAAACGTTGGTCACTAGCATTGATCATGTCATCTCATTTGTCAATAGCTCATGTCAGTTAACAATGCCGAGATTGACTTGTATTGATGTCAGTATATCTGTGCATCTCTAAAAATATCCCACACAATCACTCTATGACCAGTGTAACTTCATGTTTATGGTGAGATGCATCACTTTAATTATATCACTTTTTGAATGTTTACTCTGCAGCTAAGATCAAAAGCAAATTACACAACACTTTGTTTAAAACATGAACATTACAGCATAGTTAAGTGTCTTCTTACTGCTAACTACAAATCTATTTTGCATATGGTTTACACATCAGCTGGAACTGCTAAATGCCATGTCACGATTACGTTATTTCCCGCTTTTAACAAATAACCCTGCTGAATTTCAGCGCTGGAGGTGTTCCAGTCCCGAGCAGCCTGAGGAGACTTCTGCCTGCTGCTGTCTTTACACAGAGACTGACCTGCTGCAGTCAGGGAGAACAGGGCTCCTACTGTACAAGTCAAACATGTGCCATTTAGCGGATGCTTTTATCCCCTCACTACATTGAGTGCTTGCATTTTCAGCGTGGCTGAGCCCAGTGGAAATCTAAACCTTTCACCCAGGCAGCGGTAGTGCCCAGCTGTAACCACTGAGCTGCAAACAATAGTCAGCCTTGTAACCAGCTATCATCTTTTGCATAAAAAAATAGTCAAAATGGTTGCAGTTAGAGGTTGACTGATTGATTTTGAGTTTTTAAAAAGGTCAATGATCCAAATGATCATTTGGAGCAGAAAAAGCTGAAACCCTCTTCTGCTGATCTAAGTAATATGTAATAAAAAGCTACATAAATTAATACATCAGGATTATTGAACATCAAAAAAAATATATATATATATATCTAAAAAATATATAGATGGAAGCAAATTTCAAAAGTAATTCCATCAGCCACTACTGGAGCCAAGTTTCACCGATATCCACAGTTTGTAATACATCCCTGCTGAAGGAAAGAAAAAGGCAACAAAAGGGCTGAATAATTCAACTGATAGGTTGACACATACAGAAAGGAAAAGGTTGAGCTCATTTGCCAGGAAGAAAATCAGAACAACCTGTAATAGACTACCTTAAGGTTTACTTGAGAATTAATTCTTCAAGAAAATCTGATACATTTCTCATATTTTTCTGAGTTTATCGAGGCCTCTTCTCTACTGCCAGAAATCAAATTGTCAAATCTCACGAAACAGCTAGCATGAAAAAACGTGAGAAAAATAAAGAAAGCAGACACTTATTCTTATGCAAATAACAGCTAATGGTTTTAGCTGAATATCAAGTAAGAGTCAGCAACTGCAGCGGGGGGCAGGGACACACATGTAATCTATCCTCCATCTTCTAGTCTAAACTTAAGGTTATTCTATTAACAATATCCTTTTACTATAAAATAAACAAATATAAAATTTTATTTAAAACTTTGGGAAAAATAAACATAGAAAACAAGTTCCACAAAAAAATATGCTGCTGCCAGTGCCATTATGTCTTAACAGTGCAGTTGAAAAGGAGCCAAATATTCTAAAACTGGATGCTCTTTATGATATTTGCTATAGTTTAGACTCTAGTTGTTCAGCCAAGGCCATATTGACTACAGAATTTATCATCTGGCAAACCTACACAGATTTCAGCAATGCTGCATCATGCAGCCCGGTCCAGACAAATGCCAGTCAGCTGAGGGATGATTGTGTCACTTTCCAGAGTGTAATGACAACACGCATTGTTGTTCGGAGGCGAGCAGCTGGGGAGTTGTGTGTGTGTCTGAATGGGATGGAGATTGAGGGGCTTAGGAATGTTGGGGTGAGTGGGCACAGAGTCGTGTATGAGACTGTGTGCGTGTGAGACAATGAAAACTATCCCACTCGCTCCAAATACCTCCATTCATGGTGAACATGAGTCATCTGCTTTTCTGCAGTGCAAAAACGTTAACAATCTGAAAGTTATTTCACTTCATGTTTCGGCCTGTATTTTCACTTTTACAGCTGAACCTGAAAGAAGGCACCTGATGTAGATTAGTTTCATGCATTCAGTCTTTGTTTTAGCTCACTGACGTAGATGCCTTTTTAAAATATTTAAAAAAAAAAAAAAAAAAGATCCAAAGATCCTAGGCACAATAAACTTAAAATAAAAAGGCTAATCAGTACAATAAAACCACAAGAAGAATAAAAGCTATTAAAATATAAAGCAAATGAATTGACTAAAACAAAAACAGCTTAAGTGAAATATGCTGAAACATGTGTACGTGTTTAAAAGATACAGCCAATTTATATCCTGGGAAGATAAAATTGTTCACCTTGACAGTGAATCCAAAGCAGAGCCAAGCAAACATAGATCAGTAGTTACAATTCTATTTGTAAGAAAGAAGAAATAGGAAATCATCAAGTACTTTGGTCAGCTTTGTACGACCAGGACACAGTATGATGAAAACATCAACTTTCGTTCTTGAAAAGACCATGTACACTAAGAACAGAGCAACCTTAGACCTAAGAAGAAAGTCACTGTTACTACACAACTGTCACTCAGCCTGCCATTTGGTGCAGGTTGCACAAGCTCCCTCGATAGTCAGAAAGAGTACAGCTCCCCAGTGTCCCAACTCTGAAAACTAGGAAACCAGTTCAGCCTACATGACCCAATTAGAAACATCCCCTGGACGGAGGAGAACCATCACTCTGTCCTATCCATCAAACAGCCCCCTGCTGTGGCCTGCTACGCTTCAAATAGTGCCAGACACAGGAAGAAGCGTGAGTAACACCTCATGGAATATGGCAAAAATTTGGCAGAGAAATATTTTTATCTGTTTTATCTTTTAATACTAATTAGTGTGATGTTTTAAACTGGGAAGATGCAGATTACAAATCCAATTTTTCACTGCCATGCATTTAGTTAGATGACATGAGGACAGTGCACTGTTCAGTGAATGGCCATTGTTACAAGAAATTAGACCGCATGTTTGCCAGACTTTTTCCAAGGAGATGAACCTGCAACTTTTCAGTGTTTGAAGAACTTGAGCCATGACCTTTCAGACAATAGCTCACAGAATAATCAATAAATCATGGCAGTTAAATGGTAGACATGCAAAGTGACCCACATTGCCTGTGAATAAGGGCAATCGATAGAGTGATGGCAAATTACATGACAGAGAAGGTACAGTCTGTAATTGTGGTCAAAGATTAGAGAACAGGCTAAGAGTGAGGAATCTCTGGAAATCTGTGTGGAAGACGTGAAGTACTTTAGTGACTTTAAACAATTACAGACTGGCTGAGAGAGCGCTTCCATTTGGTTTGATGTATCTGCTTCAAGGTCATCTTTGGTTTGTGGCTGATGCTTAATGAAAAAGTTCTCTTACAGAAACTTTTAAAAGCCTTATTTTATGGCAAGTTCAAAGGAACATTAATTACTGAAAACTTGAAGGCTCTTTGGATTTGGCATGGCTTTCATGAAGAAGCAGCACACCAAATTGAAAGAAGAACAAAAAATTCTACTTGAGGACTGCACTGGCCCTGTTCTTTTTTTTATTATTAATAGCGATGTCTCTGTTGGAGCAACTGTGGTTAGTGCAGGGACCAAACTAAATAGGTTTTTTTCTGGCTTATTACCTTTCATTTTACCATTTCATGGCTCATCGTTGCTCTAAATACAACATCTATTATCAGGGAGCCAAGAGTCTGATCATTCCTAATACAGTAATGCAGAGTTTTATGTGGCTTTAAGTCTATTCTACTATAAAACAAGTCATTATGGATGAAGGTGTCCTCTATATTAAAATGTACTTAAAATTCCTAACCTCTTTGTCCTCTCCTACTATCCTTTTCTGACAGTTAATATTCTTTATAAGTGACATTGAGCTCAGGTGTACTGAGGATGCTAACAGCAACGTTGCAGCATATATAGCTGCTGAATCTCCTTCACATTCTGAGATCCTGGACTATATCATGTCATTAAGAATATCTTTCATTATGTCAGTTTTACCTGTTTAGACTGAACCAACCAAAGCTGGGATACGTAATGCTGCCCCACTGTGTGATTTTTGATGACATGCCAGCGTTCGAGAATCAAAGGTGTAACAACGTCAGCATCTAGTGTGACTTACAACATATGTGTCGGTAATATGAGCATATCTTAGCTCTCAGATCTTGCCGTCTCTCCATTTCACAGACATGTCTTTGGGCTGTGCGCCAAATTACATTCTTTTTCCTTTGCCCTAACAAAGTACACACTGTTGCATGAAGTACGCATGCAATTGGGACATACTACTTCATCATAATATGGCACCTAGAACATTGACCCTATTACCGCACACCTATGGGACTGTAATTGCTTTACAGGCAATGGATTGTTGGTAGGAATTGCCAGAAAAGCATGCTGGCTTGTATACTGCCAAATGTGACTGGATGTAGTGGGACAGATTGATGTTTTTGGCATACTGCAGTTGACAAATTACATATTAGGATATACATCTTTTTCTGACATACTAAATAGTATGATAGTATTGGTATTGGAAAATACGGTTGGTTCCTGTAAGTTAGCTTCTACCTGTTAGTTCAGAAATCCCCCAGTGGCGGGTGGCACGCATAACACGTCATCAAAAAGTCACTTCCCTCTCCTGCAATGCTTGTTCTTCAGCTCTGTGAATACCTCTCAGCTTAAAGACAGAACATCACTCACCAATTCCATGTTTATACCGTTCATAAAGAATAGCGAGGCAGAATAAAAGCGTAACATTCCCGCCTTATACAGTTTGTGTCTATTGTATCTCTGTATGCATGTGTTTGTGTGTGGGAGTGTGTCGCACTGCAGACTGACAGCCAGCCTACCTTGCTGTCTCCTCCTCCTTACAGATTGTCAGTTTCTCCTTCAGTGCATGAACAAAAAGCCCTGACAGTTTTAACAAGATGATAAATTCACCCCGTCAGAGACAGACATGCGACATCATGCACAAAGACACACACAAATCCAGAAAGTCATGGGGACAGTCAAACTGATATTTCTTGGCACATTTCCATCTAAAAATGTGTCCATGAAGGAGGTAAAAATTAGTGACTGTGAGTGAAGAATGGCCAAATATCATCTCTCACAATTTTACAGTGTAGTGTCTTATCACATACAAGTTCAAGTCATGCTTTGTCCTTAAATGTGAGGGCAATTCAGCCTACAAAGATTAATGCTGCATATAAAAAATGGGTCTCTTTGTACTGAGTACAGAGATAAATTTATGGGCAAAGTACTAACACTTCTCCTTTAAAAGGGTACAACAGTAATAAATATAATTACTTCTGGGCTGTTTTTTATCGTTGTTTCTGATAGGTTGTCATCACCTAACTCAATAATATTGCTTTAAACAAGTCCAGTTCCAACATTATTTGAATATATTTGGTTGTGAAATGAAGTACCAGTGCATATTACTTGATAAGTTCCTTCTGGCTTTTATGTCCTTTTATGTTTTAAAGCCCACATTTCTTCCCTGTGTTTCCCTTCAGATGTACTCGACTGTTCTCTAGCCTTCAGTGTCTTTAGTGGAAGTGAAAAGCAGCCAACAAATCCACCACTCTATTTGAAAGCTCCTTGAGAAGAAGGGCATTATACAAATCAGCTACAGGCAGGGCACATGAACTCCATGGTGGCTATTGATCAGTGGTGCCTTCAAGACCAGCTGTAGTAAATGAGGACACAAATCAATCGTACCGATCATTAATCAATGTAGCACTGCTAATTTCAAAATACAGTACATTTCCAGGAGCTACAAAAATGAAATAACAGTGACTGGATGTATGTTACCTTAGTAACAACCTCAACACAAATGTTTAGTTTAGACATACACGTACGGTGGAGAGAGAGGGGGCTAATCTCCTATCTACTTTGGTAATCCACCACATGATCACCTCTCACCCCACACATGCGTGTATTCATAACACCCATCTGGACCATCAGGGAATCACAGAGGCTGTTAGGCCTTTGCTGTCAACACAGACTTTACATCTTGTAGCATTCTCCAATACATGTATAAACCTGACCACCATACCAAACACATTGTAGCCACTGATAACACATATCAGTCAAAACCTAAAGCTAGTACGACAATGTAATCTGTAATTCCATCAGTTGAAGAAAGCATATCCTGTAAAAATGCTATCAATCTGCTTCTTTGAAACACCTAATCCCTTGCTTGCTCTTCCACTAATGCAACTATGTCAACACGCCAGCTCTCTCCCTGCTTCACCAAGAGAGGACAGAAGGCTTCTGCTGAGATTAAGTAGATCATAACCACAGGATTAGTGATTAGCATCTTACTTTCAGGGATTTCTCATTTGTGAGTGATCAAAGACGCACAGCAATGATTTATGTACTGACAAAAAAAGGGGCAACAGAATCGTATTTTATAATCACTTGTAAAAGCCATAGCTCAGCTGAGCATATAGAGCACTTGTGAGAAGTTAAATCAAAAGCACAGGTCGGTGACAGGTTGTAAACATAAATTCTGCAATGCTAAACCTGTGGAAATTCAAGTTTAGGCATTTTCTACAAGTTTATTTGTTCTTGTGGATCAAGAGCAATAGAGAAACTACAGATCAACTGATTAATATGTCTTTAGCTTAAGTTTTACATTTGTGAAAAGCTGAAACCTCTGGTAAACTCTTTTTTATTTCAAAATGCATTGTACAGTTGTAGTTATATATAAACATGCTGTGAACAAATATAAATGTGGTTTTAAATGCAGAGAAATCATGCAAAAAATCAGAACAGCTCAAACCTATGAAGTTCATCCTAACTCACCCTGGAATAATACAGTTAACTGTGTAGTGTAAGCACTTTGTTCAAGCTGCACAGTGAGAAAGGGGGGTTGTGGTGGACACTGGGTTTCCAGCTCATCAGAGCATTAAGGTGTGAGTGATGAAGGGGACATCCTCGATCTGCTCTAAACCCTTCTGTGACAGATACTTCCTTCTAAAATTACACCCTTCCATGACTTGTAGTAATAGAAATCCACGTGACGAGTTGTGAGAAAAAAAAAAAACAAGAAAGAAAGCTCAGCACTTAACACATCAGACTGTACAGGAAAGGATGACAATGCCCCCAAACAAGGAATGACATCATGGAAGCAGTCAGGAGTGATTACAGACAGAGCGACAGATCTTTTTATGCCTATGGTTCTGGCTTTCCAGAAGTTGCAGAGTTGTGTTGTGTTGCATTTCTAAATATGTTGCCAACATGGCAGGACTCGAGAGTAATTACATTTTATAGTCCAGGTATAAAGCTGAGGCTATATTCAGAAGTGGAGTGTCATTCACTGGCTGTCAAATGGCTGTTGATGGATGCGCATTAGTATCGCAGGCTCGACCTTGTGAACTTAACACATTTGTCCCACTAAACAAGCTGTCGTGATGTGTGCACTGCGAGTGGTTTAGTATTGTAAAATAGTGCACATACTGTTAAAATCAAAGTCACCCCTAGACTGTGTGGAAACGTTTTTTTTTTTTTCAAAACACAACAGCAAATATATCTGAGAGGTATCTGAAGATGTATTTTTATTGTGGAGGTTAAATTATGGGATGGATGGATTAAAAATGTGTAATATGTTTTGGTTTTTAAAAGAAAGGTTTACAAAGCTATTTCTGAGGGTTACAAACGGAGCTTGCAAAATACCATGAAAACGTAATTCAGAAATGTAAACAATTATTGCAAGACATCTACAGAGGCAATTCATATTATAACGAACACCAATTCAAATGTCAGTGTGTGTGTGCGACAGCTTTGAAAGAGAACTTTACACTAACATTTCATTTCAAGTATCACAAAGCAACTAGCACATTTACAAGGATGCAAAAAAAACATCTCTCCAGGTAGTCTGGTTTCCACTTCCACTGTGATGAAGAAAATAAGAAGGATGGAAATAATTTATATCACCAATTTTAAATACTTAGTTTGTTCATTAGTCACTGCTTTGTTCCACATCAAATCCAGCAGGATTTCAATGAACACTACAGTTGTATGTTATGTATTGTATATTGTATATTGCTGACTGAATTACCAGTATTCTGCACAAAACACAACACTAGGCATAGAGCAGTGTGTAAACATGACATACTGTTTTTACAGCACATCAGGGCCATCATCCGTGCGGCCCTTAGCAACCATGACATGCACTTCACTATTTTGTTGGCTTGGCTCATCATTTCTTGGCTGTTTAGCTCCATGTTTCCACAGCAAACACCAGGAGCTGTCATCAAGTAGAGTAGTGTTTTCCACTTTAACATGATATAGTGGATCTCACTGCCATTGGATTACTATAGTCACTGTAAATAATTCACATAAGGTTTAATCAATCACTGTGCACTCATGTTTATTTGGAAGCGCAGTCTACTGTCTCCTGCTTGGATGTCTTTGATTCCACCTTTGGCTTACTATGTGATTGATTCATCATTCCTGTTACTATACTTAAAGTTTTTCTCCTACTGTCGACAAAGGGTGGCAGCATTTTACCAGAAAGTTGTGGTGTTGGTGTTCGCTGCTGTTCTATATGTACACTATATCCTTGACAGCCCTTTCTGACATGGAACTGAAGCCCAGTCTCCCTTAACAAAAATTGAACGTTTTAAATCACGCACCCCAGGAGTTGCCGTCTACTGCTCCCTCAATCTGTTCAGTTTAGTTTATTTGTGTTCTTTTGTGACATGTTGGTCCAAACAAACAACTAACTGATCAAGGCAGCGGTGACCTGCATCTCCCGGGTTCTTCGTGGTTAAACTACTGTTTCTGAGGGAGTCTGGTAGCATTGAAGACAGTGCTATAGCCTGCTTGGTTCAGTTTTCAGCAAAATATCAACACCATTTGGAATGTTATACCAGACATGTGAAGAGGTTCAAATGCCTTTGTGCGTGTATTTTTGTAGTGCTTCATCAAGACGTAGTGTGGTAAAAGTGAGACGCTGATCGTGGTTAGGGTATTAGCGCAGTATTACCACGCATTTCAGTGTAGCAACAGCTAATAAACCAATAACAGCTGAGTAGTGAAACATCTAATCACAGCAAAGTAGAGCATCGCACCAACATCTTTAACATAACGTTAAAACTGTTGCTTTTTCACATTGTGATGATCATTTTTGATATATATTTTTTTAATTTTCAAATTAAAACATTACAAATAGCTAATTTAATATCAATGCAAAGTCGGATGACGGTTACAGCTACGATGAGAAGTTTTGAGTTGACTATGTGCCATACGGCAATATATATCATGTGAAAATAGAAAAATATATAACATTTCAGATTCTAATCTATTAACAGTTAAAGTATCGTGACGCATACCATTACCGTGACATAAAATTACAAGTACTCCGATACAAGATTTCTCGCCCACCTCTACTCCACACACATTCCTTACACAATCTGTGAATGGTACAATGGGGATTAGACCTCCAGTCACATTGACATCTACACCGTGTAGGCAATTTAACAACATGAGCCTGTCTGGTGGTTTCTGCCATGTGTAATGATACCATAGGAATGATATCAGCCATTGACATGTAGATGATATCACTTTCCCTTTCAGACATGTCACAAGCAGGCATTGTATTATTCACAGCCCCCTAAACATGCCATGACTTGGATTGAAGACAGAGGAGGGGGCTGGGGAGGTAGTTAAAGAAAGAGACATATTCAGACAATACAGAACTAATAGAGAAGGGGCACTGAACAAGTTACGACAAGACTGGAAAAAAGTTGCAGAGAAAAAAATGTTTGTACCACCTGTTTTACAGCTACAGTTACATTTATAAAGTCTGAAACGAGAACTGCCGTGTGCTGTTTTTTTTCATCAAAACTACAAATGAAAATCAAAACTCTACACTTGTTGCTGATGGGAACAAACTTGTGACCGTCTTCTGGCGGCACAGTACAAAACTTCAAATATGATCAGGTGTTTATATATACAGTATACATTTGATATCTGTTCTTTTAGAACACGCAACTACAGTAAAACAATTAGATGACTAATCATCTTAAATATATATGTGATTTGTCCACATTCATTTTGTAAAGCATGGTAATATAATGTATTACTGGCCTGGGGCTAAATCAGGAGAAAATAACACTGTATGCATCGACAGTCCACGGTGACCTACCTTAATTTGTCCAATGTAAACTTTCTACAATCTTGAAAATCACTTGTCACGGCCAAGTCAATATTGAAATCAGATTCTAAACCACATGTTCACAAAACAGCCTTTTGATTCATTATTTCACACTGTCTGCTTTCACACACTATAATCAACTCCACAAGGAAAACCTGCAACCAACATGAAAAACTTAAAACTCGTCTGCTTGGCTCAGCTGAAGACTAATAAGATATCCTACGTATTAGACTCCACTTGCCAAACTGACTTTATTTTTCTTGGCAACTTTTGCTTTGAACCTAATTTAAAACTTTTGTTCCCATATGTGCTTTAATTTTATCAGCTGGGTGCTTTTGCCTCTGGCAAAGTCTTTAATCAATACAAGTCTAAAACGGTTGATGATGAAATTACAAAGCTGTGAAAGACATTTGCATTTTGTAATAAATTTGCCTTCAGTAAAGAAGGTCCATGAGAAGAAAGGCTTTTTCTGTTCATGCAAACTGCCTGTGGCTATATGACACATATCAATCAACCCAACCAACTGAGGGTTTCCAACCTCATCAAAGGGCAGTTCAGCCTCTTCTGGGCTTCAGAGGAGCCTAAACACCATACATTAGCAACAGTGTGATTGACAAGGCGGAGAGAGAAAACACTGTGCAAGGAAGTAATAAGTGCAGGTGTGAATGCATCAAGGTGTTGACTTTTACAGACAGGCCTGATGGATGCCATTTGTCTGAGCTTGGTTCCCATGGTGATGCATTTTGAATTCAAAGTGGAAAATATGGGTTTGTTGGTGTATAAGAACAAAATTACCCATCCCAAATAAATGTGACCCTTGGACCAGACCTTTCAGACCTTTAACTAGAACAGGATTCAGGGGTCAGCTTCACAAAGACAGACCTTGACTGTGACTGAGATCTATATATCCAGACTGCAGATAGATGTCTAAATGTAGGCTTACTACTTGCACAGAGCTGTTTCTTGATGGTCTCCTATGCATTCTGGGTAAATTAAGACTTTTTCAAATTAAAAAACATGGCTGGCCAGAACCACAACTTCAAAAACGTCCAGCTGTGAATGTTAACTTTCTGAAAGAACAAAGCAGTTACTGGATATTCTCCTGTGAAAGTTAAAGTTCATAAAATAACACGGCAGGGCTTAGTGCACAGGTGTCAAACTGCGGTCCTCGAGGGCCACAATCCAGCATGTTTTAGATGTTTCCCTCTTCCAACACACCTGA
>JAPQRN010000002.1:8675546-8687473 GCA_037367275.1 Coranthus polyacanthus
TTCATTGTAATATTGATTTGTTTTGAAATTGTAGTTGCATGCACCTGCCAAATAAAGGCACTGTAACCATTTTGCAATATTTTTTTATTCCTCAAGCAATTTTGCGGAGCTTTTTGTGCTCACTCTCTCTCTCTCTCTCTCTCTCTCTCTCTCTCTCATCTGTCACACGTTCATCCTTTCTTTTAGTTTGGTTTAATTCATTTCACTCTCTACAAATAGAAATACACGTTACACTGTCAGCCAATTTCGTTTTATTTGTAAGCACATGCATTTTTCCAACAATGTACTGAAAACAAACTCAGTAACATCATAGGATTACATTAGGTAATATTCTTTGGCTGTAGATCCCATAGGATTTCGACTTAAAAGAACACATGGGATAGAACATAAGAGCGGAGAAGAAGAAAACATCTCTTACAGTCCCTAACAGATTACAGCTGCCAATATTTTGTATTCAGATTATTGTAATCCCCTCTACATAGAATCTGTTACTCCTTAACCATTCACCTCTTTCTCTGGGAGCAATTTAAACAAGCTCTTGAAGCTCTTGTCCAACAGGAAGCATTAGCAGACTTATAACTTCAAAGGCTGAGCTCAGATTTACCACAGTGAGATGTGTTTCAGCCATGGCTCTTTCACAAGAGAAGGGCTTTCTTTTCTGTATAATGAACAATGTTGCTTTAGTCTTTAGTGTTATCAAAGAACACGGTGAAAAAAAAAAACAACATAAAAATGTTAATTCAAGGGCTGAGAGAAACACATACTGAAAAAGAAAATGAGAAATGTTGGATCATTGGATCCTGTGCAGTTTGATGTGCATTCATTTTCCTCACAGAACACCGGCAGTGTTTTCTCATGCGTGTCGGTGATATGTAATTTGGCCGAGTAATGGGTAAGAGCTCAGCAAGTCATGGACTGTAAATTCTTAGAAGCTTGTAGATATTTTTATTCTCTGTAAAACCCCGATGCCAAGACTTTATCTTCTTTATGTCCTTTATTTTTCTTTATAACGCACATACTGCCAATGCAAATTCTGCAGACACAGACATGTTTTAAATTGATGCCTTTGGTCTTTGTATGCATTATACTGACTGTGAAAATGTGTGGATACAAAATGGAATACCTTTGCTAAACTTGTTTTATGAATGCCAAATTTAAGGCTACATCCACACAGTTATCTGTCCACAGAAATGCTGTAGCAAAGTTTGAGAAATAATCTCTGTATATTCAAACATCCCGGAAAAGCATATCACATGAACAGGGGAACTGATAACGCCGCTGGACACGGGAAATGTTGCAAAATGCTTGAATAACAGCTTGTCTGCTGTGAATATAATCAGTTGTATCGTGATGAAAATCTGCTGACAGACACAAGGAGGACAGAATTGCGTGTAATTCAGCGTCCATGTTGAATCAAAGCTGCAGGAGCCGAAATCTGGGGAAAAAACACACACATCTTCCTTTTGCGGCTCTCTCTTCTCAGTCCAAATCAAAAGACTAAATATAGACCTGATGTTGTTTCAGCCGCTTCACGTTTCCAAGCTGCTGCGATAAGCCATGGAGTTGTGTCTGATGGAATCTTAACAGTGATCGGTTACAGCTGTCAATCAAACATTTAAGCCTGTCTGAAAACACCCATGAGCGCCCAAAACCTTCCGTCCGGTTCCATCAGATCTACAGGCTAAAAACAAAGTCCAGAGGAGGGGGTAGAATTCTCGTTTCCTGTCAAACCACTTGACCACACTACCCTACAAACCCTAGAGTTTCCAGACTGAAAGAGGATTAGCAAAACCCTCCATTTTAGGGATTTTAAAATGCCAGCGTAGTGTGGACGCCAGATGTAGATATAGCAAAAGTTATGCTTTTAAACAAAACATATTAGTGTAGCCTAATACAAGAGTACCTCCCAGCCATTACGGTTAGGTTTAATTCTTAAATCTCTCATTAGCAGTTGAATCCTATTTGAGTCATTTTCATTTCAATGCTTTGGTAAGACTTTTTGTAAGCAATTACCATATTTCAGAGACCTCCTTACGAGCACTCAGACAGCACGGCATCTCTTCCAATCCTAACTTCCAGGTGAGTGAAAAGCAGGATGGGTAAATTACCACCAGCGTCATGCTGGTAAATTTGGCTGTGACTGGTAAATCTTCTGCTCTATCAGCTTCTTTGGCAGGAGGCCAGCTCTCATCAGGAGTATCTACTCTGACCCCTTACAAAAAGTCACCTGGGGCTGGGAAAAAAAACAGTTTTATTTTGTTATCCACCAGCCATTGTGGCAATGGATGAAAAATGTACCTTTCCCATTCTGACCCTTTGGCACAGCTTGCATCTTCCAAAGCAGGACAAATGTTCCATTTCCTTTGCTGTTTGCCGCTTCTCACTAGGTCGCCTCATTGCATGCGTCCATACCACTTGAGACATGCTACCACTGATTAGGCTAATTGCCTGCCACCCCCCAACAACAATTTGTCCTCCCTATTGCTAAAAGTCAGCTGTGCCATTTGTCTTTGTGTAGTGAAATCCCAATGGTTCCACAGGCTGTGGCTCTCCATCTCAGGAGCTATTAAATACAGACATGAAGGTTTCTGTTGCACTATCAGTGGTCTCATTAATCCAGACCTTTTACACTCTGCAGGCACGTTGCCACCAACATAATAACTCTAAATCAGTAAGATGAGTGGTGGGATTTTATGTGAAGGGATGATGTGGGGAAAAACTACAAACAAACTGAAAGATGTGGAAAAATGGATCCATTTAATATGTCTTTGTTACATCTTTTTATGATTGCTTAAAGACAGTTTTTGAACCTATGTTTCACACAAAAGCCAAGACACATCATGCAAAATATACTTTATTCAAAACTACATAAACTCTTCTAGAAATTGTATTTTGTATCATAACTTTACACACATACACCCTATAAATAGCTCTTTCCACATATACACTGATGTGCTAAGTATATAAAAAAAACATTACTTAGAGTGCCATTTTACTTTGTAGCATGTTGTAACTATATACTACGAACAGGAATGCAATAGACAAACAAACACATTTGTATATTCTCAATACCCATATGCGTATAACAGTCCTGGTCCTCAAACACATCTTCCTCTAGCTCTCTCTCCAAAATTGGCAAACCTGAATCCTATTTCTTGTGTTCAAGCTCTGATTTCTAAGTGATATATTTGGTTACAGGTGTTTTCATATGTGCATTCTAGGTGCACATGAGTGTGATATTTCAATGCTGGTGTTTAGTAAACAACCCAGACTTTTAGGTCTTGTCCAGACTGCCAGCTCAAATACATTTTTGTATGGACAGCAAAAAAAACACATGAAATCTGATTTTTGCAACACGCAACTCCAATCGTATTCCTACAGATGTGTCAGTCTAGTCACCCTGGCCTCTCAAATCAGATTTTGCCAAATCCAGAGAGCCAGGAGTGCTATGAGGTCGACACTGAAATGAATTGTCTGCTGGGACTTTGTGGAGCGGCTTCTGTACAGGCAAAGCTGGAAAGAGCACGAAAACCATGAAGCCGCGTCACCAGCGCTGCTGCGTAGTTACCGACACCTATGTTGTTACCATAGCAACCCATGCAAATAGGTTGGTGATGTCTGCATACACAAATACAATCTGATCACTTGTAAACAACAGAGGGGGCAGTTTTCAAATATCTGATTTGAGAAACAAATCCAATTTGGTTGCAGTCTGAACATAAGCCTAGTTTTGAATGACAAATGTTGACCTTAGATAACTGTGGATGGTTATTTGCAAAATGTGTGTTGTAGAATTTTAAAGTGTCCTTACGGTTTAGGCTACTTGGTCAACAGAAAGAGCTCCATGAATTAGTGGTTTCTTTAACTGTGTCACAAGTCAGTTTTTTGTGTGTTATTAGAAAAAAATAAACATGTCATTACTAAACCCAGGTGAAGAGGTACTTGAAAACTGAGGAGAATGCACTTTCTTGAAGCACCAGATGAGTGTTGGGGCCTGTACAAATGCAGTTTTGAAACGTTCTTTTCATTGAAAACTTTTGACAAGTAGCACTTGTTTGCTTCACACTGGATTAGTTACAACATTCTTCAGTGTTGAATTCAACTTAGTTACTGTATTGAATCTAGTGAGAAAACCATTAAAGTTGACCATGGCAACCTGATCCTCCCTGTCTTGATGACCCGTACATGTCATGACGGTCTTCACTTTGCTAATTGCTTTGTGCCATTAATATACACTAGCCAGCTCTCACAATCAGCAGTGAACAGTGAGAATCAGTCAGAAACTACTAATTGGATTTGTGAAACCCATCTCTGCGGTTTTTGTTCCGCAGAAGCACAAAAGATTGGATTCACTTCATCAAGTCAGACACATTTCTCTCAACACAAACAAGATGATGTAATGCCAAGGATTAACATAGTCACAGCATGCAGATTAATCCACACTAACAGCACATAAATGGACATGTGAGCATGCAGTAAGAGTGAAAATACAATTTCTAGTTCACTGGGCTGCAGCGGTATTGTGTGAAGACACATCGTAAACCACCAATCTAACCTCTCCTTTCTCACAGCGGGGAGCCCCTCTCCTGAACTCAAGTGTGCAAAATGTGATACATTGTACTGAACTCTATAAAAGGGATTTTTTCAGCTCCTGCATGAGCACAAAACAAGCTTAGTTCAGAAAATTGGCTTTAGTATTAGAAGGATGCAAGTCCAGTGTCTGGTGGTTTAATTCCATTAATGGATTCTGTATGTGTTTTCTCAGAAGTAGTGTGCATGTCGTATAGAGTCATGATGAATGTAAAGGGTGCCAGTGGTCAAGAGGTGTTTATTTCATGGGCCCCTTACCCCACTGACAGTCTTTTCATATCTGGACATGATATAGAGAGCTGACCTGGGGACATTTTGCTTCTGGAGAGCTAAGATATAGCTCTTCCTTTTGAAATGCAGCAGACCAGCAAATGCAGGAGCCATGAAGCAGCTAACCCTCCTGTCTTATGTTTCAGTTCAGGAAAAAAAGGGTGCTGTAGGTAAAGTGTCATCAAAAGCAGCACAAAAGAGTCAGAGATTACCGCGGCCAAAATAGGTCAAGCTTGCTTTGGAGAAGTAGTATTAGGAATACATATCATCCTCAACCAAGGTGATTTATTTGACACAGGGCTCCAGTACAAAATGTTCACTGAAGGAAAAAGGGTTGATTTTACTTTCATAGTTAAAGTCTTTCTGAGGACATATATGTTTACATTACACATTTTAGGCGCGCTGTCTGCAAAATTCAAAACCAGAGTTACAAGGTGCTTCGCAAAAAAAATCAAATACCACGCAATATAAATGCAAAGATAAGAAATGATAGAAAAATAAAACAAAAACATGGAATGCAAAACAACACAGATTTCCGAGACCAACAAAACAACAGAGACAAAACAACAGAGATACAAATTTAAGCGACGACGTTCAAAACATTTAATTAGACGTGATAAAAAATAATGAAATGTTTATCTGTAGGTGTGTTTTTAAAGTCAGGCACAGAGGCACAAAAGCATAATGACAGTCTACCGATCACAACGTTCTCGTCTTCTGTTCAAACAGAGATTGTGAAATATCTTGACATTAGAATAAGAATGGACCCATGATTATGTATTCTAGATATTTGCCCCTTGTCTGGTCAAAAGGCAAAATTGTCAAATATCATGTTGTGTGATGAACTCCTTTCAATCCTGCAATCCTGTTTGTTTTGATGTACATCCACCTAAGTTCTCATGTGGTGTTAAATTAATGTTAAATCTTCCCTATTAAAGGTTATAGAGTGTATTACAAAGAACCTTAGTAACCGTAGAACCTCAGTATTAACTTTAGTTTGAATGCATTTGAGAAGAATTTCAGTAACATTATTTTTGCATCGTTGCTTGCCTTTCCAACATTACAACCGCTTTCAACCTAAATGGATGAGACAATAATACATAGAAAAAAAGAAGCCCTTGGTTTATTCAGCTTTGCATATCATGCACAACAAACACAACGAATTGAAAACAAGAGAAAACAAGAGAAAGCAGACAGCAAAGGGAGCCTGGACTTCAGAAGAAGTGTCATAATGTTTCAAATTCTGTTACTGACATTTCAACATTATACTTAATGTTTGTTATTTTCAGTATATTTCATTTTCTAAAATGATTGAACAGTCTTCACATTATGCTGTCAGGTTCAGTTAACTTAGCACAGAAACAGCCACTAGAAATGTCCTTCAAAAAGCTACAAAAAGTACTTTTCCACTTTTACTGCAGTAAAGGAGTCATTTTTACATAAATGTCTTTACTTCTACTGGACTAGATTGAGCTGTCTTTCAATAACAAAACAGTACCGTAGAACAGTAACAAAAGAAAGCACAAGATTAAGAAAATGAACGAGTTTAATGAACTCATTCAGAATTTCCTCTTGTTATGAATTTCTCCCCCTTACGCTGTTCTGTTTGTTTGATTGTTTTTGTACATGTGTGTTCGTGTTGGGAAAGAAGTATAAGAATGATTTGCATTCGCTCTGACCACGTGCGCGTTGCTGTCTTGAGGTGTGCTGCTTTACTGTTACAACATAAAAAAGACAGTGGAAAAAACAAATGAGAATCTGCTGAAATATTGATTGCAATTAAATACATTAATGGAATACAGGTAACATACTAATCGTGGTCAGTTAACTGCGTGCTCATTCTCTGTGAGCATTTCACATCAAAACAACTAGATGACAGTTCGTACTACACTATGCCACACTATCCAGTAAGATATTAAATCATAAAAACTTCTTCTTTTCACAGCTTTTCCTTCCCCACTCCCACCACACTTGTAATCTAATATCCATTCCAGCATGGAAATGAGAAGTAACAAGATTAGGAAACAATTTATATGAATCGTCTCATGTTCACTCTGTGTTTACGCATCCTTAGGAGGGAAAGGAGACTGTGGTCTCCATGGAAACTGAGGCTGGCCAATGGCGGGTGCTTTCTGGCTCTGCCTTGCCATATGACGTGCTGCCTGTTCAGAACTGAAGGTATTGAAGTTGACAGTTGAAGTGCCTGCTCATGATTTTCACAGGAAAAAAGTAGGAAATAGAAAATTGCATTACAGCAAAGATTATTTTTACTCATCGTGAAAAGGGAGAAGAAGTTTTTTTGTTTAGACGCTATATACTACCACAGCTATATAGAAATATGCAGCAGCTGTCATAATCATTAATAACAACTGCAACTTCAAGCAGAAATCACAGTTGAAATGTTTGGTTTTATGATTTTTAAAGTGCTGTGGCGGTGTAACAAAATTTGATTTGCATTAATATATCCAAAAGCACATACATCTGTGTTTTTACCTAATACCTCCCTGGGTTTATTGTCTCTAAAGCACTTTGTAACAGCATTACAAAGTGCCTCACAAATAAAGTTTATTATATAATGTAGCCGGTAGATACAGCTGAGCCCTCCGGAAAATGTGCTGCTCCCTGTTCTGGGCAATATGAGCATCGGCCTTGAAACTACCTGTCGACATTGATCAGTCACGCGGCAGGCTTTCTCTGTGATGGGACTTGCAGTTATTAGAGCGAGAGGCTGTTAGATGGAGAAGCCTGTCGTCCTCTGCCTCTGACGGCTCAGGTACACCCTGAGGAAAACCGCCCCCCCCGAGCACACCAGTCCTCACCGTCACTCGGATTTCAAGTCAGCAGGCTGGTGTGATGTATTGGCTCTCACCACTGCGCTCTCCAGAAAAAAAAAAAAAAAGTATAGCCATTCAGCGCTGTATCTGTGTAAATTAGGACATCAAACCATACTGTAGGTGCAGTTTTTAAGGGCACAATAAGTAAGGTTTTTATTGCACCTGCTCAGAACTGACAGTGTTATCTGTGCAGCTTTTGATAGGGTTGTTTATCAATACAGGTGCTTCAGCAAACACTTCCCTCCTCTCAAGATGCCCAGTATAATTTGAACCAAAGCCATAACCTTCCTGCTTATATTTTCGAACACCTGAGGGGTGAAAGGTAAGTCAAATGGCAAGCATTTTATCAACAAAGAAGCCACATTCTCAAGCTAAAAAAGGTCAAATAACACATTATTATAACTATTATTATAATATTAATAACTATTATTACATGACTTTTCATGGTGACATGTTACCTTCTCACTCGACACTTGCGTTGCATTTCAGCTCGTAATTAGCTTTCCCGTTTTTGTTGTGAAAATATGACTTTGTAATATGCATGAATTATATGCCATAATAGCTCAAAGGTATGCATCACATCTGAAGGCTGTTAAAGTCTTGTCTAGAAGTCGAAATGGTCTGTCAGTGTTGTTAGAATTTAACAGCGCTTAGAGGTTACACGGTGTCTCCTTAAGTATAATGGTTTTTATATGTTGGTACACATTACAGTTGTCCCTTTTAGAGAACCCGAATGACTAAGGTTTGTTGCCGACCAATAAATATGTTATTTCTTGTGACTTTCCAACCCTTTATAAAGAGCTCAAGCAATGACTTGAATGTTAACGAATAATACATTAATGCTTTATTTATAGATAAGTTCTATATCAACCGTTTTCAAGGAGACAGGTTGTGGAAAATCTTCCTCCAGTATGACAATTCTTTTGGCTTTGGAAATGGACTGTGTGATCACTTATCTCCAGTCAAAAAGGCTACAGGACATTAGGTCAGTTGAAGTTAAAAGGACAAAGAAGGTGTTTCTCCATCATACTGTTCAATTTTTAGATTTTTGTTCTGTACTGAGGAAGGAAGGAAACATTTTTAAAAACACGCCAGGAAACATTAACATTGGTGTTTCTCCTAGCGTGTTTATTTGTATCCAGGTGAAAATAGAGATATGGCAGCTATTCAGCAATGTACACCCACAAGCACCCACACACAAAAAAACACATAATGCAATATATAATGTAAATCTCCACAGGGACAGGAATGGTGTGGGTGAGTGGATTAGACGCAGATTTTTCACCCAGAAATAAGATACAGGATACTTAATAATAATAATTAGCTTTCAGTTGCAGGATGGTTAGGTTTAGGCCCTGGAACTACTTTAGTTAGGTTTAGAAGAAGATCACCAACACTTTCACAGCATTTGCTATGCGTTAGAAAGTGGGTTTGTGAGCACTTTTAACCTGTTGTACTGTCCTATTCTATTCATATTTGTTGTTAGTTGTAATGTTTTTTTGTTACCTGCCCACTGACTATAGAACCTCAGAATTAACTTCAGTAATATTAATTTTGCATTGTTGCTTGCCTTTCCTGCTATAATCTGGCATGTTTACATCTTGTACTCTAATATGGATGTCCATCAATGTGCACTGTCACCATTAAATAAACATATAAAGTAAAGACTTGGGTGTGACTATCAGTACGCAAGACCTGCGTGTAAACAGTATGTTGGTTCAGGACACACAGGTACAAATCTATCTTTACTTTATGGTCCTATTTGTGGAACCAGTGTTCATCTATGATATTTAATCTTACTGAATGTTTTTGCAGACGACGGATCAGGGATCTGCGAGCTTTTCTTTGTTCTCTTTGCTCATCTGTCAATACCAGTCAAGGTATTCAAAAATATTTGAAATATTCCCTAATGGCTTTGCAGAAAGGCGGCACCCAGCAGTCACTCTCGGCTCATTCTTCTGCTTTGTCAGTATTTCCCTAAACCTCCTTTCACACCAACCATCAGCCGCTGTCTTTAGAAATCAGCCTGTCCTATAGACCCTCACAGCAGGTTACATCTCTCTGGGGCTGCCAGTGCCAGTGTTTTTCAAACCAGCAGCCCCGTCAGACGACATCAGAAAGCAGCCCAGGGTGTGTTAGCCTTCATCCGTTTGCCAGGCCCCTCCACTGTGGTCCTGCTCCATCAGGAGGCGGGTACCCCCTAAGACTCGGCAGTCCATTTAATCAATGGCAGAGATTACAGTAGTCACGACCAGCTGGCGCCTGCTCGACACAAGCGCCTTTGGTGTCTATGCAGGGGCCTGTTAGTCCACTGCCTTCCCTGCAGCCCCCTCAATATGAAGGGGCAAAGACCTCCAGTGGACTGCAGTCAAACACTGTGCCCTATGATTGACGGCCCTGTTGTGTCACATCTCATTGTGTGAAGGCCACATACTTTACCCTCACAAAGCTGTCTTACAGTGCATGGTAAATGCAAAGTCGTGAACTTGTGTTTACCTCTCACGTGGTGGTGTGTTTGTATTTTGGAATATTGTACTGTTTGTGCTTGTTTTTGCTTCCTCTTACACCAACATAATCAACAAAGTTTTGTACGCATCAAATTTGTGATTAGATGCTGCCGACACTTCTGTTGTTTTGAGATTTTCTCTCTCTGGCACCCTGTCGATCGGCTTAACATATTTCCCAGCATGCAGCAAAATAAAATTCTGAAAGAGACATTTTTATGTGTCTGTATTATTTTTTTTCAGCTGCGGTAATTCTGGAAATATTCACATTCATATTGGATAAACCTTGTGCACCAAGGTTGCCAAGGAAATGTTTATAGAAGTTGTATCCCGCAGCAGCTGCTCGATAGAACTCGGCGCTCCATACAACATCTCGGCAGGGTGAGATGAGTCACTGTGAGTTCGTGAAGTTTTTCAAACTGACTTGCTCGTGTTCATTCAGAAACACAATCAGAAGCAAATTCATTTTTAATGACATCCTGATGAGTTCCAGTGATTTCGCATGGAGTTGATTGGAGATCTGTTAACACTGAATGGAGAAAAAAAGGACATTGTACTAACTTTACTTATCTTTTTGCTATACTACTAGTTGAGATTTAAAAAAGTGATACACAAGGTTTAGTAATATGCAAGGCTATGTAGAAGTTTAAATATGCTAATTAGTGTTAAGTGGTTTAAAAACTACCAGTTTCCCAATTAAACACTAATTTGGTTACAGCATGAGACCGAAGGGGTTTATTTTGAATACTTTCAGTAAAACACATATATGTAGAACTAAAGAATACTATTAAGTAGAAATCAGGCAATCTCTTATCACTCGTGCACAATCCTGTCTCCCACAAATTCATATGTTCATACACGACTAAATTGCAACTTGATTTAGGCTACGTTTTGTTTAAAATGGAGTCATGCCCCCTTAAAAGCAATCTTCCCCCTTCACTGTAGTCACGCCCCTTTGAATCTAGTGTCGAACACACATTATTGAGTTAAAGCACAGTTGTTAATAGCAGAGACTCAGAGCGTCAAAACAAATCTTACAGTGTGACGGTTTAGTTTTTGATATTTTCTATGGGCCGCTAATTGAGCTATGTTGCCGCATCCATTCCCAAAAGACACACAAAACAGAACATTTTCTGCCACTTCTGACACGTGCAAAATTGTGCGAGTGTTTAATCATATTTTTCTGCTTAATAATGCAACTCATTTGGCAAAAAAAGAAAAGTAATCCTTACGTGTTAAACATATCACAGATATTAAAGTTTTAATGTATTCAACAAACATTTTTATATCATGATTTCTAGATTATGATGATAAATGTATCCTCTGCTACCTCTTGTTTTATGCTTGTCTTTGTTATACATGTTGGAAAAGATCTTGATAATTATATTTTATATAGAACGACACAAGTAATTGACATTTAAGGGAACAATTTTATGACTTGTGATAATTTGAATGTATGTGCTAGTACATATTTTATTAGCAAAAAATACACTATACTTTTACATTAATAATAAATATTTTCTTAGAATTACGTGTGTTATTAGCAAATTTATTACTAAATTCATAATGACAAAAGCTAAATGACTTAAAGTAACAATCTCGAAGATTCCAGTTTTGTTCTTTATGGTAGTTCGTGGTGATGACAATGTTATCAATGTTATCAATCTAAAAGGATGCATCTGTCACCTCCTGGAAAGTTGGGACACAAGTGGGACTTTTTTGCTCCACC
>JAPQRN010000002.1:8707988-8725116 GCA_037367275.1 Coranthus polyacanthus
TGACGTATATTCACCTTACGTCATTTCAACGAAACAGCTTTGTGCAAAATTAGATGCTAAGGTTTTTTAATATGAATGAAATGGGTTGTTACAATGATTAAATTACAGATTTCTCTGAATATGAATATTATTGCAAACACTTGATTTAATTTTTTAGATATATTAATGTCAAAATATTACAGGAGAGCATGTGAAATTTGCAGACTTACATACAGTTCAACATTCAACTTGAACCTGGAGTCCAAAAAGGACTGGCTGTTTGTTTTCACAGAGATTCTTGATACTCCCTCTTGGGTTTCCCTGATATGTTTCGAAGCACAATCTGCATTCTGTGCAGAATAAGCAGCAGCAGTGGAATCTGATGTAAGACTTCAAATCATTATACAACTGCAGTTAAAAAGGTGAGCCACAGACTTACAAGAGATTTTTACTTCACCTTTGACATTTAGCATGTCAATAAACCTGAGCTCAATAGCTCCTCTCCTCATTACCCTCTTTGGCAGCAGAGCACAGTGCTCTTCAAATCTCCCCTTTTCTATCTTGTAATCTTTCACTCCCTCTCCTGAGCTCCCCTTTTGCAAATTCCCTCTCGCTCTTTCTCTCTCCAGCAAAGCAACCATTTCATTCTGCAAATAACTGCACCTGAAGTCAACTGGAAAGGAGAGGGTCTGCTCACGTAGTTGGACCACTAGGGCTCTGTCTCCAGAGTTAGTAGTGCTTTACTCTTTCCCCCGCAGGGTCGGTATCCTAGGGGCTATTAGGCTCGGCCCCATTCTATTCCAACCTGGATAAAGTATGCTCACTGTCAGCACTTTCTCCAGCAGCCTGGCACTCTGTTTATTTTTGCAAGACACAGAGCTGAATAGACTTTAATAAATACCGTGGCCTGAGAGTCAGGGAGCCATCTGAGCTTGTCACAACTTGTAACTTAGCTGGTGCACCAGTTCAGACCTGTGATTGGGTGCTCACTTAACGGATGAGTGAGTGCACAACTCTCTCACCCGGGCGTTTGGAAATTGCACCGGTCAGGACACTGCGAGGGAAGCACTGCCGGACGCATTTACCAGGCTTCAGATCGCAATCTGGCACTCTTAGACCTCTGCAGAATTTTCATTTGCCATTTTATATCTCACACGGCTGTTTGAAAACATGCTGAATAATCACGACCAGCAATAAATGGATGAGTGCTGCATTAGAGCTAATTTGTTAGAATTCTTCCATGCAATCCTGGGATCCATTTGCTGAGGATTTGACGTTTCCAAATATAGCTGTGGCACATCCTGCTGTGGTTTAAATGGATTTGGCCACCTGTAGTGGGAAAGAGAAAGAAGAAAACACAAATGAAAGATTGCGTGATGAAGAAAGAGATGAGAGATGAGAACGAATGTCACATTGATTACTTTGAAAAAGAAATTGTAGCATAAGCAGAAATGATCCCATACACTACGAGGTTTTCATTAAGTAATGAGTTGACGTTTTTATTTTTGTGACTGATAAAAATGTACACAGAAGCTGGTGTAATGTAAATGAAGAGAGTAGTCACAGCTTTTGTAATTTGTTAAAGCTTTAAGCGACTTAACAAGCTGTGAATTTTGATCTAGGTTCGTTGTTTCACTGACATCACGTCGGTCAGTCACTGACAACCGATACTGAGTTTAATCTGTATGACTTTTTGGACTGAATGATTAAGACATTTAAGTCTATCAAAGCAGAGGCGTCATGAAGACAGATGAGAACAAACCACAAGAAAACGAGCAGAAATTATTCCAAACACTATGCACACAAAGCTTTCATTAACTGTCAACCTCGTTTTTGTTTAGTGGTTCTCTTCGTTATTATTCATCGCAAACTGCAGGAATGACAGGAGGAGCCTAAAAGGGGGACTGATGTTTCAGAAAAATACAAGACAAAAGCAAAGTTATACATTAAACATTGCTTTTTAACAGTCAATAATGATGGAATACAAGTAATGATCAAATGTTTGTCAGTACAGATATGAAATGAATGAAAATACAGAATGAAAGTGCAGCTTAATGTCTCTGAAACATGAAACAGCAGTAAGCAAAGGGGATATGGCTATTTAGTTTAGTACTAGATGAGCCTATCATTTCAAGTCAGGCTTTATTGCTGCTATTGACTTCTCTTTTTCTTGTCAGTTGGTTTCAGGGTTTAACTCGGAGTTGCTGAAAATTCCACAGTGGTTTCATCCGGTGTTAATCTTTAGAGATTTGCATTAGTGTCCAGAGACACCTTTGATCTTTCTAAAGACTTTGATTGGATGTGTGAACGAGGGGGGCACTTTCCCATCATGCATCCACTGGATTAAAGGAGGGGAGGGGGGTTATTTATAATTTTGAAAGTTGTTTTCAGGTCAGTGCAGGCTTTCAGAAGCAATCAGACAAACACATTTCAGTGGCAGTGACAGAGGCAGAGGAAAGGGGGTGGGCGCTGGAGTACAATTTCAAACTCAGTGAACTTATGACGACAATGCTCACTGTTTTGGTGGTTTGTCTCTGTAAACTGTGGTTGAATGAATGAAAGTCAGAGAGCTCAGGGATAAAACTGGCAGGAGTACGAGGGAAAACCCTGGCATTGTGCGACATTTTGAATTATATTCTAACCAAAATAGTAGTGAACATGCACAGTCAAGCCCTGCACTTAAATAACTCACAGTAATATTTTTAAAAAAGCCTGTTGAGATGACACTTTTAACTTTAGGTCACAAGTTGTAAACTTGGATTTTCACCTTCCGTGGTGTGAAACCCATCCTTTGAGAGCAATCATTAACAGCAGAGCCTCTTTGCTGACTCAAATCCACAGGGCTTCACTGACAGCTGGTCTCTGCTCCCCCTCAGTCCATGCTTCACCTTTCAGGAGAAATCAGAGCTCGTAAACATCGTCTCAGTGATGCCTGAAACAAGTTTCCATGCCACATTAATGTGCGCAGCAGCGAGAGCGAGTCTCTCGTCGAACAGCTGCCACCCCTGCCTCCCTGGCAGCAGCGCCGGGTTAGATTCGCCATTAATTTGTCGCACCTGACAGCCGACTCTGCTGGGTACCCTTCGTCTACACCACTTTGCAGCTTTGTGCCTAGGAGGGACATATCTTGCCCTTGTGAGAATAAGCCTGAAATATGGTTAGGGAAGAGAATGGTACAAAATAGGAGCCCCAGGCAGCTACATTTTATGTGTATCTAGGCCAGGCCACATGATTTGGTAGAAAGTTAGACTGTAGGGTTGAAGTCCATGGGGTAAACTGGCTGCACCTCCTTCGAACGTTACTGGGGCTGCAGACATCGACATCAATATAAGTTCAGGACCTGATCAGGTCCAAATGCCAGGTCTAAGCAGAAACCACACCAGGGGCTGTATGGGCTTTTAATAATGGAAATATTTTCATTATTGACTATTCTATGGATTACTTCTTTTGATGAATACCATAGACATCCATAAAGAGTCTTGGCAGTGATTGGTCATTGTAGCTACGGCTACATTATAGCTATCAATCATCAACCATCAAATAACTTAACTGATCAGGCAAAAATGACGACTTCAACACAAAGCAGCCTGATGAAATCTATTTAAAATGACAGAAATCATTTTTAAGCGAAAAAAAATTAATGTTGAACATGGGCTTATGACCTATACTGCTGTCAACCTCCAGGGGGCGATTGAGACATTTTGGCTTCACTTTTTTAGGAGATGTCATGTCATCCATCTTTCTATGCAGTCTATGATTAATCCTATGATCCATGAAGTTTCAGAGAATAGCACAATAAAATTTAAAATAGACAACGGCAATGCATATTCTATTAAGAGGTGTTGATGGGATGCATTTAAGTGCAGAAAGTGGGACGGATTTGGTTCATTTTACCATTTATTTTCCCAACATAGTAACAACTCTGCCATGCTTGTCTTGTTTCTCATTTCCTTTACAATTTGGTAGTAATGAAAAAGTTTCAAATCCTTTTTTTTTTGTCTCAAATATTTGGAATTGCTTTTCCATTTCTGTGTTGATTTGCACAGAGGTGCCTATGTGTCCATTATTATGTGCTAACCGAATAAAACAATTGATCTCAAAAGTGTCACACAACAGTAAAATAATACCAATGATAGTCAAAAGGGATTAATATTTAAAAACTCAGAGATTGTAAATACAACTGATTTGACTTTAGTCAGTGATGATTACAATAACTTATTGACTACCATTTTCAGTTCCATGTTTGCATTCTTTGTTTACTGTCTTGTAGAAAATGAACTACTTATCAGTGAATGAACTAGTATTTTCAGATAGATAGGAACCAGACAAAGTGGAAATTCATTATTCAGTCTTTCTTCTCAAAAAACAGATGTGATAGAAACCTAGATATCAAATCAGTGCCATTATAAAACATTTTCTACTGTGTTTACTGTGTTATCTACCTTTATGTAGGTGGATGTCAGTGGGATAAAGAAAATGTGTGTCACTATTTTTTTTATATTGCAGGAGATCTCATTTTGCATGAAATCTCTTCATTTTTGTAAAGGCCAAACAAACTGCCACTGACTCTGATGCATTGCCGATCTTCAGGCTAATTTGTTACCTTTACATAGACAATGACGTGCGGTGGTATATATCATTACCTGGAATGACATGATTCATAGTTCAGTGTTCATATTTCGTAGCTTCACCTTTCTCAGCGCTCTGACATTAAGATCTGTTTCAGGTCACTGCAAACAGACAGAGACAAACGTAAAGGCATGAAGGAAATGACAAGACTGGAAGTTGTTATCAATTTTCCATTTTCGTCATTAATGCATGAATATGTGTTCTGTTATTGATGGTGTTGACATTCACCTCAGTAATGGAGCCGGCGGTGAGTTTGCACAAGTTAAAAGCAGAACGTGTTCTCAGAGCTAAGAGCGTTGAATTCTTAAATCACTGGCACTGTACCATCAAGAGAAGCACTTAACTCCACCTCTAGTCTATGGCCATAATGTAAAGATATTAGCATCAACCTTATGCAAGGAATTCACAAACATTGCTGCTCTTATCATCGTCTAAAGCACGAGCTCCCGGTGACCTCTGCTTGGAAATGCACAACAACATTTTGACAAAGAGCTGCAATAAATGAGCTGTGAAGGCTGGGCCTCTCACCTGTCAACATGTGACACTTAAAACAGTAATTTGTTCCCCTCGGGGGCTGTACTTTTCAAGGTATTGAATTTCCCTCTGGACCCAAGATTATTCAACTATCACCATCAGAGAAAGCAATACCTTGAAAAGACAGCTTCACTTAAAGCCACAAACAGCACTTGGATGAACCACTTTCGAGCTGATAAAAAGTTAAAAACAACCACAGGGTTTGCTTTTCGTGGTTTCCGTATGCTTATAAAAGGCCCTTATATGTCAGGATTTGTCAGAGTGTAATAAAGATCTTCACTGAGATATCCAGTGAATAACATTTCATAGCTGTCATCGTCATATGGCTCATAATGCCTTAATCTTTTATGCATATTTTCCCTTAAAACAACATAACGTCCATGAACAGGCCCTCCTTTGTCGTCCATGAATGTCAACATCCCTGTTATCCCATCAGTTCCCTCTCCCTGAAACCTTAAACCGCCAAACACCTGTTCTTTTGTGTGAGCTGGCATTTTACAGCAGGGTTTCTCAGACATGCAGTGGAGCCTCTCCCCTCGCTCTCACTCACCCCTCTCATTTGGTTCATCTCTCTCTCTCTCTCTCTCTCTCTCTGCTTCCCTTTTACATGTCGTCACCACTTCTCTTTTTGCCTTATGCTGTCCCTTTTCCTTTTTCTCGCTATTGTCATCTCTCCTGCTCCCTGTCGCCAGCTCTATTTTCCACATCTGCCCCTCTTCTCTTCCCATTTCTCCATCTCATCTCCGTCGTTTCTGTTTCTGATTCTTTCGTTCCCTCCTTTGCCTTGCTCTCATTTTCACTTATAGTCTCACACCCATAACTGTCTCATTACTCCTCTCTTTCTCTCTGAATATTTTTTTCCTATTGTACATCTCAGAATTTCTTGCACTATCCTTTCTTCTCTTCACTCCTTTTTCTGCTGCTCCTATCTTCTCATTACCTCCTGGTTTTGTTACTCTCTCTCTCTCCCTCTTCACCGTCTCATCCCCGTCTTTGTTATCCAGTCTCTAATAACACTCCAAATTCAGCTCCTGGTGGTTTTCATCTACACTAAATGGCCAAAAGTATGAGAACACCCAAATAACTATGTGGACACGAACATTACACGGGTGCACTATCCAATTATTGATCAGATCCAAAATATTATCAATTGTAATATGCTGCTGTAACATGAAAGGCTTTCCGCAAGACTTGGGAACCTCTGACCCTTTGTCTTCAAAAATAACAATGCAACTTCTTTCAATATATTTGGGTAAAACCGAGTCAATCCTGTTTGGGACGATGAAGAAGTTGTCAAAACCAAATACAGTGAAATCCTCTTGGAATGGAGCTGAAATCATATCTCATACTCAGGATTAATAATGGACTCCCTTGTGAATCTACTGCTGGTAAAATAATATCTAAGTGTGCCAGCAAACTCAAGTTCCCGTTTCCCAGAATAAAGCTACTCTACTTCTCTGTTAAGAAACTGGTGTCATCATTGATACCGTGTAATTTGGATTATGCATGTTCTGTTGGTACAGTGGTTCCACCGATAAATTAGGAACAAACTGCAAGTGATGGAAGGTAACAGAATTGGTATTTATTAAATGCATCCCCATGAACACATGTTGGTAGTGATGAATTCAGTAGGGTAGGGCCGTTGCCAGTACAGCTCACAGTAGAACAATAGAAGCTGCGTCATATGTACAATATTATCTGTTCCTCAGTACTTGTGTTCGCAGATAACAATGGTCTGTACTTGACATAACTATAAGCCAAGGCCAGCGTGCCTTCATGTGAAGGTCCTTGAGTGAATAATGTGGCCGAAAATTCCTATTTTTGTCACCCTGGTGCCATGTGGGATACAGATTTATAGATAAAATAAGTTGTTGTTGTTCTTACTTTATCCATTGCGTTTTTTTTTTCATATGGGAGTCATTTTTTGTTACTTAAATTACGGTGATGTGCTTTTGGATTATGGGACTTGTATGTTTTATGTGATTGTGTGGTGCTTCTTTTTGTGTGTTCAATATGTAAGATTTGCGTGCGCTTACGTGAAGCCTGTGTTAAAGTCTGCGTCATGTTGGGAGCTGGCATTTGTTGATGTTAGCTAACGCTACGGTAATGACAGCTGTGATTGTTGTCTTCATCCACGATGAGAGCCTGTACACTGATTTCTATGTAAAGCGCTAGTTGATTTTTCCACGAAAATCCTCATCCTTGCTCCAAGGTTTGTCAATACCTCTCTTCTGCTCCAGTGTGCAACACCAGCTACCGTTAGCTTAGAAATAGAGTTAGCTAACGTCAACACACGGCTCTCAGCACAAGGCAAACTCCAACACAAACTTCACGTAAACACATGAGCACACACAAATCTTACATATTAAATATTTAACATCTTTGGACCATGTTGAACACCACTGTTTTCACTTTAAGATGTTATCCTTTGCATTTTTGCTGTTTCTCTCTAAGTCCATATATATATATATATATATATAGATCTATATCTATATAGATCTATCTATATTTATAGATATAGATATATAGATATAGATATATTTTCACAACAAAGATAGAAAACCATCTCTTTGTGTGTAGGGTTATTGTAAGTTCTCCCTCTGACAGAAAGACAAGGGTGTCTACATAGTTTTGGCCATACAGTCTACTTTTGTATGTTCAGAACTATCATGTTTTTTTAATAATCGCTGGTCCCTCTCTTTCATTTTATCTAACATCACCTTTCTTTGTTACCCATGTCTCTCTTTCTAGAAAATCACTGATCTTCTTTTCCTCTTTGTGCCTCTTTGTGGCACTCACATCTTTGTCTGCACACTACTCTCTCTTTCCCCTACTCTCCAACAACTCATCTGTCCATGGATGTATGGAAGATGAGGTAAAAGAAAAGAAAAAAAAAAACCCTTCTAACCCTTCCCTCATCTCCTTTCTTTTTTTGAAAGCTAGCCTTTGTGGAGCTGCCGGGAGCAGCTCCAGTGTCTCCAACCGCAGCCAGGGCTCTTTTCATCGGGAGAGGTTTGAAATCTAACTGACCCTATTCATGCACTGCCAGGCCTTTGCTTGTGCTCATGCTACATAATACGAGGTAATGCAGTGACTGGGGAATGCGAGTTATTCAGTTAAGGGGAGAACAACAGCAGAAGAGCACAGGGGGAATTTAGATCAAATCAACAGGAGGCAATTTAAAATGATATAATTTTACAAGCACCTCTTAATATTATTAGTTCACCTTTAAGTCATATCATTGTCAAGGGGCCGTTATTTAGTTTCTGTTAAGTGTAGCCCTCCAAAACTTTTGCTTTGACTTCACCTTGACGCTGAAGTTTTAAATTTGCACTCAAAAAGGTCTTTTTTTTTTCCATTTTGGCTACATCTTGCTCAGTAATCATGCTGTGGTCTTTTCGCAGTGCACTTCCCAGCGATCTCCTGCCAGTCAAACAGCACTACTTCTTTTTCCTTGGCTCTCCTGCTGATAAAAAATGTTTTTTTGGAGATGGCACTCCTGGCTTTGTCTGTTGAGACATGAGTTTGATCACTGTGCATACTAATTCACTAGTTCTACTTTTGCTGCATCCAAACAACTATTGCTCCTCTTCGCCTACAGAGGAAAGCATGTTTTGTTCAACACGTCCTCATAACTAAATTACAGAATAGGTCGATTGCAATCACTCCCAAAATGACATATACATATATATATATAAACTAGAAGATATTCCTTTTCAAATGAAATCTAACACTTGACTTACTTTTGGCCTTACACTTCTAAGGTCTAATTAGGTTTAGGCAATGACTTGGTCAGGGTTAGGAAAAGACCACGGTTAGGGCTAAAATAAGAAACTTACATGATCATGGTTACAGTAACAAACACATGGTTATGGTTAGGTTTAGACATAAAAACAACTTGGTCAGTTTTGAGAAAAGATTCTAGTAAGGGGTAAAATAAGAAAAAAACAAGAAATGAACGTGACAAACACAACATTCACCTTAGGATGGAAAGGAACAGGAACACTGGTCTCCTGCGTTCGAATCCACAGAGTCAGTTCTTCCATAATCATAACTATCCCCAACCGTATCCTTCTAAGGTTTTTCGCTATTTAATGACGCCGCCTGACCAGTAGTTGCATTTTTTTTTTCACATGCACTTCATACAATCACAGGAGACCGTCACGGTCGATACACTGGTCAGTTTAATCCCTTTCAAAAACTGACCAGTATTGTCATTTTCCTGGTGAGGTCAGGCTGGTTGTGTCCTTCTACATTTGTATCAAAACCTATACAATATGACTTTGATTAAATTCAGGCTCTAGAGGCCTTTTAGAAGAACTGCGCTTTTCCCTCATTCATCTCTCTTCATTGTTGCTCTCTGTGCTTTGTGAGCCCATTCCTGCTCCTGATCCTGGACTCAGTCAAGAGGTTTAATTTGAGGGACTGAGCCAATAAGCAGCGATACGCAGTTATTATACACAGTGTAGGTCAACATTTGTCTTCTGCTTGCTTGCCAGGCTACGCAGTAACATTTTAACATACCTCGTTTGTCTTCCTTGTAAAGCAGCTGTAAACAGATCATGATAACGTTATCGTCTCTTCACCCTTCACTGATATCAGCATCAAGTCCGTTTTGGAGAATATACAATTATTGTATCACTTGACACTAACTTGAATTGAGAAACAAATGTCTTATAATCAGGGAGCTGAAAATGTCAAAATTATTTGTGGTTTGTAAATAAACAACCCATGTGGATTTTCCTCTAAAACTACTGAGAGTGAGAACAAGGCAATTTGCAAGCAAGTGGCTTTTATATACAAATTGGTAATCTGGTCTTTGAAGCATGAGGAAAAAAATAAGCAAAATCAGACTGAGTCAGACTAAACAAAGAGATAATTAGCTTCTATTTGATACATGAACATTTAGGGTCTATGCCTCTTGTTTTGGTTGTACTCTTGTTTACGTAGAACTCCGTCGAAAATCTTTCTGAATATCTCTTCTAAATTCAGGCCTGTTACAATGGATATCATAGATGACAGGTTTGCATTGAGGAAAATATGGAACACACAAATCCTCATAAAATCCTCTTCATCCACTCCGGTTTGTCTGTTTTGGTGGTGATTTGACAAAGTGAGTTGAATCCAGCTTGAGTCTCCTAACCGTAGCCAAGTTGCTTTGGTGCCTAAACTTTAACGGTGGCATTGTCACAAAGTAAGTGCAACATTTATTTTGTACATTCGAACATTATTTTATGCCATTTCTCCTGCTGACTTTGGCTGTTGAATTTTGAGGACTTGGCTTTTTTGACTTGTCCTCCCAAATCCTTGGGACTTTTAAGGCAGAAAATAACTAAAAAGATCTATTCAAGGAGGAGTCGTACTTTGGCTTTGGCAGGGATCAAACCTGTAATATTTCTGCGACGGGTTAGCCTCCCACACCACGAGGCCACTTTGAGTAGATGTGCAAAATCTGCTTGTGTCAATACAGACAAGCCTAATGGACTGTGTGTTTAGACTCTTGAATGGGATGACACCGGGGCTTTGGTGGGTTATAATGGGAACACCAATGTGTGAAATATGTTATGCAAAGGAAGCAGGCGAGTGATGTAGCAAAGGGCCACCATTTGGCACTAAGTCGAGAGAGTCAGCAATAAAAGAGGACCAAAGTAAACAAGCCGCTGACATTCAGTTTTGGCTGCTGCACCACAAGCAAGAGGCGCCTATCAAAGTTGGCCGAGTGAAATACATAGAGGCCGAACAGGAGGAAGAGTTGTGAAGAATTCTGTATTTCCACATCTCAATTTGAAAATGATAAGTTACTGGTTTTTGCTACAATAGCTATGTTATAATACAGTCGGTAGCCTGACATGGTTCTCTATCTTTTAGATTTTAAGAACGTTAATGTAAAAACGACTTAGTTTCAGTCTTAGACTTAGGTGAAATTTTTCAGCTGGATAGAAGTGAAGTGATTATCACAGGTTCATTAAAGCAGTAATATCCCTTGTGATTTTAAAGGAGTTTTTATGCATGACGCAGAGTTTACCTTGAATTGTGAAATTATTGAAGTTGTGGTCAATTATGTTATGTTATGTTATGCCCTCCTCTTTGCTGGTACGGGGCTGTTTGACTCGGGAAGGGTGCATTTTAATTGCACAGTGTTGAATAATGAATATTGCTCCAGCATCTTCTCTCCTTGGTTACAGTCACACTGACCAGACGATTCACATTCACGCCCCATCACTTCAACGATTTCTCTTGCCTCAACGTCAACATATAGAGGTTTTGTACAGTTCTCAGCACGCCAGGTCTGAAACCAGCGAACAGACCACACAGTCTGTTTTTAACAGGTACAACTTCGTATCTTGACTTTTTGCAACTCTTTAGTTTCTCTCATTCATTTCTGTGCATCTCTTTTCTCATGTAAATAATACATTTTCTGTGACATACGTATGAGTAACATCTCAATAAGTAATGTGTTTTAATTGTGCATTATTGGTATGATGCTGTAATCAGTTTTAATTAGTGTTAGAATATTTTGCTGTATTCAGTTCATACTTCATACTTTACTCTTTGCTTTGTAAAAACCCTTCTAAGAACAAGAGTGACAAATCAGCATTTGCTACAAACACTATGATACTTACAGCATGAACACAAGTAATTACTACAGGAAGCACGACTATACATATGGGCACCCAATTACAGTTGAAATAACAGTAATTCCATTCTTTACTGTCAGATAAAAATGTATACTTTGTCATGTTAAGTAGTAGTTCTGTAATGAAGGTTTATGTGAATTATCATATGGGGCCACATTCATTTGCTACCCTTGGTTACCTTCGCACTCAGAGAAAAATGTCAAAAGAAATCATTGCTTCTGACAGCGGTAATATTAACAGCAAGTGGTGTGGAAGTCGCAAATTATGAATAAAACATAACGTGTCGTGTTTGACAATTCCATCAGAGCTAATAAAACCATGGGCATGCTGGGCTTTTGCCAATCATTTCACTGACAGCATTAATTGAAATGGCAACATAATTAAAAATCCAATTAATTATACAGCCCTAATGGACATAAAAATGTAAAAACTATGGATTGACCTTCAAAATGAAATTTGCCCGCACATATTTAGGAAGAAAAATCTATATGTAAATATTTTTGTCGTTTCAAATTATAGAGAAAGGTACATTGTGCTCAGAGACAAACGTGCACACATTCATTTGGGGTTGAATAGGACAATTTAATTAAGAATAGTCATTTAGGAGATAGGTTATGACTGGAAGTTACTGTATGTACTGGAGGATAAATATTGAGAACAATTTAGGTAATTCATATAATAACCATGAAAAAGTTGAAAATGAAACATGCCAAAAAGCATCTTCTCAATTTAAAAACAAAAACAAACAATGTGTCTTTACTAGTTCTTTGAATGTCTAAACAACCTCTACAGCAGGAACATACTGTATTTGCTACTGGGTAATGTGAATATTCTCTGCCTTTCAAATTAAATAGAAAGGTACAATGTGCCCAGAAACAAGCATTAATTTGGGGATGAATAGTTTTTGATGGAGCAGGCAATTTAATTATGAACAGTGACTGAGGAGATGTGTTATTACTAGTAGTGACTGTACACTATAGTCCTAGAAAGAAGACAAATTAACCAAATTGCCTTTTATTAAGTGACACAATCTCATGATGGGGTAAGCAGACTTTGCTTGGCTAGAATTCTTTAAATTAGAATAAAAGTCTAACCACCCAAAGACGATAATGAACCTAATAGGAGAGAGATGTCAACATTTAAGCAAGTTGTATGTATTTTAAGCAACAAAAACACAGTTATTTAAGATAGACTTCATATTCTTCAACTGAGAAGTTGTGCAAGTGCTGTCTTTCCTAAAATAAGGAAAACAATGTCGTCCCTCTGTTGGGCTATTATGCAAACTATTGTTTTAGCTTGTTACAGGTTCAATCTGGCTCAATATTAGCTGGAATATCTTATTGAAATAAAGGCAGATATAAAAACATATGTCTTTTCTAATGAAAAACATGCTTGACAAGATTATTTTTAAAGACTAAAAAGACTAATTTCCCACAAACCAGATTTTTTTTCTGGCTAGAATTCCCCTATTTCCTAATATTCAGGACAAAAATCAACCCCTTCTCATTTTCAAGGGTGTATATGAAACAACAAAGAAAAACAAGGTTTTTTTTTCCCTCTGTTGCAGCTCTTAAGACAGGCACTGTATTTGCTGCACATCAATCTGATTGATCACCTGAGATGTGGGGAGTAAGTCTAATCCCATCTTTCCCCCTGACATCGACCTCACAGGCCTGTCATGATCCTGTTTCCACGATGAGGCTGACTCCTGGGCCACTGACACACAAACCATTTGAGCGCAGCGCACATCCCAGAAAAACTCATCCGGACACATTCAGCTACAATAGTGTCACGCTCGGATTGGCTCTGTGAGCACTGTCATGGCCTGTTGAGCACGAAGAGGGGTTTTGGGTGGCAAGGGCTGTGAAATAACAGAGAGAGGGGGGTAAAAACACTCGTCAATGTGTTGACTGTCTTTCTCACACTCGTACAATGAACCACTGCTCTATATGTGATAAGCAGCTGCGATCAACAATAATGCTAATCAAAACTACAATAAATGGGTCTGATATGTGTCAACACATTATAGATCTTGACACCGTTTTGTGTGCACCATTGCTTCTTGATTGCTCCATTGTCTAGTTCCCTCTACAGACAGGAGATGAAGACTAATCGAACCTTGAGGCTAAATCATTATGCATGTCTGCTGAACTTAGGAATCATTCCTTTTATGTCAAAAACGCCGCCCACCCTCTTATCCAGCAGACACTTCAGAAAAGCAAACAATCAGGTCCAGGAATAGCAGCGGTACTGTTGCGTTTTCACGTTTCTCATAAGGGCCCTCCCCTCCTTCTGCCCTCCTTCCTGAGTTTCAATCCAAACCTGAATGAAGCCCAAACAAAGACGAGCTGTCAGTGGTCTGCTAGACATGGTGGATTAAGCTGAGAAATGAAGACCTGTCTTAGACTTCAGCCAAATAGACTCCCTGTATCTAAGCGCCAGTGGAAAGGAGCCACATTTCTTTCATGACAGCCTTTTAATGAGCTCTAATTAAATATCTGTGGGCTCAGTGATTGTCCAGGGGTAAGTGGCCACCTCATACTAGAATCGCAAGAAATGGGAGAAATGAAGTATAAGGGGATAACCTGCTGTAGCTGCTAACTCTCACTTGTATGTTATAAATCACAGCTGTTGAGGGAATAAAGACATCGTTAAAAAAAAAGACTCATTCAGTCATCAGTATTAACTGAAAAGACGGTACTGCTTTACAATAAAACCAGGCTTAGGGATTTATAAATGGTTTATAATTAGGCTTTTGATTAATAACGGTGGCAACGGTGACCTGTTGTTGACCAAATAGTGAGCCCACATTAACCTTTACTGGTATAAGCCTCAAATCTCATTGGTTACTGAACGTTCCTGACATGCGGTTCCCGACTCCAACCTTCCCAGTGTTTCCTCCAGTGTCTGTGTTGTTTGTTGTTCTTTCTCTGTGCTTTTCTTTTCTCTCTTCTCTTTCCACTAACCCCAGCCGGTCGAGGCAGATGGCCGCCTACCCGGAGTCCGGTTCTGCTGGAGGTTTTTTCTTCTGTAAAAGAAGTTTTTCCTCCCCCGCTGTCACCCTGAGCTTGCTCTTGGAGGATTTGCTGGGTTTTTTCTCTGTATAGTCTCAATCTGAATTCGTGAAGTGCCTTGAGATAATGACGTTTTGTGATTGGCACTATGTCAATAAAATTGTATTGAATTGAATTGAACTGAACCAGAAAGAAATTATGTTTTCATTAGTGTATAGTCACATGGAAATAGGATATATTTTGTCACCTTAAAATGAACTGTTTACATCTCCAGAGGGAGTGGGCCACCCTGTGGAGCAGCTGTGTTTCTAGTTCGGACCAGACGTCTTCTCTTTTAAAGTGGGTGGCTTCCAGTGTTAATGTGCATTACTGTCACCTACTATGTTTGAGTTAATATCCCCTTAACTAAAAAAATCACAAACTAAAAGGGGAGGGAGGCGGGGTATTCAGTTGGTTGGACTATGTCACTAAATATCACACACTGAACCTTTAACAGAATAAATAGATAAAAAGTGCAGAGGTAACTTGATCTTGCCAAATACTGAGCTCCAATTATTCCATGAATATGATTTATTAATGACTTATAAAGTGTTTACAACCTAATTAATAACCTTGTTGTAAATTGGGTAGTGTTATTGCAAAGTGATACCGAAGAGTTCATAAAGAAAAATGTGACAGTGAAAACCACTCGTGTTTGGATCCAGCTTTAAAGACTTTATTCTTAAACAGCTACTTATTTTAAATTTTTATCATTCAGATTCAAATGAACTGTATTAATCCCGTTTGTGATGTATCCTTTAGCTCAAGAAAAGAAAGCAAAGAAAAGTCCAATTAAAACAAGTAATGAGTGAATTATTTACAGAATAGTCTATCTTCCATTGACTACGGTGTTGTACAGTTCGGTGGCAGTGGAGATGAAGGATCTTGTGTTACGTTCAGCATCGTACTGAGGCGAGTCGTCGACTGCTTCTCCGGTTGGTTAAAATGTGGTGAAGAGGATGACCTGTCCTCCATATTATTCACTGTGCATCTCTCCATCGCAGTCCTCAGTGAGTCAGGCTTCGTTCTGATCACTGAACCAGCTTTTTCCACCAGTTTGTCCAGCTGTCTTGCTTCATTTTGTTTCTTGCTCAGTATAATCAAAAGTATACATTTACAACACACAAGTTTACTGTCTTTGAGCGTCTCTGATGATAAAATCTTTGTGTGCGGTATCATCTCTCACTTTTAATTAAGTTCACTGGATTTAAAAGCTTGAAACTAGAAACTCACTAGCACATAGAGCTCTGGCACGGTTCAACATGTCAAATACTAGAAAATTGGAAAACAAAACCAGCACTAATGGTTTTCTCTATTAGGCAGAAATTCTTCCTCCCACAATAATCTGTAGGAGGAAGAGTTTCTGCATTACAGTGAAAGTAAGGGCCACGGCAAAGCTTTGGATGGAGCTTCCGATTTATCATTTTCTGTCACATTCCTGTGCACGATCCGTGTGAACACCTTCCAGCGAGTGCGATTCCTTCCGCCTGGCTGTGTTTTATTCATGGGTGCCTCTCTCTGCTCCATTAAGCAGCAGAGGTACCTCCGCTCTGGGAGGATGCGTAGCGTGTGGTACAATTAGAAAAGAGTTTATCAGGTACTGTATGTAGTGTGGAAATAGTTTCCCAAATGTTGCAATATGTAGCCTACAAATTTCCAACTTTTACTAAATCTAGGACGAGTTTAAAGAACGTCATTCAGAAAATAGCTCCATCGTAACTTACATTTTCAGCAGCAAAAGTTACAGATAGAAAGAATATCATTGGCTAACTTCAAGAACAACCAGCTTGAACCAATAACAACTTGTTCAATCTTATTTTAAGATTTTTGGAAAAATGGTTGAAGATGACTCTCATTTAAAGTGATGTCAAGATTGCACCATGGAAAATACAAGAGGCAACATATACAACCATATACCAACAAAAACTTATATGAACAGGAAAGGACAGTGGTCAATATGTATCCTTCTTTTTCTATAAGACCTTATATTCATAGGTGTAGTTTTTTTAATAGGCTAGTTATAACCAGCCTCTAACTCGGCCAGTATTTAAGGAAAGTCAAGCTCACCACAATCGTCGTGGAAATGCTGTAAGTAACTGTGATTCCCCCATGAGGATGGAGGTTCACAAACTCCACTGGTACACGGTACATAGGAGCTCAAGTTGTGTATGTTAAGCAGGGTTGTGCATTTGTGTCTATTCAGGATTTAGTGATCATGAGCATCTTATCTTATCTTATCTTATCTTATCTTATCTTATCTTATCTTATCTTATCTTATCTTATCTTATCTTATCT